>CM077227.1:4388212-4805712 GCA_039654775.1 Spinibarbus caldwelli | reverse complement strand
CATAGTGTTGTGATAAACCATTCGGCATGATGAATAAACCAGTGCGACCACAACAGTGCATGCCAAATTAACAGCAATTGTCTCATCACAAAATTCTTTTTGCCGCAGGATCTGGAGAAGAATGAATATTTATATATTTTTTTTAAACCTAAATAATATCCATTGATTACCAACTGTGTCTATTCATGCAAATTCCATGATCTCAAGTTCACGCCTGATGTCGATCAATGAATGGAGTGGTAATTAATTCAGCTAGTTATTCTGTTTCACCGTCATTGTGTATTCAAACTTATTGTTCAGCACAGTCCGATTCCATGAAGGGGATTGTTTTTATTGAATCTCTACAGTGCTGGTGATCTTTTAATCTACAGTTTATTATTTATTTCCTACAGGCAAGAACATAAAAACTGCCTAAATTGCACAATGAATGACAACAGAAAGTGAGACTCTTCAGATTGGTTATTGTTCTTAAGCAAACAACACCCAAAAACATTCAACACTGTTGCATATACTCACCAATAACCAATGAAGTTTCTTCTTTTCCAGCAACATCATATAACTTATGTAATATTTCACCTTTTCACTTTGAAAGTGCAGCTTGGAGCATCCATTTGAGGAGTTCTAGGACTTGTGGGTCTCTTGACCTTCACAACCGCTATATCTGAGGTCAACACTCTCTGCTCCTACTCCAATCTCTCCTGCTTCAAATGCACCGAGAACTATACTGAGAAAAACTGGATGGTTCCATAAAAAGCCTTGTTACTCTTTACTGGATAGCTTTAAAATGGCCATATTATTCATGGTTGTTCAAACCAACCTAGAATTGTCTAACTGGATTTCATTTATGAAAGTTTTAGTCCAGCTTCCTATGTAGAATTTCTCAAAATAAATATATTTTTGGGAATGGAACAAATCTGATGCAAAGTCTTTTTTTATTGCAGAAATACTGAAACACAATAGTTATATTCTCTGTTAATTGCATGCCTTCATAACCGGAAACGTTCCACAGCACTTGTAGATTCTCAAAAGGACAAAGAAGACGTGAGAGAAAAGAACTGTTGCTCAATAGAAATTCAAAGGCAGCTCTCATTCAGCTAAGCTCTGGTTGACCTCCACAGACCTCTTTGAGTGCCAATGGACTGATGATCACAATAACTCATGTCTTGCCTGTAGATCATGGGTTAGCGGTTGTAACAGGAGCATATTAGGATAACTAACACACCGAGTTAATTTCCAGGTACTTCAGACTGACCATTAGGTATATGTCAGCATTCCTCCCGTGAACCTCATGAGTGGCTATTTTCAACAAGTTTTTTGTTTGTGTATTGTTATATGACGAAATAAGATTAACTAAAAAATCGCTCCCTTTTGTTATGCGATTTCATTTCTAGCCGTGTTGAGACTTTGAAGGCTAGAGCACTACCAACAGGAACATTTTATTCTTTAAATGATGTTCTTTCATACCTCTGAGTATGATACATCTCTGATACATCTGAATACCGTTTGAGATATTTTCTTTAGATCTAGTGGTGTTTCTCAGGACAATCTAAGATAAAGATGTGAAGTGTGTACTTTCTGCATTATAAAATAATGACTGTTTTCAAACAGACTTCCAAAACAGCAATTAAGATACAGTGTTTCAGTGTAAGATTCAATGTATCAGTGGTTTTTTGGGGAATCATCCTACAAATGGCTTTCTTACGTCTGCCTCTCTGTGTAAGTGCTGTTCATTCAGTTTATTTAAGCTTAAGCTAAACCAATACAATATTAGACATTTTGTCACATAATGTCATTGTTTATTTATTTATTTATTTATTTATTTATTTTTTAAGTTTGTAAAGTAGAAGTTAACCCTTTTTTGTTGGGAATGCATGAATAATTTTTCTTGCCATTACCTTGAACTGGACAGTAGATTTCTATTTTACAGCATGATTTGTGTTTGACTTTATCAACATGTTGGAATTAAGTGTTATTGTATGTGATTTTAAGTAATGGGAAATACTTATTGTTTATTATTATGTTTATTTTTGGGTTTTTGTGGTGTGCTTCATTGTTTTAGCAATAGTTTTGCTAATGTCAGTGCAGTGACCAGTCTCTTCTTTCTTGCGTCTACATAATATTTAGTAAAGAGAAATAAATAGTGTTAACTGTGTGGAAATGCCATTTTATTAAGTCACTACTATTAACTTTTTTTTTCTTTTTTTTTTTTTTTTTTTTTGCTTCAGTATGCCAAATATTTCACAAATGTAAAATTCACATATCAAAGAAATTGCTCACTTAACCTTTAGAAATTTAAGCAAAAGTCTCCATTTGCTCACAATTTAAACTTATTATCTAGTCAAACAAATTGAGATAATAAAGGAATTTATTTTGTGAATTTTCATTTCGACCTGGTGGGAAATGTGTATCACAATTTTTTTTTTAAGTTAAACCAACTGACTATTTTTTGGTGAATTGAACACCTAATCTTAGAAATTGCACACTTAACCTTCAGAAATTTAAGCAAAAGTCTCCATTTGCTGTCAGTTTAATCTTACTGTCTAGTAGAACCAATTGACAATAATAAAGGAATTTCTTTAGTGAATTTTCGTTCCAACCTACTGGCTAACCTACTACTTCACAGAATGTACATTTAAATCAATATACCTTAATTTCATAAATGCTCAGTGAAGCCGAAAGAAACGGACTGCCACTGTATTATTGCTGAAACGGGTGATCCATACTCTAACGTGCGTTTCTGCGGGCACCGGGCATGTCGGCAGACGGATAAGGCAGCTCGCATCAAACGGGAGGGAGCATGTGAAGGGGGAGGACTTGAATGCCACACTATATGAAAAGCAAAGGGGGAAAACGGGCTCCGTTTTATTTTGCTCCGGGCAATGCACAAAAGAGGTGAGCGCTGCAACGTGGCAGGTTTTTAAATTGGGATCAAAAGGTTTGAGCTAATTAACAAACTAAATAAGAGTCTCCCAAGCTTCGTCTGGCTCTTGCTTTCTCCTTTCACTGCTTCTCAAAGGCCGAGTCACAGCAGATATTTAGTCGGCACGTGAGCGTTGATCTGAGCACTCGTCTGGTCGCTAGCATGACTGAGAAACGGTGCAACGGCATCTCGTTGTGTCTTCGCCTTTGTTTATCCTGCCTGCCGTTGTGACCTGTGATCACACAGGAAAACGTGGCCGGCTTTTCCCATTTGGACGGTTTAATTCTGTTTGACTTTCCCAGCAGGGGCCGGCTGACGGGAGTGAGTGGGAATCGGATGCGTTAGACAGGGGCTCGTAATAAAGACAAATGGGTGGACATAAAATTTGATTCTGTCTGCTGGTGTAGCACCTCCCACAACAAAAAATGAGTAACAGAGAGAAAGAGTGAGATTGAAAGAGCGAGACGGAGAAAACAACTACATTGACAAGTTATGTATTTTTCCGAGAGCTTATATTCGGACGGTCACACACATCCAGGGACAACGGCCCACCATTTCTGTTGATGAGATCATAGACTACTGGCGTATTATTTGATTCTAGCCCACCCTTTCCTCTCCAAGGAGATTCTCGGTTGCATCGGTGTAAGATTAGACAGCTTATTATTTATTATAAAGAACATATGTTCCCGAAAGACCTAGTGCTGTGGAGCACACACTTTGTAGTGTGATATGAAAACATCATCTGTTCTGAGAACAGTAGAGGGCTCCTGGTGAAAGGGAAGACCTCGTGTGTCAGTGTATTAGTTCACTGTTGTGCGATCATTGTAATGTTATCTCTATTTCCTGCTGACCATCTTGTTAGGTGACTATGGAAGGAACAAGGCAAGTTTGCATGTGGAAGTTAAAACCAGTATTTGATTGGCCGAGTGACATTCCAAGAGTAGACCGGCACTGGGACGCTTTACTCTTTGTATCACTCCACTAGTCTAAATTCATGTGGAGCGGGAAATGGATCTGCCTGCAGCGAGGTGCGAGTTTTTCAAAAGTTTGTGTTGTCTTTCACTCCGTGATTCCTCACTAGTGAGGAAAATGGAAAAGCTGGAGCAGTGTGTTTGCAAAACACTTTGAGGAAGAAGAGGAACTGTTCCAGACCACCTTTGAGTATATGGCTTGGTGACACGCAAAGCTTGATGCTTTATCCTTTGGAAGTATTTTCACTAGCAGAAAAGAAACAGACAAAAAGTTTGGTCTAAAATGCACAGCAAGTTACTCCTTGTTACTCCTTAAATTACTAATTTACAAATGATGTGTGTAGTTTTTTGTTAAATGCTTTCTCCTACTACCCCAGCCTAAAGTTGTGATGTAATAGAAATAGCAACCAATATTTTCTTCCATATTGTGATGGACATCCAAGTGAAATACATTACTGAAAAGAAAAAGTAGGGCGGGACTTAGTTCACTCCACAGGTTATTGATTGGATGGCGGCAGATCTGAATGCGAACTTGAAGTCGACTGCATAAAAAGGGATTAAAAGATTGATATGTCACCCGAGAGAAGTTGGTCGTTTCACCACAAGATTGAGATATGACATTTTGACACTACAGCGAATAAAATAAAGCATTTGCATGGATGAATCATTCACAATAAGATCAATAGCATGCATTTAGAAAATAAATAGGATGAATTTCCATTTCACAGCTTTAATAAGGAGAGGCAACAATAAGTAAGTCATTTGTAAGCTGACAGAAACACTGACTCAACAAATAGTCTGAGTTTGGGGTGAGAGTACATATTTGTCAAACCATTTTTGCAGTCTGTTTTTAGGAAATCTATTTGAAAATGTAAAACCTGTTGAGAGTGCAATTCCATTTGTCCATACTTTTACTATAGTGCAAATATTACACACTTCACCATACCCTATTGCCAAGATTTTAAATTACCTAAAACATTAATATAAAACAATAGCTATTTGCCTATCTCTGCTTTAACCAAGAGTCTGTATGAGCTGGGTGACAGTAAAAATGAAAGTCATTTCAGAGGATGTAACAATCACAAAGACACTTAAAGAGTAATAAAGACTGCAATGTGTATTAGGAAAGTAAAATTAGTGTATTTTGATTCTTCTAATAAAAATAAAGTTGTGATAAAACAGTCATAAATTCTTATAAGTGCCTAAGGACCAACCCATGTCTGCATTATCAATTCTTCGGGTGTGTCAAAGTCATACCCTCTCCAAACCCTGAAGTTCTCGTAATTATACTCTACATAATGTATAGATTTTCAGAATAAGCTTCAAACTTGTGTAATGAAGATTTTCTGCTGCATTAACATGTAATCGAATCATGCCACATGATGTGTCACTATGCACCATTTGGTTTTCTTTTCATTATTATTATTTTTATTTATTTTTTTTATTTATTTTTTTTTTTTTTGTGTACATACTGCAAAACCTGCAACTGTGTGTGTGTGTATAGACGGTCTTTAAGTAGATCTCGGCTTCAGAATAACAGAGTGACACTGATTTGAGAGAAGAGAGTACGGAGCATTTGATTCAGGGTTTCATGTGAACAAAACCGACATCTGCTCGCTCTCATTAACGGCACTGAAGCTAATCGGCAGGCCATAAGTGTGCTGACTCTGTAAATGGAAGCGTGTGTACAACAGCTTCACTGAAATCACACAGCTGTGTGCATGCGTACAAATCACATGCATTTCAGTATGTACGCGTGTGTGTGTGGCTTGTTTGTGTGAGACGCTGCTGTCTCCCCACATCTCCGCTACAGTAGACAACGGCGGACATCAAAGAACTTGTGCACTGGGCTCGAACCCTTCCGTGCAATGTCTTGCACTTCACACACACACACACACACACACAGCACAGATGCATCAAACTCTAGTCTCTGCCAGAAGAATTCTGTCTAAGCTCGCCCACAACAGCTTATAGATTAAATTTGCACAAAAATTTAAAAATTAATTTTTCACTCTGCAACTGATGGCCATCTTTTACAGATGGCGCAATTCTTGTTGTCAGGTTCTTTAGAAATTTATCTCCACTTCCTGTGCTCTTTTGTCATGCGGAAATTCAGTCGCCCACTTGAAACATGTTTAGGGGACACATGCCTCAGAAACTATCATGTGAAGAGCATTTTAATTGCTGTAGAAGATCCAAAGTGCTGTTATATGAAGCATTATTATATATGTCAAATTCACTATAACGTGAAGAAGGCTTTTTCTGCTGCTACACGTGATGTGGATTTGCAGCTCATTTGTGTTTTAAATGAAGAGTCTCTAGAGTATGAAGCAGCCATTTGGAAAAAAAAAAAAAGGCTTTTAGTCTTTTCCAAATTCAAGTGTGCCATGGACCAAAAAAATCAGGCAACCTAAAGCTGCACGTCATGTGGTCAACAGCTAAATTAACTGACTTTTTACGTAAGATGTTTAAAAAAAAATCAGATGTTAGAAAGTCAGAATAATTCAGTTATTATATAAAAATAACATTATTAGTAGTAGTATTATATGAAATTAGATTCATCTCTCAGATAACAATGCATGTTTTCGCATCATATTGTAACTTGTTACAAAAAATGTTGATATTTTATATAAGGATATGTGAAAATATCTCTTTATAAGGAAAGCAAAAAAAAAAAAAGTGACAAACTGTGTGTGAGATTGATTAACTGTTCATAATGAAGCACTGTAACTCTTAGGTAGATAAAGCGATTGATTTTTCAATAAATCTTTCTCTGGCGCCAATTCTCTCATTTAAAAGCATTACATTTATTCCATTAATCGTATCTTTAAAAAAATGTCCAAAAGATACTGAATTTATGAAGCCATGTGTAAATGTGTACCAAGGTTTTAGAAAAATCTCATTCATTTGGCTTTTTTCTAAAGGTCATTCTACGCAAGATAAATTCCTTAAAATTAGGATTACAAAAAACAAACCTCTTGAGAGTTTGTTATCATTTTCCAAGACATATGCACTACTCTGCAGTGACATTTGGATGTGGTCCAGAGCCATTCGTGCCAAAACTGGAGTGGCTTCTGATAGGCTGCAGCTGCCCTGAACGATATTGAAAGGTTTGAGTGACAGCGGCGAATCCAAACTAGACTGAAAAGTCAAGCTGGGTATTGAAAACCCATTGAGTTTGACCTCAAAGGCTGTTTTTGGATCTGCAGCGATTGGACGACTGTCGTGTGATGCGCAGTTTGGAGAAGCACAAAAACATGTGACCCTGCTGAGGTCGTTTCAGACCTTAAAGCACGTATGTGAAAATGTACGGTTGTTTATCGTCTTCCCCTGCACTGGTGATGCATTATATGTTGCTCATCTACTCCAGGCTTCTCAGCACTGTATCAACCGGATCACAGTTTCTGCCATGCCAAACAAACCATGCCGAGCGCTAAATCGGTCCCAAACAACACAGATCTAAATACTTTGATTTTGCAAAATCCTACGGCTCTGCCACAAACAAACGTCGTAATACTGTAATGAGCTACCGCATAGTCCTTTTCAAAGCATTTCCCATTTTAGTTTCATACCAGGAGAGCAAGACAACTAATAACACACAGGCACAGCAGAAACACTCTTCCCCTCGACATTTACAGTCTTGCGGAGTGAGTTTGATCGACCATCTGGCCTCTGAGAAGTGCATTGTAAAAACAGTGAAATCAATGGAGGCATGTCTACTGTGGATGCCCACCATTACACAAGCCGTGTTGATGGTGTAACATTTAAGCTAGCACACGACAAGCGGACGCGCCTACAGCCTCCCCCCTGCAAACTGCCTGCTCTCTTTGGACACAAGCCTCCAATGAATTTCCGTGCTATGATGCTCACGATGTGGCAAACAAAACCTCACGCAGGCCCGCGGGGGAACAGTAAGCCCTCTGGTGGTACCAGGGTGGACTCGAATGCCTGTACACATAGCATCATGCATCCAGACTTTAGTTATTTTGCTGCGCAAATTTTGTGCGAAAAAAAAAAAAAAAAAAAAAAACCCCACAGGCAATACTTATATATGCACTCCCACAAAGTCATGCATTTTGAAAATCATATTTACTGGGTACTTTAGAAGTACCCAATGCACGCTGATCAAAAAGGACACAATATTTTAATTGCATTGTATCTGTTTAAGGAACATTATTACATTTTTAAAAGCATATTTTGTGTCAAGTCAAACACGGGATCTGTCATATTCGTTTCCTTTCAAATGTGCAGTAGAAATATTAAAGCAGCTGTTGGGAAAACATTTCCGTTTACACTGCCGCAACAAAAAAACATAGATCTGAGCTGTCAAAAATCACAAATCTCAAGCACAATGTCATTGAAGTCACAGCCACAGTCATCAATCACATCCATAGTGGGGGAGAACCAGAACATTCAGTACGAAAGAAACAGAGTCCTCAAAATGTGCCCTAATAACAGGGTTATTAAAATAAATTAAAAAAAATTAAAAAAAAAAAAAAAAAAGGCTGAAAAAGGAGGTTGACATCAAAGTAAATCTTTCAGACTAAATGTGGTTGGAGAAAAAATAAATAAAAATACATGTAGTGCCAAAGTAAAATGGAATTAAATAAAAATGCAGCTACATCAAACTAAAGTCAAACTGTAAATGGAGCAGCTAAGTATAATGTTTAAATTATGTTCAGTTTTAACAGCATAGATGCAACACCGTCTCTTTTTTGTTGGGGATCTTGAAGGTTGTGCTTCGACATGTTAATGTCTCATAATGACATTTAGAGCCATTTTTTTTTCTGCATGGCATCGAACCACTTGTCAAAGGTGATCTGTCTTCAGACAAAACTGTATTGATCTTTATTGGGCTCCTGTCTCCACGCGGCACACATATTTCAGTTTCTCAGACTGAGAAAAATCTCTATTTGTCACATTGTATGAGTGCACTATTTTTGACTGTATTACCGAGAACCTTCCGTCTGGCTACACGGTGCGTAAAGGTGAGGTTTCCAGGCAAACTTCGGCGCAACGTTTCCTAGATCACCTGTTAAGACCGTGAACTTATGATTTGACAAGAAACACCGCAATTCCAGTGTTCTCTCTAAATGTCACTAATTTCTAATGTGCTACAATTTTGACGGTTAAAATTTTCTCTTAGAGGCTCCAAATGTTTGTGAGATCACAAAATCAACGCAGCACCATCTGTTCCTAAGACGCGCGGCATGCTGATGGACGCGCAACTAAATTTCCAGCGCTTAAACAGCTCCGTGGAAGATATCTGTTCTCATTTTCCACAGTTATTAAATGCAAAATATAAACTAACAGCAGCTGGACCCAAACGAACAGCACAGGCACTTTCAACACTCATAAAAAACATTCGTTTGTTCAGTTAAAGAGTCGGTGTCCGTTACGCACTCTCTTACCTATCCGTATGACATGGGGCATCCCGACAGAGCTGTGAATCCAGAAGAGAGGCACTATAATCGCGCTCCAGTATTCCACATATTCCCTCCTGTTCTTCATGACTGGAAAACACTGGGATCAATCCAAGGAGCTCTCCAAAAACTGCTCATCAAATTTTAAATGGCTGGGAGTCATATGAGGATTGGACTGACTGCGACAGATTTGCTCTCATTGTAGTTGGTTTGAACACGAGGTCGCTGTATTAATTATTTTATTTATTAATTTGGGCTAGTGAGTGAGTGAGTGCGCGAAGCTCCGGATCGGTGCGCGTCTCCACCTGCGAGTGCTGAGCTGCTGAAATCAGCCTGCAGGAGTCCTTGCATCCCGTCTGTATCTCCTCCTACCGCTGATGCCGCAACAACCGGGCTGGAGTCCCGCGTCAATGTGGATGGGGACTAACGCTTCACGTTACGCCGTCCGTGTTGCGCGGTTCGCATATCGCGCGTTATTAGAAATGCAATAGCGATGAGAACCGCCAGGCAGATGCAGGGTCACTGTGATGTGCAGTGACAAATCTCAATTGTATAGCCTATACTGCATGGGTTCAAAAGTATGACATCAGTGATTATTTAAATTTAACTTCAATATATAAAGTTGTAGGATTTTGAAATGGAAAGCAAACTGACCTAAAACGTTATGGTGTGAATTTAAGATGAAATAATTCAGATATTTTATTTATTTATTTATGTATTATTATTATTATCATTATTATTATTTTCACTATTTCTAAGGCACTAGTGGAGGCAAGTTTGTGATATTGTCCATGTTCACTTCTTTGTATAAAAGGTCAGATTTCTGTTGAAGCTCAAGATGCTCTTTGGAACATTCTCAAATCATGCTGGATAAGGTGGATCATCATGGAGTGCTGCTGTTATCTACAGCAAAGGAACGACACATTAAGAAAAAAAAGATCTTCAGTTCAGCAGTTGGTTTAACTGATTTATTATTATTATTATTATTATTATTATTATTATTATTATTATTATTATTATTATTATTATTATTATTATTGTTATTATTATTATTATTAAATAAATAAATAAATAAATAAAAGAGCTTTAAATCCCACTGTCTAAATAGAGTGAACAAAACATTAATTTTAAAAATGCAAATCACATTAATAGAATTTTATCATAATATCACAATTAAATGAAAGTAGGGTGATTTTTAATAAAAAAAAAAAAAAAAAAAAATCAGTATTTTGCTTTCAGCCATTCTTAAAAAGTCATATTGATAGTGTTTTTTTGTTTTTGTTTTTTCTTTCTTTCTTTTTTGCTACTTTGGTTTCAGCCATTCCAGCCATTTCTGTCATGTACTTTCTAAAATTAAAAACCTGGAAATTTATTTAGAAATATTAACAGTTTATTATTATTATTATTATTATTATTATTATTAATAATAATAATAATAATAATAATAATAATAATAATAATTTTCCTGTTCCTTTTTTTTTCTCCAAATAAGAATTATTCAGTTGTGGATAATGTATTAATTGACAATTAAGTGTTTATTTATGTATGTATGTATGTATGTATGTATGTACGTATTTATTTATTTATTTATTTATTTATTTATTTATGTATTTAATTAATTAATTAATTAATTAAACAGCTGCTGGTAGCCATTGACTTCCATGGTATTTTTTTCTACACTATGGAAGTCAATGGTGACCAGCAACTTAGAATAAGATATGGATTTACTGAATTACTTGGTTTGTCTCATTATAAACATTTAATCTCACAAGCAATGTTCATGTCACAGTTTTCAAATTATACTGCCAAAAAAAAAAAAAAAAAAAACAAGTCTGCTATAAACAATCATGCTTTAAGTGCTTGTTGTTCATTAGTATTACAGTATTTACATAGTAATTACAGTGTAACATGAACACTGTAATGTGAAGTGTGACTCTAGAGGATTTTCTTGACAGTGTCAGCAGAGCTGCTGATAATACGTCTTTTACTGCACAGATCCGTGCTTGAGTGTCCTCTCAAGTGCAGGGCAGCATGTGAAACAAATATTTGCTCAACGCCGTGGAGCTTAGAAAGTCTTGGCATTTGAAAAACAGCTCTTTTAACACAATGTGCTGAGTTAACTTCATTTGATAGAGTTTCATAAATACTCGATTAAATGATGGTCTTCGTAATTGCCTCTGGTGTTCACACTTTGCATGAAACGTTTAGCAGTGATAACATCGCCTGTGTGCCACCTGAGGCAGGCGCAATATTATTACGCAAATGATCCATCTGTAAGATGCCCTAAAATACCTATTTAATATCTTTTAGTATCTTTCATATGTCTTAACTAAAAATGAGATGTAATATTGTGACTTAGCTTGACTTCACCTAGTCTGTCTAAATGACATTTAAATTGCCTAACAGAAAGAAAAAAAAAGTAATTATAATTACCGATTATGTTGCATCAACATAAAACACTATTAGTGTGACGAACGTATACAACTAAAATGAGACCCAATAAGCAAGAGCTAAATGACATAAAAGAACCTAAAGCACATAAATTAATAAATAAGTTGAACAGTAATAAACTAAAAGTACACACATGGAAAGTCATGCAAAGACATATGGGAATGCCACCTTCTCTATACATACATTGTAAAAAGTGGTAACCTGCAATTATTACCTTAAAGAGCCATTTGTACCTAATTTAACCTAATTAGAATGCCTATTAGTTATGGATAACATAAGGTAAGTAATCTTCTCTACAGCTTAAATATTACTTTCAGGCATTAAAGTAAGTGTGTTTGTTTTATTTTATTTGTTTATTTGTTGATTTGTTTGTTTGTTTGTTTTCATTAAAAAAGCTTGTTTCTGCCACATGAAATATTATTATTATTAATAATAATAATAATAATAATAATAATAATAATAATAATAATAATAATAATAATAATTCAAGGTAACACTTTCTATGAAGCCAGCATTATGTATGCATTATAATGCATTAAGAATACCTGTATAATGCATTATAAAATGTTACCAAATAAAAATAAATAAAATCTTAACTTTTTTCCCACAATTCTGGAAAAAATAAATAAATAAATAAATAAAAAAGTCAGAATTGCAAGACATAATCTCAGAATTCAGATTTTTGATCTTACATGTTGCAATTCTGAAGTGTTTTCCCTGAAGAATTTACATCTCAGTTTTAATATCCTGCCATGGAATTTATAAAAAAAAAAAAAAAAAAAAAAAATTTTATCTCGCAATTCGTACTTTTTTTTTTTTTTTTTTTTTTTTTTTTTGCAATTCTGAGTTTATAAATCACAATTCTGACTTAATTTCGTAATTTTGACCATATAAATATATAAAAAAGACAGAATTTTGAGATATAAACTCCGCACAAGTGGCACCAAAGGGACAATCGACGTACCAGCGGTGGTGCAGTGGAGAGGAATAGTGAGAAACAAAACAAAACAAACAAAAATAAATAAATAAATAAATAAAAAACAAGGCCACAATTATTTTTTATATTTAGTTTTTTATCCTGTGACAAAAACAAGCCTCCATACTTTGTATATAATGAATGGTTAAACAACGGTACATAGACCTGAGTTTTGGTCATTTAATAATAAAACCGAACAGTTTTGGGTTGCATAACCCATCAATCCGCTCAACATACTGTACCTGTCCCTGCATTAATTAAATGACATTGTGTTTTTTGTGACAATATTTTCTGGTGTTATGATCCGTATGTACTTTACTCACTGTCACTATGGTTGCATGGTTTACAGCTATATAGAGAATATAAAAGGAGCTTGGCTTATTCATTAATAGCCTACAGACAGTAAAGCCGCTACTGTGAGCTTTTGAACAGGACGATTTAAGATTTAACGTGTTCATTGTCAATCCCCAACACAGGCTGTGTGAACGTAACCCGCATGCTTTGTGCGCAACAAAGGTATTAGACAGGCGTCAACATCCTTAAAACCCAGCTAAAACTAATCAGCTTGTTCTTAGAGACAAAGATTAATTCTAGGTGACTGCCCAGTGGAATGAAGAAATACGGCAAACCATTAAAATGATGGAGAACGATAGCACGGCTACAAGGGAAGAAGCTGTTGACACAGAACGGCACTTACGCTCTTTATTTGCACCACTTGATCTGTGTCAGTGAGTACATTAGGCCCACATAACTGCTCATTGTGCTTATCTGTCTTTCCATTTCTCATGTTTTATGTGATGTCGTCAGCCGCATGCCGCAGGTGAATCATGAAGGTTTCGCCACCAAATACCTGAAGCCCTTCCCCCAACACCATAGACTATACCTCTGAAATGGAGTAAGTGTATTTATTCCCTTCTGTGACATGAGCAGTTCATTATGACATGATGCATTCCTAATAGTACGTGTTCGGTCTTTTATAGTGCAGAGTGCATTCATGTGGCCATCTGTTGGGAGAAACAAGATGGATCATAACAACAGAGGGTCTCCCTTCATACAATGCATGAAGAACATTTTATTGCACAAGGGTTGCTCTTTCATTGCTCAAGAGATTTCAAATTATGTGTCAGTTAAGTATCAATCTTGTCTGACTTGTTTCTCCTAAAATTTCTTAGGAAAATGAGCCAGCTGGTGACATACAGTACAGATATACTAGAGCCAAAGGGTCCTCTGTAGTGAACGGGTGCCATCAGAATGAGAGTCCAAACAGCTGATAAAAACATCACAATGATCCACAAGTAATCCACACCACTCCAGTCCATCAATTAATGTCTTGTGAAGCAAAAAGCTGAGTGTTTGTATGAAACAAATCCATTATAAAAGGGGTGGTTGATTTCATTTTTTTAACGTTAGTTAGTGTGTAATGTTACTGTTTGAGCATAAACAATATTTGCAAAATTGCGGCGCTGAAAGTTCAATCCAAACGGAGATATCGTCTTTTAAAATTCTGGCAGTTTAATGGCTACAAAAACGGCTCGTAGGGACGACAACAAGTTACTTCCCAGGTCCGTTACATCACGAACCCAGATAAACCCCACCCTCGGGAACATGCAACGAAGGGGGCGAGGCCATGTTGTGCTGCGTTAGAGAAGAGGAAGAGAAAACTAGGGGTGCACGTAAAAATCTATTCATATACTGTATGAATCCCGATTCTGTCTTCTAACGATTCTAATGGATTCACAAGTTTCAAAATCATATGTTCTAAAGAAGCAGCCAGATCACCCTGTAGCCCAAGACTGGTTGCCCACTGAAGCTAAGCAGGGTTGAGCCTGGCCAGTACCTGGATGGGAGACCTCCTGGGAAAACTAGGTTGCTGCTGAAAGAGGCGTTAGTGAGGCCAGCAGGGGGTGCTCACCCTGTGGTCTGTGGGGTCCTCATGCCCCAGTATAGTGACAGGGACACTATACTGTAAAAAGCACCGTCCTTCGGATGAGACGTTAAACTGAGGTCCTGACTCTCTGTGGTCATTAAAAATCCAAATTTGCCCATTGGCCTCCTAATCATCCCCATACACTGATTGGCTAAATTACTCTGTCTCCTCTCCACCTGGTGTGTGGTGGGCGTTCTGACGCAGTATGGCTGCCATCGCGTCATCCAGGTGGATGAGGAAATCCCCCCCTTCCATGTAAAGCGCTTTGAGTACCCAGAAAAGTGCTATATAAATGTAACAAATTATTATTATTATTATTATTATTATTATTATTATTAAAGTAGTGGTTCTTAATACTGTTCCTCGCATCTCTCTCTCTCTCTCTCTCTCTCTCTCTCTCTCATTCAGATTGTCAAATCAGCTCCAACAAACTGTTCCATTTATACACTTATTTTCACATAGCAATGAGAAGCGTTATACATGGACGCGCGTGCGGTTGCTGTGCTGTGCTGTGCTGTTTAAAAGCTTTAATCAGGATAAAACCGTATGTTAAAAGCTAACAGAGGCAGTAGCACTTACAAATAGAGTATCTAAAAGTATGAACCAACAGCAAACAAACAAAAAAAAAAAAAAAACATACCATTAAGAGCCGTGCTTGCACAGGTTCTGTGCGATCCTCTTCACTAACATTCTATGCGTCTCAATGGGGCTCAAATTGATAAGCAATATTGACGACGCCATTGTTTACAGTACAACCGGAGCACATGCCACTGAGGCGAGGGGCGGGACGTTTAGACGAGAGGCGGTTTAGCCAATCGCAACACACTGGACCGCTAACCAATCTGAGCCCATCCTATATTTCTGAGGGAGGGGTTTCATAAAACCAGGAATTAATCGGGGCGTTTATTAGAGAAGGGACAGAGCGGTGTAGAATAAAGGTAAATTATGTGAAAAATAATGTTTTTTTTTTTTTTTTTTTTTTTTTTTTTTTTAAACGAAGCATGAACAAGTTTAACTGCACCCCATAAACACAATCAAGCCTAGAAAAAAAAACAAAAAAAACAATCAAACACCCCTTTAAGATCTTTTAAACTTTAAACCTTCGCAGCTGGCCAAAATACAAGTCCATAATCCACAATAAGACTTCCTCCAGTAAGAAAAGTCACTATTGTCTTTTTAATCCCCAATCTCCAAACATATTTGTTTTGAACTGTTTTGGACTGTGTTTGCTTGTGAATGGGCTTGATCTGTGCATATTTCTCCTCTGATTCAGACAAGACAACTTTTTCACTGAAGAAAGTTTGAAGTAAACAGTTTGAAGCTAAATTGCCATGATGGATTTGTTTATTTCAAACACACAGACTTTCATTGATGGACTGGAGTGGTGTGGATTATTGTGATGTTTTTTTTTTTTTTTTTTTTGTTTTTTGTTTTGTTTTTATCAGCTGTTTGGATTCTCATTCTGACGACACCCATTCACTGCAGAGGATCCATTGGTGAGCAAGTGATGAAATGCTACATTCCATCAATTCTGTTACAAGAAGAAACAAACTCATCTGCATCTTGGATCATTTTAAGCAAATTTAAATTTTTTGGCAAACTATTCATTTAAAATGTAACCACCACAAGAATCCAGGCAGTGAAATGACGCATGAGGAATAAAAGATTATCGTAAGCCCCTGTCCATAAAACATGGTCAGTATTCACATGACACCAAAATAATCCAACAAACATTTACTAAATAAGAGAATGAGTAACACAAAAACACAATGCAATCTTAAACCTTTTACAATTTTTCACTATATAAGGTAATGTTTCATTGTATGTTGTAAGGTAATGTCTCGGTTACGTATGTAACCCTCGTTCCCTGCTGGAGGGAATGGAGACGTTATGTCGACCGACATTATGGGGATTCACTTGGGAGCCCCAATCATCTCTGACTTTAAGAGAAAACGCCAATGAATATTGGCTAGTGGATTTTGCATACCTGAGCCACTCCCCGTGCATATGGGTATAAATAGGTGACAGGTTCATCCACTCTTCAGGTTTTATGCTGAGGAGCCGAGAACTTGTCCCTGGCCACCACCAATGGTTCGAGGTTGTGGCAAGGGGACATAATGTCTCCGTTCCCTCCATCAGGGAATGAGGGTTACATACGTAACCGAGACATTCCCTATCAGTCGGTCACTACGAGTTATGTCGGCCGACATTATGGGGTCCATGGAAAGCGCCACAATCTGAACTCCGTCACAACCTTATGGTATTGCAAATGTTGACAAGCAAGCACGTGACAGACAAATGCCATGCAAAGGTCGTAACCTTCCCATCGCCCCAGCGCAAATTCACTGACCTAGGTACCCTCAGGGACCACAGGTGAGTACATCGCTGCTGGAGATAGCCAAGCCGCTGTTCCTTTCACCAAAGAAATTAGAAGGGATTTTGACCTTCACCGAAAGATTGCTTCAAGTCTTTCTTATTTGTTGTTACAGCTTGGCAGTAACGACGTGGAAGCGAGCCTTCCGGAGAAGGGCGCTACGGAGGCCACATCCTGCCCATAGGGAGGTGACATGTGGAGACACTGATATGGACTGACCCAGGCCTGGGGCAGTACTATATACGAAATTGGTCTCTGAGGCAGGTCCTACCTGAGAGTAGGGATGGAACAACTGCCCGCAGAGTCTGACAGAATGTTGTGTCAAAGGGAAGACACGGGTTTACCGAGAGGGAAACCTTACCGTGGAAGAATACACATATGGGATTGCCCGAAGGGACACCTAGCCCAGTGCAGGGGCTGACCGGAGACCCGGGCAAGCTAACACCAGTACTGGGCCTGGAGTCAGACTGCTCCTCCCAGCCTGACTGCCGGGGGCGCTTGAGGAACTCCATCAGGGTTTGCCATCCGGGGAACTTACTGGAGGAGGAAAAAGGCGCTCCCAACCCCGGGTGAGGGGGAATGGCGCAGCAAGCGTGACACCGGCCAGCTCTTCCCGCCACTTACCTGTTACGCAACACACGGGAAGAAACTGACTCACCACAGAGCCTGTCTCGCGAAGGTGTTCGGTGTCGCCCAGCTCACAGCTCTACAGATGTCTGCCAGAGAGGTGCTGTGTGCTAACGCATAGAAGGAGGCAACACTCCGTGTGGAGTGAGCCCCCATCCCGTGGGGGCACGGCTCGCCTCGGGATGGGTACGTCAAGGTGATGGAATCCACTATCCAGTGGGCCCACTTCTGCTTGGAGACAGCCTTTCCTTTCTGCTGACCTCCTTAACAGACAGAGAGCTGCTCAGAGCTTCTGAAGCTCCGGGGTGCGGTCCACGTATATCCGCAACCCTCTTACGGGACACAGCAATGGCAAGGCTGGATCTGCCTCCTCTGAGGGCAGTGCTTGCAGGTTCACCACCTGATCACGAAAAGGCGTTGTGTGAAACATGGGCATGTATCCAGGCCAGGGTCTCAGGACAATGTAAGAGTAGGCCGGCCCGGACACAAGGCACTCTTCGCTCGCTGAAAAAGCTAGAAGGTCCCCGACCCTCTTTTTGGATGAGAACACGGTCAGGACCGCTGTCTTCTAGCAGGCAGGAATTTAAACTTGATTGAATCCAGCAGCTCAGAGGGACCCCTCTGTAGTCCAGCCCGGACAACAGAGAGATCCCAGGAGGGCGCCGGGGGTGGCCTAGGAGGATGTAACCCCCTGGCACCCCTCAGAGACCTCACAATGAGATCATGCTTTCCGAGAGACTGGAGGCTCCAAGAAGTGGACACGGGTGCTGCATGGTGCCGGACTCCTGAGAAGGAGGTCCTTCCTCAGAGGGATGCGCCAGGAGGGGCTTTCACAAGGAACGTGAGTTCAAAAAGCCAGTTCCGGGTTGGCCAATAAGCCACAACCGGCAGGACCTGTTCCTCATCCTTGCTGACCTTGCACTGTGTTTGTGCCAGAAGGCTCACTGGGGAATGCATGCCTGCGTAAAGCCCAAGGCCAGCTGTGCGCCAGTGCATCCAAGCTGAGGGGCCCTCGGTCAGGGAGTCAACTGGCCGTGGGAGGACTCGAGGAAGACAACAGGCTTACCTGAGCTCCCTCGAATCGACTCCAGAACAGCCGGATCGTCTTGGGATGGAGTTGCCATTCCCCTGGGGAACATGAGCTGTCGTGAGAACACCTCGGCTGCACAATTGAGCTCCCCTAGGATGTGGACAGCGCGCAGCGACTTGCTCCACATCTGACTCTAGAGAAGGAGGTGATGGCGGGTGAGTTGGGACATGCGTCGTGATCGTAGACAAAACAAAACGAAACAGAAGATTCTCCACCCGGCCCTCCTTCAGGGGAAGGAGCGGCGCTGTTCTCGCCATCTCCTGAGAAAGAGCAGTTTCCCACATCTCCGGGTTGCCCGTGTCAGAGCAGCTTTATTGCCTCCCTGGATGATTTCAGGGTCAGCTGAGACACGGGGGACACCATGTTCCTGTGAGAGGCTCAACACTCCGGCCTAGGTGATGATTCAGCACGGGGCGGAGCAGCTCTGGAGGACTCAGGAGGGCGCCCACGGCAACGAGCAGACTGGGGGCTGGCCCGCGACGGAGCGGTGGCAAATGGTGCATCACAGCGGGGCAATATATGTTGGATGGCCTCAGTCTGCTTCTGTACTGCTGAGAACTGCTTGGCACAGTCCTCGACAGTGTCACTGAACAGTCCAGCCTGGGAGACGAGAGCATCGAAAAGTGCACTTTGTCGACATTGCTCATCTCAGCAAGGCCGAGTCACAGATGGCGCTCTTGGCCCACGAGTGTGGACATCGCCTTCCCGAGGGACCGCGCTGTGACTTTTCGTCGCCTGTTGGGCGTAGTCAGTCGCCAAGCGCAGCTCCTGCATCATCCTCGGGTTGGTACTACCCTCGTGCATTTTAGTGCCTCGGCTTGGTGTACTCGCAGGACAGCCAAGACATGCAGCGCAGAGGCGGCTTGGCCCACAGCACTGCAAGCTTTGGCCACGAGAGCGGCCGTCCTCATGTACCTCCGGGAAGAAAAGAACCGGGGCAGGGCGTGGTCGCGAGCCATGGCCCGTGGCGAGGAATCAATTATCTCGCTGCGAGGTCTCGGGACTGGGAGGTGTGCACGCCTCCAGCCCGATGCTCGCGGCGGCCCGGGAAAGCATGGCCGTCAACTCTGGGTCCGAATCTTCATCCACAGAGGACGATTGCCTATCCCCCGATGCTGCTATCGACATCTGATCCTCTATCGGTGCGCCGAATGAAATGCTGGGCATGCCATAATACGGCACAGCAGAATCACCGGGAAGCCGCACAGAACAGCTGCTGCGGAAGGAGTGAAAGGTCCGTGGGGACTGGCCCAGCGGAAAGGCTCTCACTGTAACCCTCAGATCACCCAGAGCACTAGCCGATGGTTCTCTGCTCGTAGCAGAGAAGCCAGCGTGGGTAGTGACAGAGGGAGCCCCTCCCATCCCTGTGAGGAGAGAGAGGTGTGATCGCAGCGCTGCCATGGTTACATGCTCACAGCGAATGCATAAACCATCCACGAACGCAGCTTCAGTGTGCTGGACACCCAGACACTGAAGACAACGATCGTGGCTGTCGACAGAGGATAGGAAACGACCGCAACCAAGAAGACACAGCCGGAACGGCGTCTTTAAAAAAACACGAACTGACCATGATTTACTCTTTTAGGAAATCTGCTCTTTTAGTTGAAGCGCCCAGGGGAATCGCTGCAGACAGGGACACCACTGTTCACACCGTGACGCCAACCAGAACAGCTTCCAGATAGATGATGAATGGTTTTGTGGAGATCAACATGTTCATCCACTTGGCTCCGAAGCAAAAATCTGAAGAGTGGCTGCACCTGTCACCTATTTATACCCGTATGCACGGGGAGTGCCTCAGGTATGCAAAATCCACTAGCCAATATTCATTGGCGTTTTCTCTTAAAGTCAGAGATGATTGGGGCTCCCAAGTGAATCCCCATAATGTCGGTCAACATAACTCGCTGTGACCGACTGATAGGGAACTTATACTTAACCAACTGGTTTTTAATGTAGCAGTTTTACAGTCTTTTTCTGCAAGATTAAAGTGATATGAAAAAAAAAGCCTTGACATTTTGAAAACTACCTTCTGTTCCACTGTGGATAAAAAAAATAAAAATAAATAAAAATCATACAAATCTGGATTGACGTGAGGTGGGTAGATGGTGACAGAATTTTCAGTGATTACAAAAAAAAAAAAAAAAAAAATGGCACAAAACAACTTGAGAAGTGCTGCTCACCCAAATTTGGAGATGTGAATTTGGCACAGTAATTTAGACAAACATGTTGAATGAACACAATGCTGTTATAAGGCATATTTGATTTGAATGGGAAATTAAAAGTCCATTTACCATAATTAGTGCTTTTAACTTTATAGATATCTTGAATGACATCAAGCATGCTATTTTTTTTAAATTTGCTGTCAAGCTGCTTGTATCACTGAAACTATCTGCAGCCGCTGGAGTTGACTGTCAATGCATATTCATGTCTCCAGACCCAGATTTATAACTGCCTGGCACAATATAAGGGCTATCAATGTGAGTTATGTGCCCAATACTCGCACATTATCAAGATTCATTGACTGCTCTTTCAGAAATACAAAATGTACACTGCTTTGGCAAACAAAATGTTGTGCGAAGGAGCCTGGCCCCTCTGTCAGGAGGCCTGTGTCAGGACTGTTCATTAGCCTGAGCCATAAATGGAACTGATCAATGATTCTGATCAGTAATTTTGGCAGACAGCACGAGAGTGAGGGACAAAAGGAGAAATATGCCATTATCAACATTTAGCTCTCCTCTATGTATATTTCTTCCTTCCTTGAAAGTGTCATCCCACTAGAGCAGATAATATTAAACATATGTTCTGTCATATTTGTGACTACTGTGAAACTATTATAGAGGAGAAACGATCATTTATAATGCTTCTACCTGTTCTGTCAATAGTCTGTGCTGCATTATTTGGTCCCAGTTTTAATAACGTCCTTTAGCAAGAACTTCTGCCACTTTCAATTTATCAGGGATATAGAGCTGGGCCACCAAAACATTTTCTTAACTGCCTACATATGTACTAACAATATTACTGAGCTGGTTTAAAAGAGACACATCACATCAAACAAAAAAAGCTTGTTTTTCTGGAACAAAAGTAGTGATAATTTAGAATTTTGGTTACTATTATTCACTGCTATACCTTTAAGATTTCTATGTAACGTCCCTCTTTGCATGTGAAATGATATGCAATGCTTCAGGCTGCCGGTTTGTTGTCGTGTCCAATATCGTTGGAAAAGCACAATATTTGCTGGACTTTGTCCATGTGTTACTGTTATGTAACTGTATAAATACTGGAATAATATTAAATTATTTTGAGGTTTGAAATATCTTGCATCATTATTACTTTATCACTGGTGAATCATATGTATTTTTTTCCCCATTTCTTTTCTTTTTTTTTTTTATGTAATTAATATTTATTACATAACTTCTGACCTGTTTTAAAGTCAGTTTAAGATGCATAAATGTTTCTGGGATTCAGAATTAAAATATTTTTGGTATAAGCAGTTATAGTAGCAATAGTAGCAATATTAACATTATAAAATGGACCTTTTTTGCATTTCCGGGTTTCTCAGCAGTGGAAGTCATCATAGATCAAACTTCTATAGCAGTGAATGGGAGACTACATAATAATAATAATAATAATAATAATAATAATAATAATAATAACAACAATAGCAAAAGAAAAACTAGTGTTTTCACAACTTTCAAAAAGAGGAAAAAGATAGAGAGAGACTGATAATGACATTTTTTTATTTTTTTATTTTTGTAATTTGATGCAACTGTAATATAATACAAAGTAAAGACTAAAAATATACAATACAAAAATACAATAATACAAATTATACAAAATATACAATACAAAATATACAAAATACACAATACAGAACCAATGATTTTCTTTTGAAAAACAATTATCTCTGATGCCTAACCTCAGGCTTACAGCTGATAAAACATTGGCAATTTATTTCAGGATATCAGAGAAATCTGTCATTATAGATCCACCTAATTTGTGTGTACTAAGATTTTAATAATTAATTAATACTTTTATTCAGAAAGAACGTCTCGGTTACGTATGTAACCCTCGTTCCCTGAAAGAGGGAACGGAGACATCACATCGGTGACCGACAAATGGGATCTCGCCAAAGAGACCAATCCACTTCGAGAGTAACTAAACGAGCCAATGGGCACTGCCATGCGGCATTCGCATCTGGCTGCCACACCCCGTAGCCGTGGGTATAAGAGGCAGCAGGTGCACCGCATTAATTCGTGCTTTTGCTGAGGAGCCGAGCCAGTGACCCGGCAGCTCAGCGGTGGTACAGAGACTGTGGCGACAGGACGTGACATCTCTGTTCCCTCTTTCAGGGAACAAGGGTTACATACGTAACCGAGACGTTCCCCATCAGTCGGTCACTCCGAGTCACGTCGGTGACCGACGAATGGGATTCCTACCAAAGCGCCACAGGAGCTGCCCCCTCCAGTGCCCAGTGTAGGCCTCCTGGTCCTTCCTATAAGACAGATGGGATCTACATAGAGAAGGTCGACTACCGCTGTTCCTCAAGCAACCCAGACAGTAGGACTTGGATAACACTGGGAAAGCGTGCCCTTCCACCTGAAAGAGGCACACAGTGGAGTCACCTCCTCCCAGAGGGGGTTAAGGGACATTTACTCATGTGAAGTAACCCTGCAGGGCCCTATTGGACATGGAAGTCTCTGAGATGGCTCAGGCTGCATCATTTAGAGACAGCAGAACCTGGTCTGCCAGGGAAAACACGGCTCAAATAAGTGTACCGTGGAAATACACATATGGGATCCCAACAGGGTCACTCATATGGGCACTAGCCTCACACCAGATTTCAAGAATTCATTGGCTGAAGGCCTGGCGCCAGATGCTCCGCCACGTCTGGCCGCAGGAGTGCTGGAGGACTCGACAGGGTTTGCCCGGTCAGGGAACTCTCTTGAGAATTTAGGCGTTAAGGACGCCGCAAGCCGACTCTGAACCGGGCCTCACAGTGCCACTACCCGTTTGAGGTGAGAACACAGGAGGAAACCGGTTCAACACGCATGCTATCGAATCTAGCGAACGTGTTAGGAGTCGCCCAGCCCGCAGCTCTACAGATGTCTGCTAGCGAGGTACCGCGAGCCAGCGCCCAGGACGATGCGACACCCCTAGTGGAAATGAGCACGCGGCCTGAGCGGGCAGGGCACACCATCCACTATCCAGTGGGACATCCTCTGCCTGGAGACAGCCTTCCCCTTCTGCTGTCCTCCGTAACAGACAAAGAGCTGTTCTGAGGTCATAAGTTCTATCCACGTACTGTCACAGTGCTCGTACAGGACAGAGCAAAGCTAGGGCTGGGTCTGCCTCCTCCAGGGGCAGCGCTTGCAGGTTCACCACCTGGTCCCTGAAGGGAGTGGTAGGAACCTTGGGCACATAGCCGGGCCGGGGTCTCAGTGTTGCACTGGAGTCAGCCGGCGCAAACTCAAGGCAAGATTCGTCGACCAAAAATGCCTGCAGGTCCCCCACACTCTTGATTGAGGCCAATGCAGTCAAGAGTAGGGTTTTCATAGAAAGAAACTTCAACTCGACTGACTGCAAAGGTTCAAAGGGGGCAGTTTGTAGGGCTCTCAGCACCAATGCCAAATCCCAAGAGGGTAGGGAGGGAGGCCGAGAAGGATTTAACCTCCTGGCCCCCCTAAGGAACCTGATGGCCAGATTGTGCTTCCCCACTGACCTCCCCTCTTTGGGTTCATGATGGGTGGAAATAGCAGCAACGTAAACCTTAAGGGTGGAGGGGGACAGCCTACGCTCCAGCCCTTGCTGTAGGAAGGAAAGCACGGCTCTGATCGAACACCTCCAGGGGTCCTTATGGTGAGGAACACCATTTGACGAACAGGTTCCACTTCAGAGCATAGGCCCGTCTAGTGGACGGTGCTTGTGCTGAAGTGATAGTGAGCGCTACATCCTGGGGTAGGTCACCTAGAACCTCTGCGTCCCATCCAGGGACCGTACGTGGAGTCTCCACAGGTCTGGACGCGGGTGCCAGAGTGTGCCCCATCTCTGAGAAAGCAGATCCTTCCTCAGAGGAAATCGGCCAGGGAGGGGCTGTCGCGAGGAGCATGAGTTCTGGGAACCAGGTCCTGTTGGGCCAATATGGAGGCACTAAAAAGACCTGCTCCTCGTCCTCCCTGATCTTGCACAGTGTCTATGCCAGTAGGCTCACTGGGGGGAACGCATATTTGTGCAGGCCCCGGGGCCAGCTGTGTGCCAGTGCATCCGTGCCGAGCGTTGCCTCGGTTAGGGAGTAGAACCACTGGCAGTGGGTGGTTTCTGGAGATGCAAACAGGTCTACCTGAGCAACTCTGAACCGCCTCCAAATCAGCTGAACCGCCTGGGGATGGAGTCTCCACTGCACTGGAAGTGCTGCTCGAGACAGCTATTCGGCCACCTGATTGAGCACTCCTGGGATGTGGATGGCACGAAGGGATCTCAGATGCAGACTCCACCTCAGACTCCAAAGGAGGAGGTGGCGGGCGAGTTGCGACATGCGACGGGAGCCTAAACTGCCTTGCCGGTTGATATACGCAATGGTCGGAGTGTTGTCCGTGCGGACCAGAACATCGTTGTCCCGAAGGCGCCCTCTGAGGCGGCTCAGGGCCAGGCGTACTGCTAGCAACTCGAGGCAATTGATATGCCAATGTAGTTGGGGACCTGTCCAAACCCCTGACACTGCGTGCCCATTGTAGGTGGCTCCCCAGCCGGTGGCCGAGGCATCTGTGAATACCACAGCATGCCTGGATACCTGCTCCAGGGGCACTTCTGCCCGAAGGAACAAGGGATCCATCCACGAGCTGAAGGTTATGCGGCAGGCCGGTGTAATCTGAACCCGGTGAGTACCGCATTGCCACGCCCACCTCGGGACTCGGCCATGGAGCCAGTGCTGAAGTGGTCTCATATGGAGCAGACCGAGCGGAACTACCACCGCAGCTGCAGCCATATGCCCCAGGAGCCTCTGAAAGGACTTCAGTGGGACTGCCGTCCTGGCTTGAGGCATTTTAGCACCGACTGAGCACATTCATGGGTGAGGTGTGCTGTCTGGCTGACCGAATCCAACTTCATGCCGAGAAAAGAGATCCTCTACGTTGGCACGAGTTTGTTCTTTTCCCAGTTGACCCGAAGACCCAACTGGCTGAGTTGTCTGAGCACCAGGTCCCTGTGTGCGCACAACTTACTGCGAGACTGTGCGAGTATGAGCCAGTCATCGAGATAGTTGAGAATGCGCACTCCCCATTCTCTCAAGGGAGCAAGGGCCGCCTCCACGACTTTGGTGAAGACGCGAGGTGACATGTACTGATATGCCCGACCCTCGAACGCGAATCGCAAGAATGGCCTGTGCCGCGGGAGGATTGAGACATGAATGTATGCGTCCTTCAGGTTGATCGCTGCAAACCAATATTGGGGACGGACGCACTCGAAAATGTGTTTCTGCGTGCACTTCACAAGGTCTTGAATGGCACCTTGTGAAGTGCACGGTTCAAAACTTGCAGATCCAAGATTGGTCGTAACCCACCGCTTTTCTTGGGCAAAATGAAGTAAGGGCTGGAGGGACAGGCTCTATCACATCCTTTGCCGGCAGGACTGCGATTTCCGCACGCAAGACAGGGGCATCGACGGTCTTGACTGAAGTGAACCGGATGCCCCTGAACTTGGGGGGATGCTGGGCGAACTGAATTGCGTAGCCGAGTCTGATAGTCTGCAGGAGCCACTGAGACGGACTGGGGAGCGCTAGCCAGGCTCCGAGAGACTGTGCCAGCGGAACCAGCGGGGCCACCGACGTACCTGCGGTGGGGCAGCATGGTGGAATACAGGGACCCGGCCCTGGGCCTGTGACTGCCGGGGGCGGGGTCTGGGTGCGAAGTGTTAACACTCACCTGATTCCTCCTCTTGTGGGAGGAAACGCAGGAACCCAGCTTGAGGCTTGTGACAGCCCGGCGTGTGACGACATAAAGCGGGGACTCAAGGGTTAAAGCCCTTTCCTGCCTCCACAACTGGGCAGGAGGGGTGCTCTTGGGCAACCCACTGCTGCCCGCTGGCGTGAGAGGAAGAGGGAAGTAATCCCGTGATGCACAGTTCACAACTCTCCTCCTCTTGAGACCCAGAGACTGAGGAAACCGCTCTTTTATAGAAGTTTTGGGTACCACTGGCTGCTGGGCCAGCGGTGGAACAGAAACAAAACAAAACAAAAGATTCTCCGCACAGCCCTCCTCTGAGGGAGGGAGTGGTATGATCCCCATCTCCTGATGAGATGTCCCAATCTCCTCCATCTCTTGGTCGCCCGTCTCAGGGCCTCTTGCACTTGCGCTTGCCGCCAGGTTTTGCAGGGGCCTGGACGGGCTGGGCGTCCTGCCTGCGACTGGCTGCCTGGTAGAAGGCTGGTGCGGCTGCGTGGGAGGCCACAGGGGGGCGCCCACGGCGACGAGCAGCCTGAGGGGCTGCAGCCGGGGAGGAAGCAGCAGGTTTCCTCTGGCACATGATGTGTTTGATCGCCTCAGTCTGCTTTTGTGCTGCCGAGAACTGCTGGGCAAAGCTCTCGACAGCGTCGCCGAAAAGACTGGTCTGCGACACAGGAGCATGCAGGAACTGTACCTTCTCATGCTCCTTCATGTTGGCTAGACACAGGCAGAGATGGCGCTCCTAGACCACTAACGTGGACATCGCACGACCCAGAGACTGTGCGGTCAACTTCGTCGCTCGAAGCGCAAGATCCATCGCAGCACGCAGTTCATGTAGATCCGCCAGGTTGTGACCACTCTCATGTAGGTCTTTCAGGGCTTTGGCCTGGTGGACCTGCAGTAACGCCATGACGTGGAGGGCAGCCTCCCCACAAGCTCTATAAGCACTGCCAGTTAGACCTGATGAATACTTACAGGCCCGTGAGGGGAGACATGGGTCACCCCACAGAGTGGTAGCGGCTGTTGGACACAGTTGCATGGCCACAGACCGCTCCACCAAGGAGATGCCCGCATACCCCAGAGCAGCCCCACCATCGAGGGTGGTGAGGGCAGAGGAGCTGCAAGATTTGTTTCAGGCAGTAAAAGGTGCCTTCCACAATCTTGTAAGGTCCTCATGCACTTCCGGGAAGAATGGCACCAGAGGGGGCGCTGAGAACCAGCGCGACCCCCACCAAGAAACCACTCATCCAGCCTAGAAGGATCGGGACGCGGTGGAGGATTCCACACGAGCCCGACATTCTCGGCGGCCTAGGAAAGCATAGCTGTCATCTCTGGGTCTGGCTCGGACAACGCTACCACACCCGAAGGGGCAACGCAGCCGGGTCGTCATCCCCGGAGAGAGAGGGCTCATCCTCCAATGCAGCGATTGACATCTGGTCGTCAGAGGGGGCGCCGAAGGATACGTGCAGTATACTCTGTCCTGCAGAAGACCCAGCATGCTCCATCGGCAGCTCCACTGGCTGCGGAGCGCTTGAGGGGTGAGGAACTCCCTCAAATCACCTCTGACTCCACCGGACGCAGCTCCGCCCCGGGTGCCGGGACGAACGCTGGATCACAGCAGAGGCAGAGGGACTCCGCCATATTTGACATAACGGAGTCTTTTATGCAACTCCAAGATGGTCATGTCCCCACAGGAAGAACACGCACCATCCACGAAAGCTTCCTCAGCGTGCTGAATGCCCAGACACGTGAGGCAGTGATCGTGACCGTCCTGAGGCGCCAGGAAACGACCACATCCAGAAACGCACGGGTGATGAGACATCTTTAAAAAGACGCGATCACCCATGTTACTCTTTTAGAGAAATTGCTCTTTTAGTGCTGAAGCACACAGGGGAGCTGGCCGCACACAATCCTGGAGTGGCTGTCTGCACGAATACAATCTCTCATGAGACCGCAACCACCGCTGCTGACTGCCGTAACACCCACACTCTCTCGCAATCACTCGCTGGATAGGAGAGCAGTAGTGATGCACCACTGCTCGGCTTCGAAGCGAAAGGATGAATTAATGCGGTGCACCTGCTGCCTCTTATACTCGCAGCTGCGGGGTGTGGCAGCCAGATGCGAATGCTGCATCCCAATGCCCATTGGCTCGTTTAGTTACACTCGAAGTGGATTGGTCTCTGTGGCGAGATCCCATTTGTCAGTCACCGACGTGACTCGGAGTGAGCGACTGAAGGGGAACACATTACATTTACCAAAAGTGGCAGCAAAGTATTTTACATTGCTTTCAAATAATAATAATAATAATAATAATAATAATAATAATAATAATAATAATAAAAATACATTAAAGATAAAAAAGTTAAAAATAAAATAAATTTAGATACAGTATATGCTGTTCTTCTGAACTTTCTATTCATTCAAGAATCCTGCAAAAAAAATGTACCACAGTTTCCGCAAAAAATATGAAGCAGCACAACTCTTTTCAAAACTGATAATAATCAGAAATAATCAGTAATCAGATAATAATCAGTAATGATGATGAAAATTCAACTTTGCCATTACATTTTTTTTCAAGTTATATTTTAAGAGACTTGAGCAGTTAAAGTCACGCCAAAGTCTGTAGTGATTATAGATTTGTGTATAATGATAATCACAGTATGTGTTGGTTAATAGCTCAGAGAGCTTACTACACTCTTTGTAAAGCCTGAAACACTGACAAGTTCTACTTAGTTGACAGGATTGATCAGCAGGCATCATTTCGTTCTCGAGCAACTGCAGCTGAATGGAGAAGTGATCAATTCTTGATAGATGTCCTGAAGTTTCTGTATGAACTCCCGCCCTGTCATCGGCTAGCGGGAGAGACGGCTGCAAACTTCTGAGTTTGTTCATAATTGTTTGGAGAAATAGTGGAACTCGTATTGAGCATACAAAAAGAGTCTAGTGAAACATTTTTCTCATTGATTTTCATTTGCTCCTTTAGAAAAATATAAAAGACTTCTCCACCCAACTGAAGATAATGTCAGAATAGAATGCCTCTCCACAAGAAAAGACTAAAATGAGCTAGTCTCTTATATTTAATGTGGCTGTGAATAGAGTGTCATTCTCTGGCCTGCTTTTGAAAGAATAATTGCTTTTGTGGTGCTGTCCTGAGTGTTTTGTTCCCCTTTCAGTCAAGTCTAATAGAAGTTTACTTGAAATAATGTCTGAAAAACAAACTAGTGCAGTGAAAAGGTCTGCTAAAGTTTTTTGGTATTTCATTTGTACTACATTATGCATTTACGAAGGCAGAAGCACAAACACAGTCGCAACTACGTGGAATGCATATGTATAAACAGTGTAGAATTTTCTTTAGTTCAAAATATATTACGCAGCCCTTTAATGTTAATTAATAAGCTGTTCTCAAGATAGGCTGTTTGTTCTTTTTTTTTTTTTTTTTTTTTGAGCAAAAACCATTTTGAAAATTTTAAATTGTCGTATACATGACTAAAGATTCAAAGAATCAGTGCCTCTCAAGAGGTTATATGTTCATAGTAAATTCAAAGATTTTCATAATGAGAAAAGAAATATCATTGGCATGTTTCTTGTGCTGCTTTTAATTTATAATTTGAAAAAGAAAAAAGTGTATTACAGTAATAAGAATCAGCAGTTAGAATGAGAAATTACAGTAATGAGGAAGTGGGTGCTTAAAAATTATCATAATTTTAATGGTAAAAAATACTATGGAAAAAAACCTGTTAATTGGTTAACAGTAAGTTCCTTTACTCTCTGTAAATAATTATAATAGATGTATATAATTTTACAGAAAAATACATTAACATCTACCGTTTTTTGAAGTGAAGACGTTATCTTCTAATTTACAGTGGGGAAAAAATATATATATATTTTTTTTTATTTTTTTTTATTTTATTTATTTTTTTTACATGAGGTTTTTTTTTTTTATCTCTTATGAATGTTTAAATGAAATGAATGTTTATTGCTTTATTTTAATGCCATGCGTGTTGCAATGATGATATAATGTTTTGTAACTGTATGCACCTTCTAATATTTACCTCAGCTTGAGGAATAAACGCTTAATGATGAACTTTGATTTGGGTGAGAAAAAAATTAAAAATAAATAATAATAGTAATAATAATAATAATAATAATAATAATAATAATAATAATAATAATAATAATAATAATAATAGGCTTTGCATTTTTTTCAGATAATGAAATGCACATTTTAATTGTAAAAAAAAATAAATAAATAAATTAAAAAAAAAAATTGTAAGCTATAAAATAAAAAATAGGTTTTATTTTTCTTTATGGCAAATGTTTTGGTTTGCTTCTTTTGATTCCCGAGTGAAATATTAACTGAACATGTATCTGTTAGTTTCACCCTGGACCTGGAATTGTCTGTGCTTTCAAAGAGGTCATCTATTTTTATTTTGCCAGAAATATACACATTTGTTCTGCGTTTCGGAGTTTACTCCTTTCAGCAGTTGAGTGTCTGCTTTAGTGCACTATACTATTGTCCCGTTAGCAGACAGACAGATGATTAAGTGTCTATTTACTCACCTATGGTTTACGAGAGCAATGTCGCCACTTTACCCAATGCTGACAGATTAGACGTGGACTGTGGCCTCATACCGCAGCACTCAAGGCAAACTGATGTCTGCAAGCCGGCACATGAGGAATCGTCCTAATTTTCACATTGATCATTGTGTTAGCCTCAGTGCTGGCCCTTTCCAGCCAACCGCGAGAGATCGCAGATTCATCCCCACTGCAGGAATTCAATGAGAGAACTCGGGTTAAGAAAGATTGTTAAGGTGCGGGTTAAGAGACCGGGCTCTGTTTATCAGCGACTCGGGGATGAAACTCTAATAATGAGGCCTGAATGCTCACGAGGGCTTTATTGGCTGGCTTGACATTATTTGAACAAGTGCAGCTGTACTAGAGAATAAATCAATAGCGCTGAGAGAAGAGGGAGCCCACAGCATTGACTCAAAGGACCGGACACATTGCAACAGACACCAGATGGGCTACACCAACACCTCTTCTATGGATTCTGCACTGTTTGGACATTAGTCTGGGATAATAATCCCTCATGTGGGTGTGATAACTGAGTGGATCCTAAAGTAAAAGCAGAAATCCGAAACTCCTTAAAGCCTTGTTATATTAATGGTGGAGTTATTTTTTGCTCTTCACTTGTGGTATAAAGAAGCTCGAAATACCTGAGCAGCGGTTTACTGTTAGCAAACAGTTTGCAGTGCTGAGAGGAGTGTTTAGGGAGCGTTTACCTTTTGGCCATTAATTTACACGACAGTATTTTGGGAGCCTGAAAACGCAAACCTTTAAGAACGGGTTTCATATATACAGTATTGTTACAGCTTTCATTAAAAACAGCTGAAACATTCTTGGAAATAGGTTTTTTAGTCTTTTACAGGAGAAATACAAATCCTGCAGAATAGGAAATGTCCTGTTTTACTCTAAAATGTAAAACTACAATAGGTTTCGTTGTGGGTTTATAGTGAATTTAAATTCCAAATAGATTGGAAATGATTATTGATATTCTAGGTAATATCAAATGGCCAGAGTTTTGAGAACGTAATGGACGTGAAGGACTACAAAGCGATAAGAGCTCGCTCAAGTACTGAGGAGCTAAACCATTCAGGGCTTTATAAGTAATTAACAAGATTTTAAAATCTATACTATGTTTAATAGGGAGCCAGTGCAGTGCTGACAGAACCGGGCTAATGTGGTCATACTTCCTGGTTCTAATAAGAACACTAGCTGCGGCATTTTGAACCATTTGTAGTTTGTTTATTAAGCGTGCAGAACAACCGTCCAATAAAGCATTACAATAATCTAACCTTGAGGTCATAAACGCATGAATTAACATTTCTGCATTTGACATTGAGAAACAAAGTTTTCTAGTCTATTCAAAAGAATGTCGCTAAGATCCAGTAGCACTAATAGAGAGATACAACCACGATCAGATAAGAGCAGGTCATTTGTAACTCTAATGAGAGCAGTCTCAGTACTATGAGATGGTCTAAATCCTGACTGGAAATCCTCACATATATAATTTTTCTCTAAGAAGGAATATAATTGTGAGGATACTACCTTTTCTAGTATCTTTGACAGAAAAGGGAGATTCGAGATCGGTCTGTAATTAACTAGATCTTTGGGGTCAAGTTGTTTTTTTTTTGTTTTTTGTTTTTTTTTTTTTAATGAGAGGCTTAATAACAGCCAATTTAAAAGTTTTGGGGACATATCCTAATGACAATGAAGAATTAATAACAGCCAAAAGAGGATCTATGACTTCTGGAAGCACTTCTTTTAGTAGTTTAGATGGAATAAGGTCTAACATACATGTTGTTGGTTTAGCTGATTTAACAAGTTTATACAATTCTTCCTCTCCTATAGTAGAGAATGAGTGGAACTGTTCCTCAGGGGATCTATAGTGCACTATCTGATGCGATACTATAGCTGACTTCTGCATGGTTACAATTTGATCTCTAATAGTATCGATTTTGGAAGTAAAATAGTTCAAAAGTCATTACTGCTGTGCTGTTGGGAAATGCTAACACCTGTTGATGCTTTATTTTTTGTTAATTTTGCCACTGTATTGAATAAATACCTGGGGTTATGTTTGTTTTCTTCTAAAAGAGACGAAAAGTAATCAGATCAAGCAGTTTTTAATGCCTTTCTGTAGGATAGGGTACTTTCCCGCCAAGCAATACGAAATACCTCTAGTTTAGTTTTCCTCCAGCTGCGCTCCATTTTCCGGGCTCCTCTCTTTAGGGTGCGAGTGTGCTCATTATACCACGGTGTTGGACTCTTTTCCTTAATCTTCCTTAAGCGTAAAGGAGCAACCGTATCTAAAGTGCTAGAAAAGAGAGAGTCCATAGTTTCTGTTACATCATCAAGTTTTTCTGTGCTGTTGGATATGCTGAGGAATTGAGATAAATCAGGAAGATTACTTACAAAGCAGTGCTTTGTGGTAGAAGTGATGGTTCTACCATATTTGTAAAAAGGAGTTGAATTTACAGCTTTAGCTACATGGAGTTTACACAAGACTAAATAATGATCTGATATAGCATCACTTTGCTACAGAATTTCAACACCATTAACATCAATTCCATGTGACAGTATTAAATCTAGAGCATGATTTTGAAAATGAGTAGGTCCTGACACGTTGTCTAACCCCGATAGAGTTCAAAATGTCTATGAATGCTGATCCTAATGCATCTTTTTCATTGTCAACGTGGATATTAAAAACACCCACAATTAAGACTATCTGCAGCCAGAACTAACTCGGATAGAAAATCACCAAATTCTTTAATGAAGTCTGTATGGTGCCCTGGTGGCCTGTATACAGTAGCCAGTACAAACTTCACAGGGGATGTATCATTAATACTTTTTTCTCTAGATAATGTTATATGAAGCACCATTACTTCAAAGGAGTTATACTTAAAGCCTGTCTTCTGTGAAATACTGAAAATATTGTTATAAATTGTAGCAACACCTCCCCCTTTGCCTTTTGGACGCGGCTCATTTTTATAACAGTAATCTTGGAGGGGTAGACTCGTTTAAAATAATGTATTCATCTGGTTTTACCCAGTTTTCTGTCAAACAGAGCACATCTAGTTTATGATCAGTGATCATATCATTTACCAAAAGCTCTTTCGTAGAAAGGGACCTGATATTCAATAAGCCAATCTTTATCATTTGTTTCTCTGTGTTATATACATTTTTCATTTGTTGAAAATCAATTAAGTTGTTACTCATAAATTGGTTTGGACGTTTTTTGTATTTTCTAGTTCGGGGAACAGACACAGTCTCTATAGTGTGATATCTAGGTGAAAGCGTCTCTATGTGCTGAGAATTAACTGACTTCTGTGACATGAGGCAGCTAGCAGACGGTCGGTTTAGCCAGTCTGTCTGTTTCCTGACCTGGGCCCCAGTTAGTGAAGTACGAACTCTAAGACTATGTGCCATATTCCTAGAGAGAAGAGCGACACCACCCCAGAAGGGATGAACACCTTCTCTTTTCAAAACCTATGTTATTCTGCAGGCACCACTTAGACATCCAGCCATTGAGTGATGACAGTCTGCTATGAATCTCATCGCCACGGTAAGCAGGGAGCGGGCCAGAGCATATTACAGTATCTGACATCGTACTTGCAAATTCACACACCTCTTTAACATTATTTTTAGTGATCTCTGACTGGCGAAGTTGAACATCATTAGCGCCGACGTGGATAACAATCTTACTGAATTTACGTTTAGCATTAGCCAGCACTTTTAAATTTGCCAAGATGTCAGGCGCTCTGGCTCCCGGTAAACAATGGACTATTGTGGCTGGTGTCTCTATTTTCACGTTCCGTACAATAGAATCGCCAATAACTACAGCAGTTTCATCAGGTTTCTCAGTGGGTGCGGCACTGAGTGGGTAGAACCTCTTTGATGTTCTAATCGGAACGGAAGAGCGGTGTTTTGACCCGCGACTAGGCCGCCTCACAGTCACCCAGTTGCCCTGCTGCGGGGGCTCTGTAACCAGAACCGAACAATGTACAGGACTCCCTGAGCTAATCGCATCCAAAGCAGTATCTACAGCCCTCACATTCTTACTGTCCTCAACTAAAGTTTGGATGCGTGTCTCTAGTTCTAAAACCTTCTCTGTCAGCCTAACTATTTCCCTGCATTTATCACATGTGAATCCCTCGTCGCCGACAGAGACAGATAAACTGTACATGTGGGAAACAGTGCAAACAACAATAGCAGAAGAAGCCATTACTCACCGTGATTGATGAATCATACCGACTTAACTTACCACTTACCACAAAACGGAGCGAGAGAGAAATGAAACGGAACGAGAAAAAATAAAACAGTAATAGACGTGAGTAGAAACACTTATGACAAGCTAACCGGCTAACAAATGGTAGCACGCTGCACTCGCGGTTTTAGATTAAAAGCGAACAATCAAATCAGTCAGGTTAGTTTAATAGATAATATAAGAAATATGGTGGGAATTAAGTTATATTTTACCACTTAAACAACAGAGAGTTAAAGTAAGATAGAGATTCAACAGAAAAGTAAAGCTACACGGAGATACAATCGTAAACCTCTCAGCAGCACGACAGACAGGAACAGACAGAAGCAATCTAGAGGAAACGAGCCGCAACAAGCCGCCTCACAACAAACTTCACAATATTTGTATATACCGCTGGTCATATGCGTCATCTCTAATAAGGCAAAACAAATCACACATTATCATAATTATAGTACAAGTCATCGCTGCTCTGTGGGACCTTCTGAAAAAAAAAAAAATCCGCTTGCCGAAGTTGCAATATTTCTCACAGCGAGTGTCATGGCGGACGCCCAAATCCACTATAATTTTAAAAATAATACTGTTTTGTGTCACGGAAAATTTGCTTTGACTTTTTCGGAGACGTGAGCTCCAGCGGTACAGCGGCCATTCAGCGCTCATTACACCCACCGAAAGCACCTCACCATGACCAGATCTTCTGGAATTTACCGCTGGCTCTGATGTCTCTATAGAGTGGTGGAACTATGATGTCACTTTGTAGGCAAAAACCCGGAAGCGAGTTAGCATTTTAGTACTTCCGGTTCCATCGTCCCATCGAGTCAATGGGTTTTTTGAATGGGAGTTTGGTAAAATCCCCTAAAATAAGGTCCGTGGTTCACACAGGCTCAAGATACTTTCACTTTTATTCGACGACATAAAACACACCAGTTACACCCCACTCATGATTTTTTTTTTTTTTAAACTGTTACATTACTTAAAAAAAAACTGTTGTTAACAAATTGCTAAATGGGACTACAGGCGCTGTTGGAGACATTAAACGTCATCACGCCGAACAGTTTGTCAATTTACAGTATTTTCCAGTTGTAGTATAATTTATAGTACAATTAATTGTAGAATAACCAATTAATAGATTACCACATTTTATATTTTTGTTTGACAATGTTTTTTTTTTTTGCTTTGCCCCGAAATGAACACAAGTCTTCGGATGGAAGATGCTCGTTTTATCGCTTACTGATACGGAGACTCTCCTACCATAAGGTAAACTCATTTGATTATTCCATGTAAACACCACATTTACCGGCTTAGTAACGGTGAAAGTGAAATTTTAACGATGCATAACGTTACTGCTTAAAGCCACATTAAAATGAAATGTTTATGGCCAGAAGAAGCTGTAAGAAAGCATATAGATTGAGGATTTTCTAGAAGCAAGGATAAAATAACATTTTATGTACCCACCCTAACAAAACGATAGCTGAGATGTGGTACTTTATTCACTAAAATAAGTTTAGTCTTACCATATCCAAAAACTCGCTCACTCTGCTGTTATTTAATAGATTAAATGCACTAGAATTTTATTGAATAGTACGTGGAGACACGTTTTTAATTAAAATATTCATAATAATCAAGGATTTATTGATTTTTAATGCACCTTATTTCGAAATGTACAGAAATACGTGCTTTCATATGTCCTTTAGTTAAGATTATTTAATTTATTCACTATACTATTTATTACTAATGTCTCATTTCAGTTTTAGTTTGGCTCTAGTTTTGTATTTATTTCAGTTTATATGAAAAGCTTTATGTAGCGTGGATTAAAATTCATATACAGTATAAATCCTTTTCACTGAACGTGTTAAAAATAAGTTTGAGAAAGTTGTCGGTATCGTGGTGGTGGTGACGTTGAAGGCAAGCGACCGTGATGCTGTAGTTCGTTTATAGCCTAAGTTTTACTTTTAAGTTATGCCACTTGTATTTAGGCTTCAAAATTCATCAAAGTTATATTATTTTGTGAAGATTATCTTGATAGACAAAACATGTAAGTTTCATGAACTATGATTGAACACAGCTTATTTTTTTGCGATAATCCAAAAACCTGTGGAAAAATCCCATTGACTTTTTGTCGAGGGAACCAGTGTCATGCTAACAGCTGATCTGCCTACAAAGTGACGTCATAGTTCCCTCACTCTATAGTGGTTAAACACGAGATATATTTCGTTTTGGGTAAATCTAACGGCCAGTCTTTGGTCTAATTAAACTATTATTTTTTCCAGAGCAAATAGTTTGGCAAAATCTTATATTGTTTATTTAAATTCTGTATATCGCGCTGTCTTTGAACGGTTGACTGAATTGCTTAGCAACTTTTATGATGGCTGTTGTTGTGGTTTATTAAATATGATTATTCAATAAATAATATTTTATATAAATAATGATATTATTTAATAATAGTGTTTAGTACTGAGTGTGTGTGTTCGTGAGGGTGATTTTAGACACATTGTTCTGCCATTAGATAGCGACAAGAGACTGTTTTTATGAGTCAGCACTGCAGTAAAGACTTTTGTAAACGGAAGTTATTTTTACTTTCAACAACAGCTTGATGCAGCTAACAAATGCACTGAGCAGCGCAGCTCAAAGTTCCTTCGTTACTAGTTCTAAAGTGACGTTTTCGAAGTAGTAATGGAGGCTTTGGCTTAGATGTTAAACTGTCAACTTTAGATTTAAACCTGTGGCGGAAGGAAGTAGTTCTGCACAAAAGAGGGCTTTTATGTTTCTAATTTATTTGCACACTGGTGCTGTCGAACTGTTGTATAAACACAATATCACACTCGTAGATGTGAGATATGGCTGTATATCGGCATGCTGTGATTACCTACAGCCAAATCACAGCCGCGCCGATATACAGCCATATCGCACGTCTACTCGTGTGATATTGCTCATATATATATATATATATATATATATATATATATATATATATATATATATATATATATATATATATAAGAAACGTTTTCTAGTGTTGTTCAATGGTGACATCTTACAATAAAGTTCCATTTGTTAATACTAGTTATACAGAAAAAAAAAAAAAGTACAAAAATGAAAGCATTTATTTACACATTTATGCTTAGGTTAATTTGTACGATTGTTCATTGGTAATTTATGTTTATTCATAATGCATTAATGTTAATATAGCAAATGTTGAAATGTAACATAATGTAAAATAACATTAATCTAAATTTAATATTTAGTTCATGATCCCTCATCCATTAAACCAAAATTAAAAAATCAGCCTCATGCTGTTTCAACCCCATTATAGATTAAACTTTTATCAAAAAAGTATATAAATAAAGTAAAGATATGTTATTAATATAATATTTAATATTTCTAATATGATGACAATTTTATGTGAATTAACACTTTCACAACTAATGTTTGCAATAGTGTTACAATAACAATAGCATTTTCTCAGAAATATTTTCAGTACAATATTTTTTTGATTAGGAAAGAAAGAAAGAATATCTTAATTTGAGTTAGTAGGTATTGCAGCACCAGGGGACATATATTCTCTTAATTGTGATCAGTTTTAATATTTCAACCAAAGTACAAAGCATTAAGACATATGATGAATGAACTGCATGAGAGTAATGACCTGTATCACAATTCCCTGCATTAGTACCCTTGTATATATGCACATATTGTAAATGTTGATTTTTATTTATTTATTTATTTTTTTTATTGTTTCGGTTTCAGTTTAATGTATAATCAAAAAGAAACTCACTTTTACCCTTTTTATGCTGTTCAACAGCATGATTTTCAAACCCTCCCAGGGTTTACAATCATAAAAATGGATTTGACTGCTATCAAAATGGCAACACAATCATTCACAAAGGAAACCTAAAAGCAATGCATTTATAATGAGGTTATGAACCCCTTAATACCAAAAACTGAAATTAACATTAGACGAAAAACAGGCCGCTGTCTTTGTTTCTAACCATTTTCTATACCACAAAAGAAAATCCTGACTGAGTCAACGTGTGTAAAATCTCATGGATGAACCACACTTAGATATGTAACATAATTAAGGTGGTTAATTAAGTATTAGACTAACTAATACATGATCAAATCCATTAATACAGTGGATTAGGGCATAACATTCAGCTCTGTTATAATGTGCATTAACCTGCTCCATCTGTGACGCAAGAGTATTTATTTCTCAGAACGCTCAATACACCCAATAAAAATACAAATTACATACATGCATCACAATATTACAGAATTCAAAGCGCACACAGTCTGCAAAACTCTTACTGCTTTACAATCTAATGGATATTGTATTGATAATGAAAATCTTTTTTATCATGATTACACTTTTATAATTATAATTAGAAATTATTGTATGAACTGTATAAAATCACAATATATAAAACAACTGTCACCTACCCAAACCAGATGTTTATGAAGAATCTCTGTCCTGAGAACAGTTTCAAAAACAAGTCTTGTTTGAAACCAACATCTAAACGTATGTCTATAAAAAACAAGCATTTGTGACATCTTGACCTCCACAAACAAACCATGAAACTATGAGTTATTTGAGACCAATTTTGCTCATGCAGGCAATCTGCAACATTTGTTCAATTGTTAGAGTCCCACACTGAATTTGGCAGACCCTCCATCTGCGAGCAATAAAGACAGCGGGTATCTGATTAGCCGCATTGTCTCCTAATATCTGTCAGGTGCTTCAGTGAGACTGACTTTGTTTTTGTTTATTCTCTGTTTGCCTGTCATTGGCTGACATAACCTGCTGCAGTCTATTTTAATATTAATTAAAGACGATATACTGTACCGGCAGAAAGTGTGGCTCTCTGCCAGTGTTTTGAAGTAAGACTCAATTAACCCGAATGACCCTAGCCGATACAAACAAGCCAAATTAATTACATTACATCTATTCCACGGGAGCTTAGTGAGCTCAGAATGGCTCTTAAATACTTTAGGATGTAATCTCTCTGGTTTGATATATACCTGCGTATTTGTCAAGCCATGCAAATCATCAATGATACAAGAGCATGAAAAATTCACATCAAAGCAGACACTGCTGATGAGGTGGAGATTCATATTAGTCATTACCTCTGTTGTTTTAACAAATGCTTCATGCTTTGTTATTTACGCTATTATGTTTTAGGACTTTTGAGTTATTATGTGAAACTTAAATTAATCAAAATGGAATAAGGACAGTCATTCAAATAACTGTAACTAGCACCCAAAACACACACACACACACACACACACACACACACACACACACAATGGTCAGAAATTGCTGGTACATTTTACAAATAATTACAAAGAAATTGCTAGGAACACATTGTATTAAATGTGAAATTTTGAAGTACAAAACAATGAAATTGTATTTTCTTATAACATATACTCAAATATTCTGTTTTATTTATAACTATTTTTAACAGTGTAGGCTCATAGGAAAATTATTTTTCATTTCTGAAAAATAATATCACGTTGCTTCTTGATGAACGTGAATCTTGCAACATTTCATTACACAGGTATCACTGCATTTCAGAAATGATATTAATACTGTATCGCATTTGAAAATTAAGTACTAACTAAAATACTACTACTCATAATAATAATAATAATAGAGTTTTTTTTTTTTTTTTCTTGCTTCTTCTTGCTCTGACTTGTGTTTCATGGGACCTGAGCACAGTGCTGTACCGGGTGAGCTACCTAACAAGTTTACTTTGTCACTTTTGTGTGAAAAGGAATATATGTTGTTGGTGTTTGACTGACTTTAGTGCTCATTTTAGCTGAAAACGGCAATAAAAATGTCCACTCAGTGTCAAGATTGTCATGCATATAAAAGAATATGTAAGATGCAGCAAGCGACTTTGTACAATGAGTTCCTGCACCTGTGCAGCATACACACGTTTTGATGATTGTTAGTGATATGTTCAGATTTGGTTGCTTTCTTTTGAAAAAAAAAATATATATATATATATATATATATATAGCATGTTGGTTTCATGCTTTTGGTAGTCAGTAATCAACTGCAAAGCATCCTTCACTGCAAGTGAACATGTATTTTATGTACTTCATGGCATCTGCGTGATTTGGCTAGCTAATATCAAGTGACTGTATTTTTATGCTAAAAATACAGTAGAGTTTGACTGAACATACAACATTTGATGTCAACATACAAAGAAATGGAAAGCTTTTCCTCCCTTTTAAAAGCTAATAATCCTATTTACTCTGCTATCCAATAAATCCATGCATGATTGTATGGTAGCTGTCTGCATACTGCTCATGACCTAATCACAAAAGACCTGCAACCCATTTATGGTTTGAAAAACACTGATATAACAGAAAATAAATAAATAATCCAAATTTACCCAATTACTGTAAAAGCTTAATGTCTATATATACTGGGTTTTTCTGTAAAACCCAGATGATGAGTCTAATCCAGGCTTAAAGTAATACTAGAACTAATAGATTAAAGTAAGACCAGAACTAAAATGATTAAAGGACTACATGAACTTATAGATTAAAGCAATACCAGAGCTAATAGATTTTGCAAGTCAACGTGTTTACATACTACATGTCATTGTGATTAGCTAAAGCCCCAATGTGATTAAATAAAGAAACTCACATATTTCTGTAATAGCGGTGATTTGGAAATTTGATTAATAATTCATTTTATTTAATCTTTGTCAAACTTTATTTGGTCAGTGTAATTGTAGCCGATTGATTGAGACATATGAGTTAATTTTTTTTATTTTATTTTTTTTATTATTATTTATTTTTTACATGTAAGGAGAAATGTTCTATAAATGAGTTAACTTCAGCAAAACTTGCATTTAATGTTCTATTTTCAATGGTTCCAATTGAGAGCTCCTATCAATTGTTGTAGGTGGGGCCTTAATTAGTGGGACACCGAAGGAAATTAAATCGCTGCTGCGTCCCAATGTGTCTACTTATACTACGCCCTTAAAGTATGTACTCTTTTTGTGAAGAAAAAGTACACACTTTTGAGTGTGTAGTAGAAGAGTAGGCAAGCTTTGGGACATACTATCACGTCACACAACTGCGTCTTTAACGAACCGCTCTGTCACATAGATACACGCAGGGCTGCTGCAGGCCAAATGGGTGCCCTAAGCAGGATTGTATTGTTGTGCCCCCTCCTCAAATATTATGGAAGTAAAAAAAAAAAAAAAAAAAAACACTATAGGGGTCTAAATGGAACTTTAATAAAATAGACAAGTAAATAAATAAATTGTAATTAAATTTTATTATTTACAAATTACATTTGTAGCTCTAGACAGTTACCTATGGCTATTATTTTATTAATAAAGTTGTCTGATTAATTTTATAGTCTCAAACATTCAGAAATCACGCAAAAGAAAATTAAGCAGTTTTACTACGATAAAATCATGGTTAATTTTTGTAAGGGTTGTGATGTCAACATGCTTTTTAGTTGAAGAAATTATAGAGGCTGTGTCATATAGCAAAAAGGTGGCCACAAATTAAAGATTAAGTGAATATTTGAATTAAATGTTTGGTCAATAGCCTATTAAACAAGGATTTGATCGTCCTGTATAACAGCAGCAATTGCCAGGCCTTTGGCTCCCTTTGCAGGCATTTGTAATAACATGTAATCTACATAAATTGTTTATTTTGTATGACATTATGTATTTTAACAGTATTATTCAATGAAACCATATAATTATTAATTAACCAATCATTATTGCCTCTTTGTTTTTATATAATGAATTTTAAGTCATTTTAAAGGCTGTTTTTGGCTTAGGTCTGTTTTTATAACCACAAAAAAATATGATCTTAATACATCTTTGTAAATAATTATTTGAAGTAATAAAACCATGGTTAATTTGCGGCTACCATGGCTACAACAAGAACCATGATTTTTGGTTTAATTCGTGCTATGGCTAGTTTTTGTAAGAGAACATGGAAAGTCAGAGAGAATGTTAGATGCGTTGGTGGTGGTGAAATTATTACCGACATTAAAACACGTTATTAACCTCAACAGCCAAAAAAGTTTCACAGGATTATGAATGTAGCCTACCTGAAAGTGATGCACGAGCTTCGTTTTCATCTTTTTTTTTTTTTTTTTTCTTTTCTTGGCATCAGATTGCTGATATCTTTTCACGGGCATAGTTGTCCATCAATTATGATCATTTGAGCCGCAAACATGAGGTGCGAACGGTCGTGGGTGTGCGGGAATGTCGCTTCACCTTTTTTATTTCTTTTTTTTTTAAAGCAACTGGGATGGTGCCCCCCTGGGAGTTGGTGCCCTATGCAAACTGCGTACTCTGCGTATAGGGAGCAGCGGTACTATGGAGCTTATAATATGACAAAACTATGTGTAAATTTGAATTATTGACAAGTGTCAGTTAACAAAACTGAATATTATGTGGCATTTAACATAGTTCTGAATTCGATTTTTTTAAACGTGAATATTGAACATTTGAAATTGTTCAATAATTGTTCAATAATTTTTTTTACGGCAGTTTTTTTTTATTATTTTTTTTTTATTAGACGTATTTTCAAACAGCGGATTTTTTGTTCTGAATTCTTAGACTGCAAATATCCAGATTTTAAAAATACAGCTTCAAGTTTTCAAGATGAAGAAGAAATTCGGAACATCGAATTCAATATTTAAAATTCAAAGTGCAGAAATTCAGATCATACAGAAAGTAGGTCAGAAGTCATCCACAGGGAAGAGTAGATGATCTCCGAAAAGTCGAACAAAGCATTTACTGCGACTGGGAGGTGACATGTACGGTTCACTTAGGCTAGTTTTGTCGTGGCCATGACATATTATCTCGTGGGAGCGTGATAATATGTTGTGGCCACGAGATCATTTTGTTGAGTGTAGGATATCAGGGACCGAATCAGACAACTTTAAGATTCGATTAGAACCACCAAAAGAGCCAAATTCCACAGAGGGGCCCCAAGGCTGCAACAGGATGCAATAAATCAGATTCTTAGCTCCAGCCCGTCTGAAGAAAACCTTACCAACAAGCCTCTTTCACGGAACAGCTTGCAACATTAAAACAAAAGGAACACTTATTGATAATTCCAATTCAGGAAGGAGATCCTCAAATTTGGGGCAAGTAATCAAGATTAATGGTGAAAAAGATGCACCGCGTGACCATCACATGTGTTCCACGATGGAAATCATGAAAGACTTAGACTGAAATTCCTTAGGAGACCTTTTAATCTCTCTAGGCCTCACAGAACATGTCCTTATGTTCACAAAATGGTACAGAAACTGCCTTTTCGCATATAGATGCACCAAAATCATTTTACAAGGACTTATGAATCATAACTAATGAACTCCATATTATGTATGTAACCCACACAATTGACGATCATGTTTTAATCACATATTATGTATGTCTTTTTAATAACTAGGGAATAGTTTAAGAGTTAATATTCATGTTTGGTATGCATGAGTTTGAAAAAGCATGCTTTAAATGTTTCTTCCAATCAAGACATCAAGACGTCCAGACGTCCAGATAGGACGGTCTGAAAGCCGAGTTTAAACACTCAGGACACCATCAAATTATGCTTTTTTTTTTTTTTTTTTTTTTTTTTTTTTTTTTTTTTTGCTTTTTGCTGCTTCTTTTCTTCTTCAAATCTCTGCTCTTCTAACTTTTAGCCATGCTTTTTCGTCATTGCTCTTGCTTTGTACATTTAGCCATGCTTTTTAGCGTTCTTTGAGCGTGCTCTAGCCTACATGTCAGCTGCTACCACAATGAGAAGAAAAACCACCTAGTTTAGTTACATCCTTGTATACTTTTACTTCAATTTCTTGTCTTTCCGTGAGAGTTTTGTTAAGTTTGCCGCAAAGTCCAGCTTCGACTGCACCCGCCCAAACTTCAACTGCATCAAGAAGAGCCAACGCCCAAAACATCATTTCAACGACTACTGAACATTCAACCAATCAGCAAACTTGGGAAAACCCTTTTCTGCAAAGAGGACACAAGGGAATCCCTTAAGGCAACACAAGCAAGTAACCTTCAGACTTCTAACTGAATTGGTGCATTTAATACAAAATTTAGCCTCATTGAGAAACTCAAAGCGAGGGTTAAATAAGTGATTGATTGGTTGTTCAGGTCTAGGCAATAACACATATTGCTGTAAACATGGGATTTCACATTTTCATTCTCTTAACTCATCCTTTCCTCACTTTCTCTCTTTCTGCAGTTGTATGAATGTGTGAATGCGTGTGTTCATGTGTTAGACTAGGTTATGTCTTAGGTTTATATAAATAAAATCGTGCTATTTAATAGTGTTTTCACTATATTTTGGATTTTAATATCCAGTGCAGAGTTGATGTATACTCGTTCACTGAAAAGCTGCTGACTCAGTGATCCGCCGTGAAACAGTGATTCTGTTCAAATTCCTTATAAAATCATAAATGATTCCCTTTGAGCTAAATTGACTTTTCCCCTTATTTAGCTATTACCCCCTTACACGAGGTAATCCTGGAATCGCTGCGCGGTTGCCGCTTTCTCTCGTAGTGGAAGTATTTTGTGCGGTCTCGGGACAGACACGGCCATATACGCAAACAAGGTCACATTTGATTGTACTAAAAATAAACAAAACATAACGGAAATTTAGTAGTTGTGTTATTTGCTATTTATCATTTCATTTCATGTCAGAAACAGATAACTATGACATTTTACGCGAAATTGTATTTTTACTTGGCAAACCAACTCATACACGCATGCTCTGGATTTTTTTTTTTTTTTTTTTTTTTTTTTTTAAATTTATATCTCTGTAAAAGATTTTTGGTGGATCATCCAATGGGAATTCTGTTACATTTTAAATGATCTTCTTCATGTTTTCAACACTACCTACATGATCTCAGTGAAATGTTCTCTTGGTTGTTAATATTCTGCCCAGTATTGGTTAAAGCCGACAAAAAGATATATATATGCATTAAATATATATATATATATATATATATATATATATATATATATATATATATATATATTTTTTTTTTTTTTTTTTTTTTTTTTTTTTTTAATCTCTGGCGGTGCCTGCCGAGAAGAGCCGTGGAAGCGGCAGGATTTTGGGTGCACGAGCACAGCTTGCGCACCGCCAGCGAAACCGCCTGCTTTCCTGCTATTCACAATTTGAATAAAAGTTTTAATAAATGAGTTCTGCTAAGCGCTATACAAATCAACTTAAATTTGGTCTACTTCATGTAGGAGATTTAATGCGGGTGTGGTTTGGGTCGGATAACGGGTTGGGTGTTCTGTAAATTACTGCGGGTGCGGGTATCAAACAGGACCCGTGCAGAACTCTGCCTCGAGATGCTATGTTGAGGGAACGACATATTTTTCTTGTGGCCACGAGTTTAATGCGTAAACAAACCTGAGTGACCATAGCAACCCGGCCTTATCAGAGATTGATTTATTAATATTTAATTTTGAATTAAGAGATTATTATGAACGAATGAATTAATTATTAGAAATTATTACAGTATTAAATTATTTTAACCATAGGCCTAGGCTACCGGACTGTATTGTGTGCGATGTAGACTGCACTGGAATGAAGTTTATCATGAATAAATTACATAAAGTAAACATAGGCCTATACAAGAAAACATTTTTATCCATCCCAAGTCCATTAACTGATCGTCTTTTTCCAAAATATTTGTATATTATTATTATTATTATTATTATTATTATTGGTTATATTTTTATATTCGTTGTTATGCATTTGATTTATTTTCCCTTCATTTTGATCTCTTTACTTAACGTTTTGAATAATAATAGCCTACTGTAAATGCCGACATGCCAATAAAGCTTTGATTGTGCTATGACTTACGGGAATTTTTACTGGAAGTGCAGTTTAAAGGTTGAATTTTATTTTCTACTAATTAATAGACTATTAGAAATATAGTGTTTCCTTGAGGAATGAATCATTTGCGTAGTTTCATTTGTAAATGAAAACACAACACGCTCATTGTCACATACGGGCGTAAATACAAAGTCAAAACTTCACTGGCATAATTGTCAGGCGCTTACAGTATTTGCAAAATATGGTAGCATATTAATAATACTAGCGTAATTATACAGAACGTTAATTAGGTAAAGCTCTACACGAATTGAAAGGGAAATATGCATATATAACAATAAATATAAAAAATATATCCCTAACCAGTTAATATAATTATAATATTATTATTAGGCTACAGTTTTATAATAATACCATTGTCCCGAATATAAGTCGACCCTGATTATAAGTAGACTCCCCTTTTTCCAGATGTACCTTTTGGAAAAAGGTTTTTTGAAAACCAAATCTTGTTTTTTTTTCTCTCTCTGTAAAACACGTTTTTATTATTATTATTATTATTTTCATATTGCATGTTTTTCCTATTTTAATTTTTGTTTTGAAAGTATGGTAAATACTGGTAAAATGTACCAACAATGACATTTAAAAATATACACTTTTTGACATACCATAAAAATAGCAGGTAGCCCATCTTAATTAGGTATATACATTTAGTCCATCTCAGTAGCCTACCAAAATTTTATTAACAGCAGAGGTGAAATCTTATTGTAGTCTTCAAATCTGGGTACTGTCTTATGTTTTAAAATCACTTACAGAGAAAGTTTGGTCTCATCAGGCTAACATGTCAGTCACGACTCATGCCGCTGTAAGCATTTTCTTTTTCTTTTGTTTTCACTCGCGATCTTTACAACACACATTACGTATTTCATGGCACACTCGTTTTATGCGTTTTTGGCTCCACCTATTGTTGTGGGTGTATTATTGACATGTCAAAGTCTAGACCCTGAATGTAAGACATATAATAATAAATAAATGTTTTTATTTTTTATTTTTATTATTATTATTATTTTTTTACCAGGTTAAATGTTGATTATTAGTAACTCAAACCCCTTTTTGTAAACCTCTCTATGTACCGTCGATCGCGGACATCCGCCACGTTTGTAGTTTTTCTAACGCGTTTTATTCGTGTTTGTAGTTCTGGACCGAATCCTTCGCCAAAGCGCAATGGATTGTGGGCAATTTTAGCAATTAGAGTATGCAGGGATCCACACTTCAAAAATCGACCTGAAATAGTAGACCATCCGGGGACTTTTGGCATACTCTTTTCAACATACTATGCTTTGGGACACACTTATTCTAATCTCACATACTCTTTAGGATGGATAGTATGAATTTGGGACGTAGGGCGCTTCTCCTTTAAGCGTTCGCGCTCAGACGCATAACGAATGCGAACGGGGAAGCAGAGGTAGTTTTGCGCTCTCATATTTATCTTGCATTTACTGTCTCTTTGTAATTGCAATCGCTGTATTTATGATGTTAAAGTACTGTTAAGTGGTTCTGTCATAACATGTATCAGTGTGATTAGCGTTTTTTTCATTGAAAGTGATACTTTTAACCGTGTTACATTTAGCGCTTCATTCGCACGTGTATTTCTCCATGCAGGGATGTGAGAGTAGGCCTTCTGATGTCTGTGTATACTAATCTTGCCTCACTACTCTGTTTAAGGTATGATATTTCAGTTTTTTATCATTAATTTAACTGGCTATTGTGTAATTAGTGAATGTGATTGATAGGCATGTGCACAGAACCTACATTTACATGTTAAGGAAATTATATTGCTTCTCCTTTAAGCGTTCGCACTCAGACGCATAACTTATGCGAACGGGGAAGCAGAGGATGTGAGAGTAGGCCTTCTGATGTCTGTGTATACTAATCTTGCCTCACTACTCTGTTTAAGGAATAAATTCAGTGAATCCGTCATCCCATTCATGGTGTAGTCATGTTTCTGTGGTGTCCGGAGGTTACCATTTGAAGTCTGCTACATCTAACTGGTGCTGTGACCCAGATCCATTGGTCAGCCGCAGCCGATCGCCGGGGTCAAGCAGTGTGCTGTGACGTCTTGGTGCTGTACCGCGTGACGAGGATCTATGCAGCAGATACTCAGGTGATTTTACTCGGACATTCGCACAAACACAAACTCATATTCTTCCGCAGTGAAGTTCCACATAAACTATAGACTGTGACACACATTTTACATTCTTATTTAGATATTTGCATATATTGGACATTTGGACTTACATCCTTTTTTTTCCCCGTGATTCTACATTGCCATTTGGGATTTGTACATCTGTGTATTTTACATATTTACATATCTTCTATTTTGAGTTGTTTTATTCAAAATTCAAGTTAAAGTACCGTACAAAATGACTGAAAGAGGTCAAGATACATCAGGTTTATTCACTCCATTAGTTGGGAGGGGTAGAGGTCTGTACAGAGTGGGGGAGAGTACAGGAGCCATATTAAAGCTGGTGTTCCCAAGTACTTTGTCAGCCCCAGAGGTAAGCCCCCAACCTGAGTTAGCACAGCCAGCATGCTCGACTCCTTCCGACAGTAACAACAATGCTACACAGCAGTTACGAGAATTAATAGGGGAGCTGGGTAATCAGATTGGCGAATCCATAGTCAGCCGCTTATTAGCCAGTCAAAATGTGGCCAGCCCATTACCCACAATGACATCAGGGTTAACGAAGTCAGAGCCCTCACTTGATTCTTCTAAAGTCAGTTTCATAGTGAGGTCAGATATCAAAGAACCACCCATGTTCAGAGGAGACGAGAGTGACAAGTACACTGTCCAAGAGTGGATAAATGTTATGGAACTGTACTTGCAGAAAAGTAGCTGCCCCAAAGCAGAGAAAGCAGACCCTGTCCTGAGTCATCTCCTGGGAGGAGCTAAGAATATAATTAAAGTGGGGCTAAAAAGCACTGCTTCCGCTGGTCCAGCAAGTGTTGAGAGAATTTATAACATGTTAACACACTACTTTAGCGATCACCCGGTGTCACTTTTGCCATTGGCAGATTTCTATGCAACACAGCCTAAAGCTAAGGAAAGCCCTGTAGATTATTGGGTGAGATTGAACTCCGCTGCTGAGCGAGCCAATAGTCATTTAGAACGCAATGGGAGTAACAAGGAGAACGAGTGCAGAAGTGGCCATGATGTTCATACGAAACTGTCCTGACCCTGAACTGTCCAGTGTGTTTAAGTGTAAGCCCATGAGCAGATGGTCCATCGAAGAGATTCAGGAGGCTATTGATGAACATCAGAGAGAAAGTCAACGTCGGAGAATTCCCAGTGCAGTTAAGCCCCGCACCTTCCAAGTATCGACAGCTAAGGCAGTCCCTAGCCCCGAGGAAAATATGGAAGGTGAAATCACTGCCATTAACACCGCAGCATGCACCTCTAGTAGCCATCCTGAGGCAGCCAAAACAGTCTCATCTAATTCTGATGCATTGGAGCATGTCCTTAGCATGTTAGAGAGAGTGTTGGAGCAAACTAGTCAGCCTGCATACAGCTCTTCAGGGTCCTTTCAGGCACACAGAGCACGCTTCTCATCTTGCCATGTTTGTGGAGATTCAGCACATTCCACCCGTTCACACTGCATGTGAGAGAAGCGTTGTCTCATCTGCATGAGGGTTGGACACCGGCTTAAAGACTGTCCTAGTGGTGTGGAACCAGCCTCTCAACCAACTGGTATTTCTCACTCTCAGGAAAACGAGCATGCTCGCATTGGAAAGGGGACGATGTGAGCGAGAAGTGCGAGACCCACAGTGACAAAGATGATCTTCTGATGTACGAGGAAAGCTGCAAAGCAACCCCTGACAAAAGTGTACTATATCAAAATGTGATGAAGTTGGAAAGAGCTGAAAGCCTATTTTACACTGACGTTTCCATTGCAGGGGCCCAAGTTATATTACGTGCACTCCTCGACAGTGGGTCCATGGCCTGTACCATGAACGAGGAGGCTGATTGCAAGTTGAAGAGCACAGGAGTTGTGCTTGCACCCAGTGAAACGCGTCCCGATATCATCCTCGTTGGTTGCGGCTGTGTCAGCATTCAACCTGAAAGTATTTACCAGCTTGAGATGGAAGTGTATGGACATGCGGTCAGTGTTCCCACTTAAGTTGCTCCTGGTCAGCGAGATGAAATGATCCTGGGGACTAACGTCATCAAGTACATTATCAGCCAGATGAAGAATGTACAGGGGTACTGGTGTGTCCTGAGTCGACTTGAAAGTTTTTGGACATGTTGTCTGACCTTGACAGATGGAAAGGCACTGAAATGGCCAGTAAGATAGGGACAGCCAAACTTGCCCAAGTCGTAGTGTTGTGTCCCCAGCAAGAACACCTCGTTTGGGCCAAGTTACCTGCTACTGTACCTGTTTCCGAGGGATGTGCTATACTGGTTGAGCCTTCAAATTCACACTTATGCAAGAACATTGTCATCGGCTGGGTTGTGGCATCCATGAGCAGTGACGGATGGGTGCCAGTCAAAGTTCTAAATGCTAGCAATAAGCCTGTAACATTGCGAAGGAACACAACGTTGGCCGATGTATTCCCTTGTATAGCTCTAGAGGATCTGGACATAAGCCCCCAACATCCAGCCAGCCATGAGCTAAAAACCTTCAACCAAACAATCCTTGATATGGATGTTAATAGTGTGCCTGCCGACTTAATATTTCTTGATCGACTGAATACTCTTGGCCTTAGCGACCTCGACATTGAAGCTTGCAAAGTGTCCCAGCATTGGAAGGAACAGCTTGTGCAGCTGATATGCAAGTATGAAGATGTGTTCTCAAAGAACAAACTGGATTGTGGCAGGGCGAAAGATTTCTTCCATTGAATACATCTTGCCGATGATCGGCCCTTTAGGCTTCCTAATTGATGTGTGCCACCAGCCCATTACCACGGGCTCAGACAGGTTCTTTCAGAGATGGAGGAGCGTGAGATCATCCGCAAGTCCTCCAGTGAATGGGCCTCTCCTCTGGTGCTCGTCTGGAAGAAAAGCGGAGATCTGCGCATCTGTGTTGACTACAGATGGCTGAACACCCGCACTACTAAAGATGCCCATCCCTTGCCACACCAGGCAGATTGTCTAGCTGCAGTCGGAGGCAATGCCATATTCAGTGCGATGGATCTCACCTCGGGATTCTATAATATAGAGATGGCTGAGGAAGACAAAAAATTTACTGCATTTACAACACCCATGGGGCTTTATGAATTCAACAGGCTTCCTCAGGGGTTGTGCAACAGTCCCGCAAGTTTTATGCGGCTCATGATGCACATTTTCGGAGACCAGAACTTCCTGACCATACTCTGCTATCTAGATGACCTTCTAGTGTTTGCACCGAATGAGTGTGTGGCACTGAAGAGGCTTGAGTTGGTGTTTGCTCCAAAAAAAATGCTGCGTGTTTGATGAAAAAGGAGTAGCGGCTGATCCTGATAAAGTCCAGGCCATTACAGCTATGACTGAAAGAGATCTTATGACGGAAGATGGGGTTACACCATCTCAGAGAAAGATAATCATTTCTTGGGATGGTTATGTTTTATCAATGCTTCATACAGAACTGTTCTAGCATAGCCAAGCCTTTATTCACATTGACTGCTGCACCGAAGGGGCAAGAGAACCATGAAACAAAGCTGTCTGCCTTTAGGAAGCTAAGCCCAAGCGACTGGAAGAAAGAACAGCGTGACTCCTTCAGTCAGCTGAAGTCTGCCCTTTTGGAGTCTGTGGTGCTTGCACACCCGGATTTCAATCACTTGCTCATTCTATCAACAGACGCTTCACTGGATGGATTGGGCGCTGTACTTTCTCAGGTCCCAGAAGGCGAGACTAGAGCCCGTGCTGTCGTAAGGCCCTCACAAGCGCCCAAATCAACTACCTTGCTCATTGTTTGGAGTTTCTGGCCCTAAAATGGTCCGTCTGTGAAAAATTCAGCCATTGGTTGAAGGGTCATTCCTTCACCGTTTGGACAGACAACAACCCGTTAACCTACATCTTAACGAAGCCAAGGCTTGACGCGTGTGAGCAGAGGTGGGTTGCAAAGCTAGCACCGTACAACTTTAGCATCCAGTACATCCCATGGAGCAAGAACGTGGTAGCGGACGTGATGAGTCGACAACCTTTTGTCCAAGGATGTGTAAGTCAGAGGCTGGTGACAGAACCCTACGAGACCTTGTCGGAGGAAACGAATCATTTCAAGGAGGACATAGTTCAACATGCTTTCCGCATCAGTTCCCAGTGCCAGTTTGTTGAACCTCAGTTCTTGGGTCAAAGGCGAGAGACGCTTTCCTCAGATGAAGTATCAGCTGTACGGGAGAGCCAGATGGAGTGGAGTGCAGGACCGAAGGATAAAGTGCATCACTGGCTGACTCAAGACGTACACAACTTGGTTCCAGCTGGTCAGAGTGCACTATTAGTATTTACACTGAGAGAGCTTCAGGATAAACAGTTAGAAGATCCTGTCCTGGCCCGAGTTCTTTCTTATGTCACCCGTGGGAGAAGGCCATCGAGACGCGAGAGGACAAAAGAGACGCCAAAGATCTTGAAGACTCTTAAACAGTGGGAAAAACTGAAGATGTTAGATGGAATTTTGTATCGTTTGTGCAAAGATCAGCTTACAGGGAAAAAAACACTGGCAATATGTTGTCCCTGCCTCATTGGTTAAACAGGTCTTGCAGGGCGTACATGACAAAGCTGGTCATCAAGGCCAGGCCAGAACACTTTACTTGGCCAGAGAGAGATTCTTCTGGGTAGGCATGGAGCGAGATGTCAGAGAGTACATTAAGTGCTGTAAGCGCTGTGTGGTAAGCAAGATGCCTGAGCCAGAAGCAAGGGCACCGCTCGAGAGTGTAAAGACAACCAGGCCTCTAGAGCTGGTGTGTATCGACTTCTGGTGTGCAGAGGATCGCAAGGGCGGGAGTGTGGACGTGTTGGTGGTTACCGACCACTTTACGAAGATGGCACATGCCTTTGCATGTAGCAGCCAGTCAGCTAAACAGTTAGCTCGCCAACTATGGGACAGATATTTTTGCATCTATGGGTTCCCAGAGAGGATCCATGCTGATCAGGGTGCAGACTTTGAGTGTGAACTGATCCAGGAGTTGATGCAGCTTGCAGGTGTCAGGAAGTCAAGGACGACAGCTTATCACCCTATGGGGAATGGTCTCACAGAGCGGTTTAATCACACGCTAGGCAGCATGATACCAGCATTACCACCGAGGGTGTAAAGGGTAATAGGTATGTAACAAAGTTCGAGGAAAGGAAGAAGGAGGCGGGAACCAGCGAACATTCCACTAATTTAATAATAAAAATAAACAAACACAAAAATAAAGCAGCAGCCCCTCACGGACGACTGCTGCACACAAAACACAAAATAAAAGTCCAGGCCTGGTCCTCTCTCTGCCACTTCCTGTCTCCCTGTGGCTTATGATCTCTCCACGTCAATCACTGAAACGAGAAGCAGGTGAATGTCATCTTGCACTTGACCCACTTACTCACCGCTCGTCTCCAACCTCTCTGTCTCGCTGCAGACACCGCTAACCACGCCCCCCCTTACCACAAGGTAAATAAGGGAAACAAAGTCAATTTGGCTCAAAGGGAATCATTTATGATTTTATAGGGAATTTGAACAGAGTCACTGTTTCACGGCTGATCACTGAGTCGGCAGCGATTCAGTGAACGAGCCGTATAACATCAACTCTGCACTGGATATTACAATCCAAAATATAGTGAAAAAACTATTAATAAGCACAGTAACAACATACACTAACTCGTAAGCACAAAACACAAGATACTTCTCTTTTCAATATAAATAAGACTTTATTTATATAAACCTAAGACATGTAATCTAATCTAACACATGAACACATGCATTCACACATTCACAAGTTGCAGAAAGAGAGAAAGTGAGGAAAGGATAAGTTTAAAGAATGAAAATGTGAAATCCCAAGTTTACAGCAATGTGCAATTGCATAGACCTGAACAACCATCAATCACTTAATTAACCCTTGCATTGAGTTTCTTAATGAGGCTAAAATTTGTATTAAATGCACCAATTCAGTTAGAATCTGGAGGTTACTTGATTGTTGCCTTTGTGTTAAGGGATTCCCTTTTGTTGTCGTCTTGCAGAAAGGGGTTTTCCCGAGGTTGCGGATTGGCTGAGTTCAGTGGTCTTCCGTAGTAAAGTCTTGGGCGTTGGCACTTGATGCTGAGTTGGTCTGGTTGAAGTTTGGGGCGGGTGCAGTCGGAGCTGAACTTTGCGGCAAACTTAATTTAACGAAACTCTCATGGAAAGACAAGAAATTAAAGTAAAAGTATAAAAGGGTGTAACGAGACTAGGTGGTTTTTCTTCTCATTGTGGAAGCAGCTGGCATGTAGGCCAGAGCACGCTCAAAGAGTACTAAAAAAGCATGGCTAAATGTACAAAGCAAGAGCAGAGATTTGAAGAAGAAAAGGAAGCAGCAAAAAGCATAATTTGATGGTGTCCTGAGTATTTAAACTCGGCTTTCAGACCGTCCTATCTGGACGTCTTGACCAATTAGAAATGATCTTAGCCTAGGGGTGTTGCTCTGTTTCTTCCCCATCATAAATCCTGTATCAGTCACATGGTCCGAATTTTCCCGCTCTTGTAAAGTATAATTTTGTACATGATTTCTCTAACAAGACTGATACATTTGACAAAGAACTGATTGGAAGAAACATTTAAACCATGATTTTTCAAACTCATACATACCAAACATGATTATTAAGTCTTAAGCTATTCCCTAGTTATTAAAAAGACATACATAATATGTGATTAAAACACGTGTGGGTTACATACATAATATGGAGTTCATTAGTTATGATTCATAAGTCCTTGTAAGATGATTTTGGTGCATCTATATGTGAAAAGGCAGTTTCTGTACCATTTTGTGAACATAAGGACATGTTCTGTAAGGACTAGAGAGGTTAAAAGGTCTCCTAAGGATTTTCAGTCTCAGTCTTTGTCTTTTATGTGGAGGAAAATTCAGTCTCAGGAAGCTCATGATTTCCATCGTGGAATACGTGATGGTCACGCGGTGCATCTTTTTCACCATTAATCTTTATTACTTGCCTCAAATTTGACAGTTTCCTTCCTTCATTGGAATTGTCAATGTGTTCTTTTGTTTTAATGTTGCAAACTGTTCTGTGAAAGAGGCTTGCGGGTTAGGCTTTCCTCAGACGGGCTGGCCCGAGGGATCTAATTTACGACGTTGTCCTGTTGTTTTGGGCCTCTCTGGAATTTCGGCTCCTCATGTTTTGATGTTTTGATCGAATCTTAAAGTTGTCTGATTCGGTCCCTGATATCCTACATACCCCCCTTGATTGGCGATGTGTCGAGTTGGAGACATCGGCAAGCACTGGATAAACCGAGGCAGAAGAAGCAGACACAAATACAGCAAACAACAAGACAACACCTCCATGACATTTACTGTACTGGTGCAGGGCATCAGGTTATTTGGGTACAGGCGGTTATATTCAATTAGTCAATCTAGTTTGGTAAACTGAATAGTTTTAGTTCAATTTTGGAAATTGTTGTTCTAATTTAGTTTAGTACTTTGATTCTTCGATCAAATTTTGTGATTAGATTTGTTTGTTTCTTCTAAGTTGTCAACTTAAGAATGTTCACCTTTAAGTTTCTGGTGACATCATTTGTGGTAAAATGAATTGACCTATCGTGCGTGGAGCTCTCTGGCTTCCATTCTGTTTAGAGTGGCTTACGGATATTAGGTGTGGTGAGTCAATCCTAATATTAGACCTTTGACCCTTGCAGGGTGTCTAGGTGTTTCACCTACTAAAGAAAGAGGGGAAGGAAAAGGATAGGTAAAAGAAGAACAAAACAATGCTGCTGTGGGTTTTCCTAGCATGACTTGCAACTACTGTTGAGCTAGGATGTCATGTGCAGCTAGGGAGTCATGTACCTTAACTTAGTGTCAGGTGTTCTAACTATTGTGAGGATAGTTGCATGTTCCTTCATGGTGGTGTATGTAACTTTGTTATGCTAAAATTTGGATATTCTACTTGTGGGAAGAATATGTTTGTTGAATGTGTTATCAGTAGATGTGGTTACCTCTGGTTGTAGGTAATGTTGTGTGTGTGTTAATGGTGTAGTGTAAGTGTGGTCAGATCTGTTTCAGTCTGTGTTGTCTCCCCCCTTTTCGGGTATGTCAGTGAAGACTGGCTCTCTGCATCCTTGGCTTGGATGAGGTGCGTGTCCATGATCTAATGGGGGTCAGTCCAGAAAGGCAGGAAGTTCTTTAGCAAACAGTCGGACGTAGTTTGGCATGGCTGTGTGAAGCTGAGATGCAAACTGTGTCTCCTATGTTGCAGTCCTCTTGTGCTACCTTCTGGATGTGGCAGACTTTCTGACCTTCTGTGCTTTGGTGGTTGCTGTTGCACAGACAGGAACGTGGTTCTTGGAGTTGGAGTTCATTTAGCAGTTTGTTAGTGAATGATGGGTAACTGAGGTGATGTTCTCTGGTACCTCAGAGTTTTCATCAACTGCTGGGCGTGAGAGACTTGCTCGTTCTGGGTGGTTGTTGAACAGGTGCTTGTCATCTCTGACATGGTGGTTTACCATGTGATCACGGCCTTCCGTTCTGTCGCTGGTCACAGCAAGCATGACTCAGTTTCGTGGTCAACCGTGTTCAGCTTATCTTGAAGGAACTCGTTCAGTTGTCTCATAACTTGTTCCATGTCTTCTGACGGTAAGCTGTATTGTTCTTGTGCATACTCAGCTCTGTGCATGTCTGAGTGGCGCTTATCCACACGAGTTGCTCTTGGATGAGTCAGGCGATTACCTTTGGATGTCTGGTTAGGTTTCCAGTTGTACTTATCTTTTAGCGTGGCTGGTTCCATGGATTTTTCCAGCGGCTGGGCTGATAGCTGTCGTGGACATGGGGGCCACGTTCTCTGTGCTCTTGATGGAGGGCTCTGGTGTTGTGATGCAACTGGGTGTCATCCAGTGCAAGGCTTGAGTCTTTGGTGACAGAGTTCAAGAGTGTGGAGTTTTTGTTACCTTTCTTTGAGGCCATCTTCTGCTTGTTGTAGGCCTTCTGTGTTAGGTTACGCAACTGTTGGATGGTCATGGAGCGTGGACAGGCCATGACGCCTAGATGGTGGCTGACTCCAGGGTGCAGATTTCTTAGGAAGAGACTTTTGAAGTTCACATCCTCTTCAAGGTCAGGTTCGTTGTGTGCACCAAAGTAGGCTTGTCGGAGTCAGTTGTAGTAAGCTTGTTGAGCCTCTTGTCGACCTTGTTTGGTTTCTAGGGCAGTTAACAGTCCATTTTCAGAGTCAGGGTCGGTAAACTCTTTTGTCAGGACCTCATGAAGTAGCTGGTAGTCTGACTTTGTTCAACTGGGCTGTCGATCTAGGAAGTTTCGTACCTCGGAACTGGACGTGGCTCTAAGGAGGTATAACCTGTCTTTGTCAGTCACATGATGTCTCATTTCTAGATAAAAGTCGATATCTTGCAGATGGGCCTGGATGGTGTGGCCCTCTGTGGAGTTCGGGTTTAACTTGCTGATGTTTTTAGACAGCTTGTCGAGGTCTTTGATGGTCATCCCATGTGCAGCTCCAAGGTCTGCTTGGATGGGCTGTTTTCTTTCGTTGACATGAAAGAGTTCTGTGGCGAGGGCAGGTGACGTTTTGGGTTGTGGCATTTCGCTTCTTTCGTTGCATATCAGTTCTTGGACGCAGGACTCTGCTCTGCTCAGCAGAGGTGAGGCTGAGAGGTGTTTCTCTCGCCTTGGCTCTTGTTTCTGCTCAAGCATGTTTAAGTTCTTTTCTGACCACGTAGATCTCATCGTTGGCGTCGTCTAGTTGTTTGGTCAGAGTGTCCATTTCAGTTCCATACCTTTCCAGGTGCTCTTTTAAGGCACTGATTTCAGCATTCTTGTCACTGATGTCATTCTTGGCTTTCTCTAGAAGCTGTTCGCCATACTGGAGTCTGTTTACCAGGTCTTTCTGGGCAGCCTTTGCATATTGTTGATCGAGCTGAGCTGCTGTCAGGGCTGCTTGGAGCTCCTTAAATTGTTCCATTGTTTCTTGCTCCCTCTCGTTGGGTGCTTTGAGTTGATCTTGAACTTTCACTTCCAGTTTGTCTATGCGGTGTTGAGCACATTTCAGCTCCTCTTGAAGGTGGGTGACGTGCTTGTCGCTCAGTTTCAGCTGGGTCGTGAAGGCATAGCTTAGGGAGCTGGTGATTTTGACTAGCTCCTCGTGGTTGTTGTTCTGGCTTGAATCTTGTGTCAGGAATCTTCTCAGGATTAGGATTATTATTAAAAATAATAATAGTTCAAACGTTTTGGGGGTGAGGCTGTCTGTCGTGCCTCTCAGCCAAGTGTTCACATCTTCCCCTTGTGCAAAGGAGTCTGCAGTCTGTGGCATGTTGACACGCTAGGGAGAAGAGAGACTGACACAGATCTGTGTGGAGTAGAAGCCTATGTGTGGTGCGACAACTAAGCGTTGTGTCAGTGATTGTGAACCACTAGTGAAGTGTGGTGATGACTGTTGGTCTCAGGGTATCTAGGTAGACTAGAGATATGAAGACTTCATCACTCTAATGAGGAACAGGGGAAAAGAGAGAAAAAGGTGAAAAACAAATTCAATTAAAAGAAACACTTCCTTTTTTTTTTTTTTTTTTTTTTTTTCAAATGAAAATTTTTTTTTTTTTTTTTTTTTTTCCCCCAATTAAATGTTGTTAAGGAGGCAAACAATATTATTAAGTCTCTGTTGTAGACGAAGAAATAATAATAATAATAATAATAATAATAATAATTCTGATCTCTTTTCTTAGTCTGACAAGATTGACATCATACACCTTACAGTTGGACCGCTCACCAGGGAGACTGCGAAGGCAACGATTGATCAAAACTTCTCTATTAAAATTGATCTCAGCGTTGAATGAGAATGTTAAAAGTTGGACTGCGTTTTCAAATGTGGGGAGGCTAGGAAGAACGAAAGAGGGTTTGATTACAATCAAATTCGTAAAGATGAGTAGTGTTGTTTTTTTTTAAACAAGATTGTATCTCATTCACTTAGAACTGATTGATGGTTCTTACAGCCAGGTCCCTACAAATGTGAAAAGTGAAGAGGAAATGAAACAGGAGAGAACAGGAGAGAAAGGAAAGAGACTAGCAAGGTCCACTAGCAAGCGGTTATGCCCGACTACGAGTAGAGTGTTGTTTTCAGTTGCTACACAACTATCAACAAAAATAAATTTTGGGTGAAAGAGATTTGTCTCTCTAATTTATTTGCACTCGTAGTGAGGGATAACAATGTCTCCTATGAGCCTCGGGTGTGTGTTCCCGAGCTAGGATACACAGAGGAAAGAAAATGGTAAGACAATGTAAAATTGAAAAGTAATAAATGGGCTAAATAAGCAAAAAATAAATTAAATAAAGGAGGAAATCAGTAAATAAAAAGAGTAGTGGCTAAGTGTATAACCAAAACAGAAAGAAAGAGGGGTAAAACGCAATAAAATGAGTGCGTATAAGTCTGAATAGAATCTATCGATATGGGTAATAAATAAATTAGATAAATAAATTTTCAAAGTTCAAGGCTTATTCATACCTAAAATAATTAGGCCCAGAAGAGAATACTAAAAGTAATGATCATATGAAATGATCTGAGGGGAAATTTGAATGATTCCAAATAAATTTAATGCTGTAATTAAATTTCGAATTTGGCACAATTAATAATTGTGAACTAGTATTTCCCTTTCTAGTAAAATGCAAATAAGTGATAAGAAGTGAGAAATTAGAGAAATAAGAAAGATAAAGACCAACAAGTGTGTTAGTTAATGTGTTTAAAGGGTTAAATCACTTTAGCGTTGCCCAAACACACACTGCAATCCACCACTAGATGTTAATGCTACCTGCTAACCTTTTAGGCTAATGGCTTTAGCATAGACTTCAATGTAAACACGACCGTTTCGTTAGCTTAACACAATGTGGAGTTTGTTTACAATAGCATGGATGTGCTGCGCATGCGCAGTTCAGAGTTGCTCCGGAAGTAGGTTAAAAATTCCGAGGCACGTTCGCAACTGTGACAACCGAAACAACCTAGTGGACTAGCACATGAATTGTTGCATTGCCAGTACAGTTAAGCATGTTACATGAAATGTCGGCGCATTTCAACACTGTACAAATAACAACACCGCTTTTAGTTGGTTCTGCAATGTGGCGCTTAAACTCTGTTCGTTCAGAGTTAAACTTTATTCAAATAACAGTTTTGTGCTGCAGTTGGGGAAAACAGTGATCGGGTCATAAAAGTGTGTCAGTTTCTTCTGGACACAAACACAACAGGTTTCCTTCGTTGTTGGTTCAAAGTTAAACTTTACTTGATCAAGCTTTTAAAAACTCCCATTCAAATCCCTCTCGGAGATTTAATTCACTTTGTGAACAGTGTACACAAACAGGCAAGCATTATTCTATAATGTTTAACCCAGGGGAGTCGAATAGCATTTGATTTGGCAGTGGAACACGCACTGGCAATCAGACTAGGCTTTGATGAATAGATTGAGGAACACGCTCAAAACTATTCTTTATCCACCGATTTATTTCCCTTTTTAATCACTGCAGTTTAGCTCTGTCTGGCTAACAGTAACTGAGATTCGGGAGTATAGCTATTTAATGACCTGGGACACGCAGAACATCAATTCAGCTATAAAACAAGGCATTACAGAACAGAGGAACACGCTCAATTTTTTACCTTAATGTACGATCTCAGATGTTAACTTTAAGTTCACTTACTGGAGAGGCGGACTGGAGTTACAGCCTTCTCTGCGTTCATTCAAACAAGGCGTGCGCAGCTGACATCACACGCGCGCCCATACACACTAATCTCAGCTCAGAAGCGTCTCATCTTTCATACCGGAACAATAGAAAAGTTTAATCCTATATACTACAAGGGATAAACAACAATGGCCCAGATGTTACAGACAGTAGGTGCATTTCCATTACAGATTTGCGCAAAACTTTGCTGATAATTTATAAATGTCGATTAAAAAAGTATTTTGAAATGACAGCGTTTCCATTAACCAATGTTATGCGACTAAAACGTAACCTTTTCCCTCTCGTGATAAGTCATGGCAATGGATTTTGGTGAGATTTGACGGATTTTGGATATATTTGTTCAAAGGAGGTGTAAGCGTGTATCTTTACAGAAGCAGCACGGAGAGCCACTTCAGAAACATGCGTGGCGTGGCTGGAATAAACACAAGCATTGACTAGAGTGGCTGTAGTCAGCTTCAGTGGCCGTATCAGAGCCACACTGCACTGCAGACGTGTGCAGTGTAAATTGTCTAAGCATTAATGGCAGGGAAAGCCCCTTATATTCGAGAGTGACCATGTATGAAGTGTTTCTTGGAAGTTATAGTACATTGAAGAATGATTATATGACTTTTTACATACGCCATGTGACCTGTAAATGCGAAAAAAAAACGTTTCCATTGCAGTTTTGCGAAATATTCCTTTTTCGAATTGCCTGAAAAACCACATGCGAGCGTAAAAACTTTTTTGCAATATATGGGAGTTTTTGCGAAATTGACGCGTTTCCATTAGGCGTATTTTCAATTCGCAATTTTAATTTGCGCAATTTGAAGGGTAATGGAAATGCGCCTACTGACGTTTGCCTACAACTGCACCGCTCATGAATCTACAGGTTACGCACCATTTTACCTGATGTATGGAAGGATTCCTCATCTGCCAGTAGATGTTATGTTTCGCAGTATTGGGAGGGACGATGACATCACAGACTATGGCAGCTACGTTGCAAAGATGAGGGATGATCTCAAGGAGGCTCTTAGCCTAGCCCAAGTGAATGCAAGCTCAAGTCAGCAACGACAGACTGAACTCTATAACATGAGGACAAAAGGCTGTGACATCAAGGAAGGAGACTGGGTGTTAGCCAATAAGGGTGAAAGAGGACACAGGAAGTTGGCTGATAAGTGGGAATCGGTACCTTATGTGGTGGTCTCAAAAGACTCCAGATGCCATACTTTCCGAGTCAAAAACACCAGCACTGGCCAAGAAAAGGTGGTACACCGTAATCTTGTGCTGCAGGCCAACTTTTTACCTCTTGAGGTAGAAGAAAATGAGACTTGTCATGATTGCTCACTATTCAGTCAGGAACAGTCGGATGAGACTTCGATGCGGAACTCAACACCACAGTATGATCTTCCTGAGACAGAGCGCATTGCTGATTGGGTGGCCTCCTTACCTGCCACAGATGATTCACTTGAAGGAAGATCAGATACAGGAGATCTGGAGAATGCATTGGATCCTGGAGAGCCCGAGAGATTAACGAACAGCCAAGACCAAGAGACTGAAAATGATTGTCCTCTGTTCAATTCTCGGATCATTCCGTCAAATTCAACAGACACTCAAGATGGTGTATGTACTGATGGTACCATGTCTGGTGCCAGAGAGCAGCATAGGGCCATCAGTACACGGTCCATTTCTAGTCCACCCCCTAATGTGTCTGAAGTAGTGACTCGGGTTCGAACACGGGTTGGTAGGCTAGTTAGGCCCGTGAATAGACTGATTCAAAATATGACTCAGAAAACAATTCACAATGCAGTCAGTAATGCCACTAAGCCCTTTTTGTTACAGGAAGTCTTGAAGTAAATCGGATCTACATAAAAATTGAGGTTAAATGAAAACCAGTCACCTTAGTCAAATTGAGTGGTGTACAAGGCATCTCTTTAGCAAAAGAATATCTGAGAGCCTGATCAACTTTCTTTTGTTCTTTTTCCCGTGATGTTCGGGTAACGTGTTGCATGACGGAATGGTGTGACCAGTAATAGGGCTGCAACGATTAGTCAACATTATCGACAACATTGACAATAAAAAAATAAAAATTGTCGACAAATATTTTTGTTGTCGAGTAGTTGTTTGATGTCATATGACCTAATGTAAGAGCCTGCAATACTGCGGTTTGACCAGTGTGGCGCTGTAGTTCAAGAATGTAATTCGGCCCTACTGGATGCAATTCAAGGGAAGAAGACACAGCACTTCAGAGAAAGTGCATCCGAACCTGAGCGGCGTTTAGATGAATATGTAAATATATATTGCACGCTTTCCTCACAGTAACGAAATAAACACAACAAAAACTGACAGCAGTGTAAAAGCAGCAGTTAAAAATGCATCTGATTGCAACGATGTGGATGTTTGCATGAGCTCTGCAGTTCAGTGCTCCAGTAAAGTTTGGTCACATCATGTTTATTTATATAGTACTTTATGAAGTAGATAGCCTTAATTCAAGCAGCTTTACAGTATTAAACATGAAAAGCTAGAGTCAGTGTCACTTTCAGTTATAATTACAACTTGATTTTCTGTTATAAAGCAGCTCTCCAGTGTGGAGCTAGCTAATGATAACATTTTTATTAGTGGGAAAAAAAAAAAAATAAAAAGTTTAATTAAAGTGACAGTTTACAGAGATCAAAGCTTGATCTAGCTCATGACTGTTTTGGTTATCATAACCCTATAAGGTATTTTAAGACATTATGTTGTGAATAAACTAGTTTATACAGTGTCTTATCACTTACCTTTTTTTTTTGTTTCTTATCCATATGACTTACGAAAGTAGATGTTGGGCAGAATGATGTGTCATTCAGTTACTTTTTCATGTAACTAATTAAATGGTGAGAGAGTGTCTCCGTCTGTCATCTCATTTTGTGTGCCAAATACATCTATTTGTATAAGGAATTGGTAACATTTTTCAATTTAAATAAAATAAAGGCATTTCATTATTGAATTCAGAGATGTCATTGTCTAGCTCAGTTTAGTTTAAATAGTATCTATGAAATCAAATTGACGATAATCGTTAGAAATTAAGTGTCCCCAACTGAGCAAGCCAGAGGCGACAGCGGCAAGGAACCAAAACTCTCTCTGTGACAGAATGGAGAAAAAAAACCTTGGGAGAAACCAGGCTCAGTCGGGGGGCCAGTTCTCCTCTGGCCAGGATATTATTATTTATTTTTTTTTACTTATTGTTTTAATTAAATTTTAAATGTATAAATGTATTATATTTCTATTTTTATATTGTTGCAGTTTCTAACAATAATAGTATTATGTAGTTAGGTATTTTATTATATTGTAGTTATTTTGTTTAATTTTAAGTTTTATTGTATTTAAGTCAAGGTCTTCACTGGGGATATGTCCCCGGGGCTCATCCAGGTGTCCGGCCTCCGCCGACGGTCAGGGTCGCAGACATCATCTCCCGGCGCCGATCCACCATCTGATCCAGACACGTACTGAGAAACAGAATAATAAAGAAACAGACAAATATTAGCGTAGATGCCATTCTTCTTACGATGTAACGAGTACATCGTGTGTTATGAGGAGTGTTCCCGGTTCCGGGTATGTAGCCGATTGATTGAGACATCTGAGTTAATTGTTTTTATATATATATATATATATATATATATATAAGGAGACGTGCAATAAATTAGTTAACTTCAGCAAAACTTGCATTTAATGTTCTATTTTCAATGGTTCCAATTGGGAGTTCCTATCAGTTGTTGTAGGTGGGGCCTTAATTAGTGGGACACCGAAGGAAATTATATCGCTTCTCCTTTAAGAGTTCGCGCTCAGACGCATAACGAATGCAAACGGGGAAGCAGAGGTAGTTTTGCTCTCTCATATTTATCTTGCATTTACTGTCTCTTTGTAATTGTAATCGTTGCATTTATGATGTTAAAGTACTGTTAAGTGGTTCTGTCATAACGTGTATCAGTGTGATTAGCGTTTTTTCATTGAAAGTGGCATTTTTAACAGTGTTACATTTAGCGCTTCATTCGCACATGTATTTCTCCATGCAGGGATGTGAGAGTAGGCCTTCTGATGTCTGTGTATACTAATCTTGCCTCACTACTCTGTTTAAGGAATAAATTCAGTGAATCCGTCATCCCGTTCATGATGCAGCAGGGTTTCTGCGGGGTCTTAAAAAGTCTTAAATTTAGTTGTATCAAATTTAAGGCCTTAAAAAGTCTTAAATTGTACAAGAAAGTCTTAATTATGATTTCAAGAGGTCTTAAATTTGGAGATGGAAAGACAAGAATTACGATATGGCTGAATGTGATGATTAAACTTCAAAAGGCTATGATTTCATTAAATAAACATGAGCGCTGCAAGTTCAAAGTCCGGTGCTGCGCTGCTTTGTGTTCTGTCTTTACCGGAAAACTCTTATATTTCAGCCAAACGCGACACCTGCTGACAGAGAATCAATCAGTTAACATAGATTAAACTAGAGTGCTGCAATTCAGTCTATTAAAATACATTTAGACTGATCACATAATTTAAGATATGGGGGCAGAAAATGTATAGCCTATATTTATGTCATTTCATATACTTAATATCACACAAAGAGTGCCTTTTTTTTCTCCAAAAATCAGCATGATTACAAATGTGATATTGATTTTATGCAACAGTTCAATAAAAAAAGAAGTTAATTTTAAGAGACTTACGTTTTAGACACCATATTGGCTGTTTTTGCTCTATTTCTACAACAAAAATAATTCCAAACACAGCCACAGCACTGTTTTGCGTCTCTGAGCAACATGACGGTGTTTCGTTCCTGAATGAATCAAACGTTTAAATGATTCGGTTCAGTCGCAATGACTCACTTATTAACGCTGACTTACTGCCACCTATTGGCCGTTTTAATTTCACATTTAAAGTATCTTCATTTTTTTTAAAATAATTTCAAACATCTGTTTTCAACGTTTTATGTTTCAAATATCAAAACATAATTTATGCATTTGTAACTGTGCAGGTTAGCATTCTGTGTCCCTCTGAGCTGCATTAAAGAGTGTGTAAATACATCTAAATGCCACTTCAGATGCATTGCAAAGATAAATTTTGTTGATACTGATTTCATTTGCTTGGTAACAGCCCAAATGCAAGAATTTGACTCAAAAGATTATGCACACTTTTAGAAAAAATTATTGTTATTGATAAAATCCCAGAAAATATCAAGATATATTTTTTTTGCCAGTTTCGCACACCCCTAATTCATGTTAATTTATATAATAATTTATTGATATTAATTGTTGAAATCAATATTAATACTTTTGACATCCATTTTCTTAAAAATGGTTTAAAGGCTGAAATGTAAAGTTTATCATTTTACAAAACTTTGTTTTTGTGAAAACTTGTATCTGAATTGTAAATTATGCTTTTTACAGTCATTTTACAGTTTAATATGGTACTATAGACATTACCCTACCCCGCTCATATGGTATTAATTTTATTTGTACAGGTCTTAAAAAGTCTTAAATTTGAGCTTAAAAATCCTGCAGAAAAACCCTGTGTAGTCGTGTTTCTGTGGTGTCCGGAGGTTACCATTTGAAGTCTGCTACATAATAACAAATGATTAAATTCTTTGAAAAAGTGGATGGATCAATAGACGGATGGATGGATATTATTAATGTTAATATTCACTAAATAAGATATCCGCCTCTTCCCGTTAAAAGACAAAATACTGAAGACATACTATCATTCCACTTTTCCGCTGTGACATGCCAATGATATCTGCTGCTACAGAAAGTCTTTTAGCGATACACGGCTCGTTGTGTGTCAGGTAAAACCACTTGAGTCACAGCTGATATGACTGAAGTGTTACCAATATGAGAGAGGACATCTGTGTGTGACAGAAGTGCTACTGATCTTGAAAAGAATCTCACTGTGTCGACTTCATGCATCTTAGACAACAACATCATAGACACTGAGTCCAAGACGCAAAGCAATCATCACACGGTAGGACAAGAATTTAGTTTTGAGAATTTATTTATTTATTTATTTTACTTAAATTATAGGGAATAACTGACAACCACTCTAACTATAACAAACCATTCCTCTTAAGGCATCAACAAGCTGCCCTATGTTTTCAAACTGTATCTTTATAGTTGTTTTTAAGGCTAGCAAGCAGATGCTTTTCCAAAACTTTATCAGTGACGGACTTGCTGCTAAATAGTTTCATCCTGATATGTGATGAATAAACTCTGTTATAGAACCCACAGCTGTGAAACACAATATATATAAGAATCTTTCAAAACTAAAGTTGACAACACAACAACATTTACCCACAGCACTACAACAACAGAACTGAAACATTTCTGAGAACAGTGCATTTCAGAAAGCAATCCATTGCCTGCCATATTGCAACAGTGCATTAGGACACAAAGCAACAGCTCACAGCACAACAGTAACAGAAACAAAACATGCGCAGAGTGGCACACTTACAAAGAAGAACAAAATGTTACAGGCAGCAAGATGACAAAGCTTGGACTGATGGATCATAGGAATAATGACTCAAACATGGAGCAAGAAAATGGACATTGTGATTTGTAAAACAAACAAAATGACGTCAATGAGCCACAATTTCCCTTCTGTATGTGTCAGGCAGTCATACTCATCGACATCTGACTTAAAGGAATATAATGATAGCACAGCAAAAAGACTCCCCTCTCAAGAAGATCATTCTCAAGAATATCTTGGCCACTATTTTCACTGTTATGAAAGTGAATGAGAATTAAGGCTGAATTAGGGCTGTCCAAGATGTAGATGAGTTTGTTTCTTGCTTACCAATGGATCCTCTGCAGTGAATGGGTGCTGTCAGAATGAGAGTCTGACAACAGATAAACACATCACAATAATCCACAAGAAAAAAAAACACAACTTCGGTCCATCAGTTAACATCTTTTGATGCGAAAAGCTGCATATGTGGTTTTCAACTTCAAATAATTGCTTCCGGCTAAAATACCGGTCCTCTAGCCATAATATTGCTTTCTCTAGTGAAAAAGTTGCCTGGATTTCTATATTCAGATTACTATATCTGTAAATTGTGAGAAAGCTGTTTGAGACAAAAGGCGTTCATGTGAACATGCACTAAGTGATGTACACTTGTATGTTGTGTAATTTCCCCACAGTGATGCTGTCAATAACTTACATGGAATCTGAAGACTACTGAGGACTGCTATTTTTGTTTTCAATGGCCTTTCTTTTATTGCAGTGATGCTTTTGAAAAACCATTCCAGACAAGCTCAGTTCTTAAATTCAACTCAATTCGAATGCACTGGTTAACAGCTCACTGGACTGGAACATTATCAATATATTAAAAAAAAAAAAAAAAACATACATTTTGGCCTGTTCATCACACAAAGCTATCACATTGCTTCAGAAGAGTTGGAATGTAGTGCACAAGTCAATTGGACTATGTTTGTGGTGCTTTGCATTTAAAAATAAAATTAAACAAAACAAAATAAAATAATAAAATAAAATAAATCCAAAAGTAAAAACCCAGGCTTCATTTATTGTAACTACATGGTTAAAATATCATTATGCAATAAGTCATTATGCAAAATATATCTCGTTGTGTACTGCAGAAGAAAGACTTTGCAACAACATGAGAGAGTAAATGATGACAGTTTTTCTATTTTTAGATGAACTATTTCTTTAAGATGCAGTCGCTGCCCTCGTCACCTCAAATCACACACACTTTCTTTGAAAATTAATTACTTCTAGTAGCTTTGTCACAGCAAATCATTGTCTATTTAAACACCTTCAGGTTGACAGACAATCTCAAGAATATCTTGGCCATTCCAGAAAACACACTCACAACCACTTCAATTTATTTAGCACTAACACTTTTTTTGTATTAACTTTTTTTCACAAAATTTGTTTTCCCAATACATTTGCATGAAAAACAAGAATCTATTATCCAGCATTAACAATTATTGCTAAAAAGCCCAGGCATACCTCTGCTAACAAAACTCCCAGATTCCTTCCTAGTTAATATAATTACATAATAAACAATTATGTATTATTTATGATTTTTTTATTATTATTATTTATTAAAAAACAGGGTTTCAGTTTAATTTAAAGTGCTTAATTGGTATGTAACATGCAACAATCTATGTGTGGCCAAAGCATAAACAGAGTGCTAGAGGTCTGGAACACTCGAGTGACTGCAAATGGAGTTTTACAAATGTTTCACTTCTATTAAATGCTGTTAATGTCATTGTGTTGTCAGTTTTATTTGCTCCTTCATTGTGTTGTGATCCTCAGGGCCATATTAGGAAAGTCAGTTTTGCAATTTTACCTAAACACATTGCTAGTCTTAAAAATAATAATAATCCAAAAATCATCAGTGGTACTTGCTAAAGCAAGCATCACTGTTACTACGTATCTTAGTTTTAACAAACCTATAACCTAAATATTAAACCTGAGCACGTAACTTGTGCTGCAGACATGAATGGTTCCTCAAATCATGTGGCTTGTTGTGGTGTACTATTACTTTTCTAAGCAATTTAACACACGGCTTACAAAAACATATCTGGCAACCAGAATATCATAGAGACATGGGGCTAGGCTCTTTTGACTTGGGTCAGTAAACAACCACTTATCAACCATCCAGAACATCACAGAGCACTGTAATACACTATAACACCTTAGAAACCATGTAGGAACCACTGACAACAGTCTAGCACTGAAGTAGCGATTTGTAAATTGGAAAACATAATCAGTGATAATGTAAAATTTCATGTAAAAAGAAGTCTGAATGGCAATTTTTGTATGTGTAAATATAATGAATTAATTATATCTTGTAATGCACCTTATATTGCATTGAATATCATGAATAATAGTAAACAGTTATAAAAAATTACAAAATATATTTTTTTACACTTTTAGAAAGTATAATGCATTAAAACATGATAAACAATGGAAACTGCAAATTCATGAAATCTGCAAATATTATAATGCACTTTAATATTGCTTACAATTATTGATGAAAAGATAATGCATTGAATATAGTGCATATGAACACCTTTTATATTGCATTACACATACCCCCCGGTTTCATAGACAAGGCTTAAGCCTATAGTCCCAGACTAAAATGTAAATCTGAGCTGTTTCAACTGAAAGAAACTTGCACTGACTGATCTTAAAATATATCAGTGCCTTTGTTTTGTCTCAAGATGCACACCAGTAATGTTTTCTCTAAGGCACATTTATAAAAAATTACTTAAATATCCTAATTGAACTATGGCCTAATCCTGGTTTAGTCTAAACTCTGTCTGTGAAACCAGGCCATAAAGGCTTCAAGTAAGGTGTTAGCGAAGTTTCAAAGGAAATGCAAATCAAAATTAAAAGGCCTCTTTTTTGGCACTTTCTGACAGACAAAAAAAAAAAACATAAATAAATAAATAAACGAGCATTGTTTAATACAGCGGTTAAGAAGGCGATTATTAATTTGTGGGAAGTTCTTTAACATTTTAATTGAAATTAAATAAAACATAATTGAAGCACGCTATTGGTGATCTCCTCAGATGCACTGTAAAAAGTGAATGCACTGTATAAATGTATTAAATGTATGTAACTTTTTTTTTTTCTTTCCCCATTGTGTTGCAGATGTAAAATGGTGCATCCTCCTCTATACTCTGCATTCTCGATTGACCACAGTTTGAATCAGGGGTGGAAAGATCACCCTAGTCACTGAAATTATCACTGCCAGAGATCTCACAAATCATGGACAAGAGGAAAAAGGTAATTTGTGTGCCTGTTCTCTCAATCAACGCACCAGACGAGGCACATAGCCTGAACATGGGCAATCACTAGAAGAAGAACTTTACGTGATTTACATTTGCATTCTGAAATACAGGAGTCTTTTTAAATTGTAATGCCTGAATCTACTGTATGAAGCCCTAGTCAAACCACTGCAAATGGCTACATCTGGTCAGCTGGCATCAGCATTTGTCAATGTCTGAAAAAACTCAGTTGCTATACCTGCAGACCACCAGTTATATTTAAAGACTTAACACATCTTCAAGATTTATCTCCTTGTGTACTGTTCTTTATCAAGAAGTGCTTTCACTGTCCGGCATGGATTGTGGCTTGTAGGAAAAATATTTTGCCATCATCTCATTGTGACAAATAAAGTTCAACAAAATGCAATTATATTACACCTCTCCAGTCTATCAATTATTATAGCATGTCAATTTGTATGGTAAACTACTTATTTTGTAAGTAATAGTTTATAAACTACTCTTAGTCTCTAAATGCATTTTTGTGCCTGTCTCTAAATGCCCTGTTTGTGTTACTTTAGGCTAACGGACTTACTTTGCTGGTGAAAGCAATATTCAGAAAGAGGAGTCATATTTTAGTTGGAAGACAGTCTGAAGTTAAAAACATCTTAATGATGGATTTGTTTTTTACAATCAAGCAGCTTTTCACTTCACAAGATGTTAATTGATTGACTGGAGTGGTGTGGATTACTTGTGGATTATTGTGATGTTTTTATCAGCTGTTTGGACCCATTCACTGCAGAGGATCCATTGGTCCATTGATCAAGTGACATAATGCTAAATATCTCCAAATATTTTACAATTAAAAAATAAACTCTTCTACATCTTGGATGGCCTGAGGGTGAGTAAAATTTCAGCAGAATTTCCTTTTTGGGTGAACTATTCCTTTAAGGTAAAGTTAACAAATGTGATGAACTGTAGTTACCAGCATTGTGCTTGACTCACTAGGTCACACCATGCAAGCAGGCCTGAATTAGTTTATCTTGGAGATGGAGAAGAAGGGGTTGTAGTTTGGAGATCTGTATGGTTTATTCAGTACGAACAGTTCTGTAGCCTCAGGGTTTCTTTTATCAGTCTGTTTTTAACACAGCTACACGCTCTTGAGCCTGAGGACCTGATGGTTAAGCAACCCTCTCAGAGCTGTCAGAAATGACGTTCACCAGCTTTACTAATATTTGTTACACCCATCTCATGAAATCTTGACTGCAGGGCTGAGAAGTTGCAATTCAGGATACAGTGTTAGATTTATTTTTAAGGTGCTTCAGAAATGGTGAGTTTTAAAGTAAGTTGTCCAAACTGCGGCAAAAATGTAAGAAACTAGCAGAGAGTTAAACACCCCATGCTCAATGTAATTATAATGATGACAGGAACTGGACAACACTAAAAATGGTTTTTGAGCAGTGTGTACTAACAACAGCACAATAGTAAAATAAAATAAATATTTCCTAGTCAAAATGCAAAATACCTTAAATGAAGGGTTAACCCCAAAATTAAAATCCTGTCAACTCACCCTCTTGTCATTGCAAACATGATTTCTTGATTTCCTTTATTCTGTGGAACAGAAAAAGAATGCTTCAATGTAAGACAATGAGTTCCAAAAGTTCCAAAAAGGACATAATGTTCTAAGTTCCAAAAAGGACATAAAGGTAGTGTAAAAGTAATTCATACGACTCTGGCTGAAGTGATACGATCCCTTTCTAAGATGAACTTCATTGGTGTCATAATGTTAAATAATGTGACTTACTTTGGTGTCATGACGTGTGTTCAACTTGATACAACGTTGCGCAGACCTATCGGTGTCAGAGATTGGCCGGATTCACTGATGACAACTGTCGAGTGTCTTTCAGATTTATTTTGACAACTTCAGTTCTGCCTGTACTCATAAATCCACACTTTTATAACTGCAAAAATCCATTTAATGTAGCCTTAACATTATATTGTCATGTTTATCAAAATAAAAATGATTAAAAATATAGACACATTTTTATTGGTAATTTATTAGTATTGGCTTATTTTAAACTTGTTTCTTGTATATAGAGGTGCTGTATTAAGCGGTACATTAATTACTGAATGAAAAGTGTTTTGTTGCTTCATAAAAATGTCTGAAACATCTTAAAAAAATCTAGATTTTGATAATAGGAAATCTAGGTAATCTGGGTAAAACATCTACTATAATATAATGAATTGTTTTGCAATTTGTATGTTGCTTGTGTAACAGAAGCCAGCTGTTACAAGCAGTGCAGGTAAACCTCACTCCCCTGGCCTTTACCGTCCTTGTTTGTGTGCCTGACTTCTATGCCAGCTGTTGCTGGTTCGAGCCAGTTCCACTCTGAACGGGCTGAGCTGGACCGATCGTACTGGGGCCATGACCCGGATGATGGTGAGTGTGAAGTACCTTACTGCAGGAAAACCTCACTGCCAGGCCTCAAGAGACAGTAGTTAGCATACAGTCGAACAAATAGTCTTTTAAAATATATTCCATTTGATAGCATGGGTAAACACATGTGGTTGACATTCAAAAGTTTCATCCTTGTTATGGGCACTAAAGATGTTTTTTGTCACTAAAGAGCTCCAATCATTAGTTTTTGTTCTGTTAAAAACTGAAGTAAAACCGGGCTTTAGTGTGGCTTTACCTAGCTAAGTTTCATGCTGGTTCTCACTTGGAACCTGCTGCACAAAGCAATACTGCATAAGAATACAGAGTTACTTTCTACCTGATCTCATGACAAAAACATACCTCTGAGAACTTTTTCGCAAGACGCGAAATACAGACCAATAAGTACATATTACTGCAGTTTCCAACAGAAATTAATGCTAGAGTTGATAAAACATTGAGCATTTGTAATTGTTTTCATACACAGTTGATTACAGAAAGAGCTAAAAGATGAGAGATCGAAAAACAAGCTAAAACGGCATGCTTGCAATTGCATTTTTACTTCACATTCGCTTTTGTTCATACTATCGGATAGGTTTAGGTGTAGTACAGATGGTACGTTATTTTAAAACCTCACGGAGCATTACAGTTATAGCGCCACTCAAAGGACATTTCAAGTCAGAACTGAGGTGGCATGTACAAAACCAACATAAAACGTACCATATGTACGTTCATCTGTTCAAAAAAAAGATCACTCTTTTAGCGCCACTCAGTGGACATTTCACTTTGAATATGTCACAAAACTTACATGGCGGTACGCATTACGCATCTTGCGAAAAAGTTCTTACAGGTACGTTTTCGTCATGACATCAGGTTGGTTACTTTTGAATAGTAATCGATGGAGATATGGCTGAATTCAAAACAGCACAGAAACTCTTACTATTTTTAACATATATTTATATGGAAGAAAGGCAATGCTTTAGATTAGAGAACATTAACTATTAACTCTTTGTTAATAGTGAATGTGCTCCCTAATCTAAAGTGTTACCAGAAAAAAAATAAATAAATATTAAAAGTAATACTGTAGCATGCAGTTCCAAATTCAGCCATGCTTTTTTGATATTTAATGGTAGTTATGGCATCATCCTGCAGGGGCTAACAACTCATGCTAACCAACAAATGCTGATTACTGTGTTGTGGACATGAAGAAATACTTTAAATGATATACCTTGCAACCAAGATGCCCTGAGAACAACCTCAATCAAATGGATGCACTAGCTTCCACTGCATTATGTGGAACATCTGCCTCTGAAGTGAACAAAACTATGTGTCCCTTTTAGCAGTACCGCGAGTATACTCAAACTTTGCCCAAATCAAGTGAAGTTTTTCCATTCCCTTCTATTTTATAGTTTCCTGCTCCACGCACTGAAGCTTGAGGCACAATTATGCAGCTGTTTCGTGTAACTGCTTAGAAGGAACTGACGCTACAGCTACTGCGAGAGACAGATGATTCAAATGAAGCATACCACAGGAGCTCAGCAAAGTCTTTGTTTCCCCCAGTAAAAGCTGTTCCCATTGCGCTCGCTGTCAGAACCGACAGAAGCACACTCTGAAATTTTGTGAGTTTGGTGGTGGAATTCCCCAGGGGAGTGTCATTAGGAAATCTCTCCAACTCTCTCCGGCACTAATTAGCATGTGGCTCAATGTGGCATTTGGAAGCCTCTGTTTCAACCTGGACTCACGGGCCTCCAGTTTCAAAAAGAAATATGCAGATGTTTAGAGCCCTCCCTTGATTTAGCAAGCAGTATATGGGAAAAAAACATTCAGCATTCACCATAATTCACACTAGAAAGAAGTTATGGCAAACAACGTCATTTCAGTTTGAAATAAAGTCATTAGAGCTCACTAGAACATATAGGCTGTTGTCCGTTTAAGGACAGCAAACAGACATTGCCATTACATGACATGTTGACATTTAAAGTCAACTTACTTTCATAATGTGACATTTTTAATATTCCATGCAGAAGCATAAAAAAAAAAATGTCGTAAAAATAAGCGGTTTCTATGGCTTTGTTCATACTGTTAAAATATATAGATATATTTGCAAGTGATCAGATCTGTTTATTCAGACAGTGTAGTTAAAATCTAGTGTTTCTACATCAGTTGCCATTGTAAAGACTAAAGCATCAGCATGGCGCCAAGAGATTTAGGAAAGTCGCTGTCATTGTGGGAAGAGAGGACAGAAAACCGGACATTTGGCATCTGTTCGTATCCATCATGTCCATCTCACAGCGCCGCTGAACTCATGAGCCGAAAAGGAAAGTCATTTCAAAGGCGAATCAGGTTAGTTATATTGATGAAAGATTACAAAGACAGACAAAGAATGTGTTTTAATAAAGTACATAGGTTTGAACTCATTCACTTACAGGGGTTGGACAAAATAATGTGAACACCTGGGAAGTATGTATTGATCAGTGGTGTATAAAGTACCTGAAAGCCATACTCAAGTAAAAGTACAGCTATCTTATCAAAAAATGACTTTGGTAGAAGTTGAAGTCACTGTTTAGAATATTACTTGAGTAAAAGTCTTAAAAGTATGTGATATTTATTGTACTTAAGTACGAAAAGTATTTATTAAATCTTAAACGTACTTAAGTATTGAAAGTAAAAGTACAAGCAAATAAATATAAATAAAAAAAAAAAAGTTCATACACAGCTGGAGTAGCAGCATCGTGTTCAGTTTTAACTCTTTCTTCCATTTTGTATTTTTGGATAAGAATAAGAAGCACTTTATCTGGTACTTAGTGTCTTTCATTCCAACATAAGAAAACATTTCTGGAATCTGCATCTGAAATAGTATTTAGATGTATTTACACAGTTTATGTATCTCAGAGGGAACATGGATGCATTTAAACTGCAGTTACATATGCATAAATAGGCCTAATGTTTTGTTTTTAACATAAAATGTTGAATACTGAAATTGGAAATAATTTAAACATTTAAAATAAAAAATAATAATTATAATAATAATAAATAGTCGAAATGTGAAATTAAAACTGCCAGTAGGTGACAGCAAGTGACTGTTAATGAGTGAGCCATTGAGATCCAACCGATTCATTCAAACGACTGATTCATTAAGAAACAAAGCATTCGGCTGCGTCCAAAACGCCTACTTCTCTACTATTTAGTAGGGGAAAAGCAGTAGGCGAGCGGATAAGTATGTCCGAAACCTCAGTATTCATAAAAGAGTAGTCGAGAAGTTCCCGGATCTCCTACTGCTTCAGACCAGATTCTTGAGTGCTCATCGATGGATACTTTTCTATCCCAGAAGTCCACGGGAGGTCAATACGTCATCATCGAACGTGATGGAGAACAGCGACAAGGGTGTTTACAAATGTGAGTCCATAGCACGCGTACGTCACCAGAGTGAATTTACATAAACCATATACATCTTAAAGATGATTACTAAATGTTTTACTCTATTTAACATGAGACAGGAAAATATTCTAAAAGAATTGCATATGAGCACATCACAACATGAACAGACGTCTGAGTGAGTGATGTATGTGTGCTATTATAGTAGAATTCACTGTTGTCAACACTGCCTTAGATGAATGTAAATAATGTACATAAACAAATCTACATGGAGTAACTAAACAGTTACCTATTTTATTTGTCCATTAGTATTTGTTGATATATTGAGGAACATTTGTGTTGGATAAAAAGTGAGTTAACGCATCAGGAGCTACCTCAACATGTAGATGCAGTATTGTGCAGAGGTCACTGAATCTTGTCTGGATGTTACAGGGACACACGTGTTCATCTGATGCAGAGTGTCTGATGAAGGAATGCTGCCATGAAAGGCTCTCAGTGAGTACACTACAGACATCAATGAAACATCTTTTAAATTTTTAAGTTATAGTTTATTTTAATTATTGTAATTTCAAACATAGCTATTACAGTGCTTTTCTGATTCTTGAGTCCTGTACATTTGATGCAGAGCTTTTGTGGTGGAGCAGGTGATGGTGGCATTTGTGAAAAAAAAAAAAAAAAAAAAAAAAAACCTGAAACAAAAACATAAATTAAGAAAAATAAATCATTTTGTTACTTCTAATACAGAAATCAAATTACATTGTGCTGTTGAAATGACTGCTTTTGTATTATATTTGTGCATTTTTGTAGGATCTGAAATGTCCACAGACTGCTGTGTTTAGTGAGGATGGAGAAGTCAACAGCAGCATCCTAGAAATGGTCTGGTGCCATGGATGAGAGCCTCCATCACTCCACCTGCCCTTACTACCTCATCTGGGCCGGATGCTGCTGTGGTCTCTTCATCCTCAGTGAGCTCAGAGCCAGCGAGAACATCTAGAGAAAGACCAAAAGACACTGAGGATGTGATTTTGTTCAAGTTTGTTCTGCTGGTTTCTGTTCATATAGCATCAGTCAATGAAACGTTTCAGAAGCTTCAAAATCATCGTCAAATAATTTCATGAAGAAAGTCAGGCTCCATTGACTGATATAGTATGAACAGAAGCCAGCAGGACAAACTTGACCAAAATCACCTTTTGTGTTTGGAAACACACACACACACACACACACACACACACACACACACGCACGCACGCACACACACACACACACACACACACACAAAAGGATTGAACAGCGTGGATGCAAGTAAATAATTACTGAATTTATGTTTGGGTGAACTAACCCTTTAAAGCCTCAAATAGAAATTGTAAGAAATACATGTAAGCATTTATATTATAGTAGTACCTTGAAGAAATAAACTTTAAGAAATAAGCAGCTTTGAGCGTTTATGCCCAAGGCACAAAAAAAGCATTTATATTTAAACTTTTTTTTTTTTTTTTTTTTTTTAATTATGCATTTGGCAGACACTTTTATCTGAAGTGACTTACAGTGCTCTTATTACAGCAACCTGGAGTAAAGAGGCTTGCTGAAGGACACACAGGTGGTGACAACTGCGGAGATCGAACCAGCAACCTTCTGCTTACCAGTTCACTACACCACAAAGGTAATGAAGCTATATCAAAAATTAGCATGTAATTGTAAACATATGAAATGAAATTTGGCAAGAAATGGAATGCTGACAACATGAGATGTATTTTTTATTTTTTTTTTTTTACTCTGTGTAAATGTTTTACAGGTAGTTGTTCTCATAGAGAGCAGGCACACAAATGTTTGGAGCAGACACAGCAGCAGCCAGATTGTCCCACATGCGTTCTCCTGCTCTTGCTTCAAGATTGTGTGGTACGGGGGGGCCTCATCCTCTCTGTGCACTCAGGCAACGATAGTCTCGATGTCCCCTTCTCATCCATGATCAGATTCCAGTCTCACAGCAGCAGTGATGGTCGTGATGGACAGCAGAGACAAGTGAAGGTGGACACGGTGGTCAGCTGCTTCATCAGAATAAAGCTTCAGAACTGTCTCAGCTGTGTTGAGATGGCAGTAGGATATGGGCTCACCGTCTGTAAATACGATTGTTAGAACAATATATTTGAATAAAGCTTTGTTTCATGTGTTGTTGACTTGTGTTTATTTATTATCATGGTTACTTTTATTTACATTTTACTCATTTATTCATGTTTCCTGTTATTGTCAGTAAATAAAATATAATTGTTTCATTAACATATGCATTAATTCATTACTTGACTGAAAATTGAGATGTATTCACCTTGGCTGCAATTGTATAGTAGTGTGTAGTCATGCATCGCTATGGCATATGAAAAAATAAATTACATTTTGCTTGTTTTACTAAAAATGTAATTAATTATTGGTCAGCATTTATCATTATTATTGTTGATAAGTGTTGGGCTACCAATGCATTCTGAGGTAATCTTAATTTCTAAGTAGTAATACTTACATTTTTTGAGTGTAAAATCAACAGTCTTCTCCAAAGGCGAGATCTTCAAGCAGTTGATGGACATCTCATTTGTGCAAATATTACAAACATTGCAAACATGGAGGAAAACGTACTAGGAAGGGTTGTGGATTTATTGATGCTATGAGGTGTTTGTGCACCTGTTGCTCTTATTTTCTTTTATTATTATTACTGCAGAACTTACAATTACATACAAGCTCAGGGAAAGATGGTTGTATCTTTAACAATGAACAATCATAATGACAAAAAAAAAAAAAAAAAAAACAACTATAATGGGTTTGCGTACATCATGGTATGAGATTATATACACGGAAAAAAGATTAAATATCTTTGAGTAATCATAAAATTAGTATAATCATAATGCATTAAAATTGCATTCGTTTTTGATTATAAATCTCAGGGATGAAACGAGAGAGACATTCAACAAGAAAAAGGAAAACAAGGAGATTTAAGACAGTTTTGCGTGCGGATGAACAATTTTGCACATAAAATTAAGAAATTAATAACATATTCAAGAGATAACCATCTTGGTTTTTCGTAATAAAAAATAATATATTTAAGGATTAAACTGGGGGTTATATTAGTAGAGTTAAAAAAATATAAAAACTTAAATCAACCCAAAATTTATTGGTTATACTACAGTCATAAGTGCAGCTCTTTCTTCAACAAGACCAAAAATTAGCAAATTTAATCAACATCAAAATATTTACAGACGGATTAAGCCTGTCGCTCATTTCTTTTAAGTTGTTTTTGCGCTTGTTATAATGTCATAGATCACATGATAACGTAAACATGGCGGATCGCATTCATACTCAACGAGATTTGGCTGTAGAATACATACAGTTTTAGCGCTCATTAAGTAAGTACTTATTGAAATGAAGTACCTACTCAATGAGTAGGCGGTTTCGGACGCAGCCTTCGACTGTGTTAATGAGTGAATCACTGAATCATTTATTCAACCGATTTGTTCAAAATCTGATTCATTCAATAAGTAAACACCGTCCATTGCTCAGAGATGAAAAACAGTGCTGTGATCTTTGTTTGGAACTATTTTCGTTGGCAAAATTGAGCAAAAAAAAAAAAAAACTTTACTGAACTTGTATAAATTGATGATTAAATGTGTTCATGCTGATATCTGCAGAAAAACGGCACTCTTTGTGTCATATAGATAGATATAGAAGTTAACTATATTAAATTATATAAATATAAAAAGCATACAGAAGCATTTTTACCATCAACAATTTAGCATGCCTGGAATTTTGAGTTTTAATAGACTTATAAATCAAAGTGTGTGCACTCTGTGTGTGATTTGGTGATATAGCTTACTTGAAAATGATGTCAGATGATGCTGTATCGCACACCCCAGAATTGACTAGAGTGGAAAATGAAATCATCCGCGGATGTGCGCGCACTTGTTTGCATGACCAAAGGTGTTTTTTTAGGAGTCCAACTTGCAGATGCCAGACCACTGATTCGTTAAACCTGCTTTCTTGCCGTCTGTGTTCTTCTGACTATTTTGTAGTAAGAAACGAATATGCTTCGGGGAAATGTATCGGAGTAAAAGTATACATTTTAATTAGGAAATGTAGTGGAGTAAAAGTAAAAGTTGGCTGAAATATAAAAACTCAAGTAAAGTACAGATACTCCCAAAAGATACGTAAGTACTGTAACAAAGTATTATTACTTCATTACAATAAACCACTGGTATTGATGAAAGTGTTTTACCACCATTTACCTTTAATACAGCTTCCAACCTTCTTAAAAGAGTTTCAAACAACTTTTGAATAGTCTTCAGTGAAATGTCATCTATCAGAACATCTGCCACTTACTTCAGAGATGATGGAGGAGGAAATCAGCTTCTCACTCTTTTCTTCAAAACTGTATGCAGTGGTTTGATATTTAAGTCAGTTGATTGAGCTGGCCAGGGCAGATAGTAAAGTTCATCTAGGTGCTCCGACTGTCCAGGTTTTGTGATCATGAGAGTATCTTTTTTTGAATTTTAGTAATGCTGTCTTTGATTAAAGTTTTAGTAACTGCAGCTCTTTCATGGATTTTGGCTTTGTGAGATTCTCTGCGGTCAGTTTTTGTGGAAACAGGGTCTTCAAGGTGAATTATGAGGATTTCTGTCACTTTGCTGCAGTAGTTCTTTTTTGTTCGGACACAACTCTTCTTCGTGTTTGATGGTCCTTATCATTTACTTTTGTTTTTGCCCACTATCCTTCTCTGCTGATAAAGGCTTGCCCTGCTTTGTGTTTACAGTCATGATTGTAAAGACTGTTGGTCTTAAAACACCAAACAATTGGGATGTTAAGTTTACTCTCGATAAATAGCTTCCATAATAAATAGATAAATAGCTTCCATGCTAAATAACTGTTTTTGGAAGTCTGACAACTCATCCATTTCACCCACAGCTTCACTCTTAAAAAAAAGGTGCTTAAAAGGTTCTTCACAGCGATGCCATAGAAGAACCATTTTTGATTCCACAAAGAACCATTCAGTCAAAGGTTCTTTAAAGAACCATCTCTTTCTTACCTTTTTATAATCTGAAGAACCTTCTTTCACCACAAAGAACCTTTTGTGAAACAGAACGGTTCTTCAGATGTTAATGGTTCTTTATGGAACCATTTAGACAAAAAATGTTCTTCTGTGGCATTGTGAAGCACCTTTATTTTTAAGAGTGTTGACACTGCTGAACATATACTACACTGATAGACAAAGCTAAAGAGTATAGACAACGTAAATATAAAAGATAAAATAAAATAAAAAAATAGTATCAATTACCCCCCACTCCACTACCCTCGTGAAGTACTAAAATCTGTTTTGTACAGTATTTTACTGTAAAATTACATGAAATATCCAGTTCAGTAATTAAGTCAATTAACCAATTAAAAGTATTTTACTTTAGCATTTGTATAGTCTTTTACCATTAAAATTATGATTTGTTATTTATTTATTTATTTATTTACTTACTTACTTACTTACTTACCATGTAATAATGGGTGTTCAATATACAGGGTGTTTTGTCAAACCCCTGTATATTGTACAGGAATAATATTCATTCCATTATGGTTTAACTTACATGATGCTTTCAGTCTAAAAATTTTAAAAGATCAACATTTTTTGAAAGGTGTCAGGGCCCAGCATCTCTCAGTTCTAGTGAACTGAAAGCAAATTATCACTTTGTCTTTTCAAATGTTTTTCAGGCTGTCATCTCTACATCTACAAACCCTTTCCACACATTCTTATAAATGTTTTGAGAGTGAATGTTGTTGGTCTTCACATAATAACCTTCTGTTTGCTGTTCCATTTTCACAAGCCTCCTGATCATAGTTACATTGTGTTGCCATGGTTACAGAGCAAACAAATATCATCTTGTGTCTTGGACAGATAAGTTTAACGCATGAGCTGGAGAGGATCAACACAACGACTATGTTAACACTGACTGAATCAATTTAATCAACTCAATCAGTATGTACCCTAAACTCTACTACCCAAAAAAAAAATGTGAATCTCATGCACTGTAAACAACATTATTGCAATATGAAGAGTGCCAATTTGTGTCAATGTTACCATAGCAGCGAGAAGTTTGCGAGTTCTGTCAGTGGTCCTGTCAGAGAAAGCCATGAGCCCGCCGAGTAAAGAAGTTAGGAAACTCAGAATGGCACCCCAGTGTGTAATTGGCATGTTTGGCTTTCTGACACATCTAATACTATGCCAAGAAAGCTGTTTTCTTATGTACATTTACATTTACATTTAGTCATTTAGCAGACGCTTTTATCCAAAGCGACTTACAAATGAGGACAATAGAAGCAATCAAAACCAACAAAAGAGCAATAACATGCAAGCGCTATGACAAGTCTCGGTTAGCCTAACACAGTACACGTAGCAAGTTTTTTTTTTTGTTTTTTTTTAAACAAGTAGATAGAATATAGAAAAGAAAGCTAGTGTTTTAGTTTTTTAAGAAAAGCTAGTAGTTAGAGAATCAATATGCAATTGATAGAGGGTCAAGTGTGTGTGTGTGTGTGTTTTTTTTTTTTTTTTAATAAAAATAAGGGAGATAGATCAAATAAAATTAGAAAAGAGAATGCTAGAGTTAGAGGGTCAAATAAAGATGGAAGAGATGGGTTTTTAGCTGTTTCTTGAAGATGGATAAGGATTCAGCTGCTCGGATTGAGTTGGGCAGGTCATTCCACCAGATGGGAACAGTTAATGAAAAAGTCAGAGAAAGTGATTTTGTGCCTCTTTGGGATGGCACAATAATGCAGCGTTCACTTGCAGAACGCAAGTTTCAAGAGGGCACATATGTCTGAAGTACTGAATTTAGGTAAAGGGGTGCAGAGCCAAAGGTGGTTTTGTATGCAAAAATTAATGCCTTGAATTTTAAGTGAGCCGCTATTGGTAGCCAGTGCAAATTGATGAACAGAGGTGTGACGTGCATTCTTTTCAGCTCATCAAAGATTAATCTTGCAGCGGCATTTTGGATTAATTGTAGAGGTTTGATGGAATTGGCTGGAAGACCTGCCAAGAGAGCATCGCAATAGTCAAGTCTGGACAGAACAAGAGCTTGAACAAGGAGTTCTGTTGCATATTCCGAAAGAAAGGGTCTGATCTTCCTAATATTATATAAAGTAAATCTGCAGGACTGGGCAGTTTTAGCAATGTGGTCTGATAAATTCAGCTTATCATCAATCACAACTCCAAGGTTTCTGGCTGTTTTTGAAGGAGTAATGGTTGATGAGCCTAACTGGAAGGTGAAATTGTGATGAAGTGATGAGTTTGCTGAAACTACAAGCAGTTCTGTCTTAGCTAGGTTGAGTTGAAGGTGATGGTCCTTCATCCAGCAAGAAATGTCTGTTATACATGCTGAGATGCGAGCAGTTATCGTCGGATCATCAGGATGGAATGAGTTCAAGTTCAAGTTCAAGTTGAGCTTTATTGTCATTCCGCTATATGCGGGGGCATACAGTGGAACGAGATGTCGTGCCTCACAGGACCACGGTGCTACATAAATACAGGCATACAGCAATGAAGTAAAACAATATAAACCTATACACAAACTATCCTACTGATAGATTTTGACTATAAATATACTATCTATATAAAGAAAAATTTACCTATACATAAACTAAAAAATACAAACTATACAAACTATACAGACTATACGAATGCTTCCGATAAATACTGTACATGTGCAAAGAGAGACAATGTGAGTTCAAGCAGCTGGCTGGGGAACAGTGCAGGATGATTTGTAGTGCATGAGCATGTAAACATACATATATTACTGATATTACTGAGTCTTTTTGTGGGATTTGTGTACTCACAGCAGTGTGTGTGAAAAGTGACTAGTGCGCATAGAGGAAGAGAGTGTGCTACTATAGGTGGTTTGTACAGGCCCACTCACCTGTAGCACTCTTCGATTGCACAAACAAAGTTCCATAAGTTCCAGATGGTCCATGTTTCAGGAGGTAGGGGGTTTGTATGAGGTTTCAGAGAGGGGCGGGGTGATTTGAGTTCAGGGCTCTCACAGCCTGGGGGAAAAAGCTGTTGAGCAGTCTGGCAGAGCGGGCTCTGATGCTCCGGTACCGTCTACCTGATGGTAGGAGCTGGAAGAGACTGTGGGAGGGGTGTGTGGAGTCCTTTACGATACTGTTGGCTTTGCTGGAGCATCGTGTGAGGAAAATGTCCAGGATGGAGGGGAGAGGGGCACCGATGATCCTTGCAGCTGTGTTCACTGTCCGCTGGAGGGTCTTGCGGTCTGCTGCAGTACAGTTCCCGTACCAGACAGTGATGCAGCTGGTCAGCACACTCTCAATGGTGCCCCTGTAGAAAGTGGTGAGGATGGGTGGAGGGAGACTTGCTCTTTTCAGCCGACGGAGAAAGTGTAGGCGCTGGTGTGCCTTCTTGGAGAGTGACATGGTGTTGGTGGTCCAGGTGAGGTCCTCTGTGATGTGCACCCCCAGGAATTTAGTGCTGCTGACTCTCTCCACAGGCGAGCTGTCGATGGTCAGTGGGGGGTGATCAGCGGAGTTTCTCCTGAAGTCCATCACAACCTCTTTTGTCTTACTCACATTGAGGGACAGGTTGTTAGCACCACACCATTCAGCCAGCTGTGCCACTTCCTCTCTGTAGTGCGTTTCATCGTTGTTGCTGATGAGACCTACCACTGTTGTGTCATCAGCGAACTTGATGATGTGGTTGGAGCTGAACTTGGCAGTGCAGTCGTGGGTCAGCAGCGTGAAGAGCAGCGGGCTGAGCACACAGCCTTGTGGGGCACCTGTGCTCAGTGTGGTAGTGCTCGAGGTGTTGTGGCCGACACGGACTGACTGAGGTCTTCCGGTTAGAAAGTCCAGAATCCAATTACAGAGGGAATTGTTAAGGCCCAGTAGGTTTAGTTTATTTGTGAGCTGTTGTGGGATTATTGTGTTGAATGCTGAGCTGAAGTCAATGAACAGCATTCTAACATAAGAGTCTTTATTTTCTAGGTGGGTAAGAGCCAGGTGGAGGGTGGAGGAAATTGCATCGTCTGTGGAGCGGTTTGGACGGTATGCAAACTGGAGCGGATCGAGTGTGTTGGGGAGGCTGGTTTTGATGTTGTGCATGACTAACCTCTCAAAGCACTTCATTATGATTGGAGTCAGTGCTATGGGACGGTAGTCATTTAGACAGGACACAGGTGATTTCTTTGGTACCGGTATGATTGTTGTGGATTTGAGACATGTGGGGACGACTGCCTGGCTCAGCGAGGTGTTGAAGATATCTGTTAGGACATCTGTCAGCTGTACAGCACAGTCTTTCAGTACACGGCCAGGTATGTTGTCGGGACCCGCAGCCTTGCGTGGGTTAATCCTAGATAGGGTCTTCCTTATGTCGGCTGGAGACAGACAGAGCGCCTGGTCGTTGGGAGGTGTGGGCAGTTTTTGTGCAGGTGTGTCATTCTGCATTTCAAACCGTGAATAAAAGTGGTTGAGTGTATCTGGGAGGGATGTATCATCATCACAGGCCTGTGGCGGGGGCTTGTAGTCTGTGATGGTCTGAATGGCTTGCCACAGACTCCGTGTGTCTCTGCTGTCTGTGAAGTGATTGTTGATTTTTTGAGCATATGACCGTTTTGCATTTTTGATGCTGCGGGACAGACTGGCTCTTGCTGTTTTGAGGGCTGCTTTATCTCCTGATCTGAAAGCTTCATCTCTGGTCTTTAGCAGCCCACGAACCTCTGCTGTCATCCATGGCTTCTGATTGGCGCGTGTGGTGATGGTCTTTGTGACTGTCACATCATCTGTGCACTTTTTGATGTAAGCAGTCACAGTTTCAGTGTACTCCTGCAGGTCTGTGTGGTTGTTGTAGGTGGCTGCCTCTTTAAACATGTTCCAGTCTGTGTCCTGGAAGCAGTCCTGCAGTGCAGAGGTAGCATTGTCTGGCCATACTGTGATCTGCTTTTGAACCGGTTTGGTGAGTTTGAGAAGTGGGCTATATGCTGGGATTAGCATAACAGAGATGTGGTCCGAGTACCCGAGGTGGGGACGGGGTTCGGCTTTGTATGCGTTCTTAACTGTTGTGTAAACAAAGTCCAGTGTGTTGTTTCCCCTTGTTGCAAAGTTCACATGTTGGTAGAACTTTGGCAAAACTGTCTTTAAGTTTGCGTGGTTGAAGTCACCAGCTATGATGAAAAAGCCGTCGGGGTTATTTGTTTGTTGTTCGCTGATGGCGCTGTACAGTTCACGAAGCGCGTCCTTAGCGTTTGCACACGGAGGAATGTAAACCGCGACAATAACAATGGCCGTGAACTCCCGCGGCAGATAGAACGGTCGACACTTCACAACCATAAACTCCACCAGTGATGAACAGTGTTTAGATACTACCGCAGCATTGTTACACCATTTTTTGTTGACGTAAACACACAAGCCACCCCCGCGAGTCTTACCAGACAGTGATGAATCTCTATCCGCTCGGTAGCAGGTTAGGCCGTGCAGCTGAATGGCGGAGTCCGGGATGTTGTCGTTTAGCCATGTTTCAGTGAAAACAAACACACAACAATCCCTTGCCTCATGCTGTGTAGATCGACTGAGTTGAATTAAGTCCAGTTTGTTTTCCAGAGAGCGAACGTTTGAGAGCATGAGTGTTGGAAGAGCCGGTCTTGTGGGGTTAGCCCTCAGCCTAGCTCGTATACCTCCGCGCTTACCGCGCTTCCGTCCTCTCTCACACCGCTTGCGCCGCCGCCTTGTGCGGGTAGCGTCAGTAGGCGAGGCCGCGGTCTCGAGGTCCGGCTCCAGCAGTAAACAAAGGCCTCGTAGCTTTTCAGTAGCTGCCGGCGAGAGTTTGTGTTTGTATGTGTTGTCGATATCCAAAAGGCTTTGGCGATCATAGATGTATCTCGGAGTGATCTCCCGATGAATTAGCGGTAAATTGACATTATTTGGAGACGAACAGACGACATTAAAAGACATAAAAGCACCGTCTTTGGGATCTGGAGAAGCCGCTGCGTGTGCCCGCGCCGCCATCTTGGATTTAAAGGTAGAGCTGAGTGTCATCAGCATAGCAGTGATATGAAAAGTCATGTTTCTGAATGACAGAACCTAATGATGCCATGTAGACAGAGAAGAGAAGTGGTCCAAGGACTGAGCCCTGAGGCACCCCAGTAGCTAGATGTTGCAACATGGATACTTCACCTCTTCAAGATACCTTGAAGGATCTATCTGAGAGGTAAGACTCAAACCACTGGAGTGCGGTTCCTGAGATGCCCTTTCTCAATAGGGCTGACAGGAGGATCTGGTGGTTGACCGTATCAAAAGCAGCGGATAGATCCAGTAAGATAAGTAATGAAGACTTGGAAGCCGCTCTTGCAAGTCTTAGGGCTTTCGGTCGAATGTCCACAACTCGTTCAAATGTTTTGCAATGAAAGGTAGAAGGGAAACCGGTCTATAGTTCCCTAAAAGAGTTGGGTTAAGAGTGGGTTTCTTTAGAAGTGGGGTTATACGAGCCTGTTTAAATGCTGAGGGAAAAACTCCAGTGTGAAGGGATGTGTTAACAATGTGAGTGAGTGCAGGTACAACTGCAGGAGAAATTGCTTGAAGGAGATGAGATGGAATAGGATCAAGCGGACAAGTAGTAGGATGACTGGAAAGGATGAGTTTAGAGACTTCTGCCTCAGAGAGTGGAGAGAAGGATGTGAACGAGTGTATGTTTGATGGTAAGATGTGTTTGACAGATTGTGGTGTGGAGAATTGTGCAGTGAGGTTAGTAATTTTATTAATGAAGAATGTGGCAAAGTCGTCAGCTGTTAGAGTTGATGAAGGAGGGGGAGGAAGAGGACAAAGGAGGGAGGAGAATGTTTTAAAGAGCATGTGAGAGTTAGGCGAATTGTTAATTTTGTCGTGATAGTATTTTCTTTTAGCAGTAGAGACATTAGCAGAAAAGTCAGAGAGGAATGATCAATATAAATTAAGGTCAGTGGGATTTTGTGATTTGCGCCATATCCTCTCTGCAGCCCTGAGCTTAGAACGATGTTCGGGGTGGTATGGGCTGGCCTGGAAGATAAGGGGCAGAAAATATCTAAATAAGATATCAGAGTGGAACAGAAAGTATCAGTAGCACTGTTATCATCAAGAGATGATAACTGTATAGAGGGAGGAAGCAAAGATGAAAACATAGCAGATAACCGGGAAGGTGAGAGTGAGCGTAAGTTACGTCGAAAAGTGACATGTGGAGGGGTATGTGTTGTGTCAGGAATCATGTTGAGGTTAAGAGTGAGGAGGAAGTGATCCGAGGTGTGCAGTGGAGTAACCAGCACATGATCAGTGGAGCAGTGTCGTGTGTAAATAAGGTCCAGTTGGTTGCCTGATTTGTGAGTAGCCGTAGTTAACACTCTCTTGAGATCAAAAGAGGCAAGCAGAGTGTGGAAGTACGCAGCTTGAGGTTTATCGAGGTGGATGTTGAAGTCTCCAAGTATAACTAAGGGAGTACCATCCTCAGGAAAGGTTGAGAGCAACACATCTAATTCTTCCACGAGGTTACCTAGTGGTCCTGGAGGTCGATAAACAACTACAAAATGGATTTTTAGAGGGTAGGTAATAGTAACCGAATGTGATTCAAAGGAGCTGTTGATACACAGAGATGGTAAAGGAGTAAATTTCCAATTATTAGAAATGAGTAGACCAGTACCTCCACCTCTTCCAGTTAAACGGAGGGTGTGGGAAAAGGAGAAATTATTGGAGAGTGCTGCAGGTGTAGCATTGTCCTCTGGTTTGATCCAAGTCTCTGTCAGGGCCATGAGGTTTAGCCTTGAATGACTAGTAATGGAAGTAATGAAATCAGCTTTGTTGACAGCAGACTGACAAGTCCAGAGACCAATAGAAAAATAAAGTAGTTTATTAGCAGACACAGGCAAAGTGCGCAGGTTGTTAGGTTTGTGCTGCCTACAGTGTGTGATGCGAGGTTTGCGAGTGGTAGTGATAGTAGTGATCTGAAAGCACATAGTAAGAATTAGTTATAAAACAGAAGTGAAACAAGTAATAGGAAAGAGGATAAATAAAAAGTGATACTTATATCCCTTGCCGGTGTCCCTGTCCGGTGGAGTCGCACGGTAGAGTCAATGGTCTTTAGACTCTTCGGTCTTCACACGACGAGGGCTTCACACTAGGGCTGCCGCGACCACTGCCGCGGTAAACTAAGCTTATTTATACCCGTTTAACAAATCACCAACTGAATTCAGCTGGACACACTTTCCTGTTAAATCACAATAAATGACCAAGCAAGCACAGACACTGACAAGGTATGCGATATAGTACAAGACCAAACGCAAATTCAGCAGGTCTCTACACAGTAAACAAAACAAGCGTTTCCTAGCAACGGCAACTGTGCTAAACACTAATGAGACAAGTCAATACACTTACGAGCTGCTTTTAACTTCCGCTGATGGACTGCTTCTCTCAAAGAGTATTTCTTACACTGTCTTCTGCTGGCGCTTGAACACACCTTCCTGTTAAATCACAATAAATGGCCAAGCAAGCGCAGACACTGACAAGGTACGCAATATAGTACGAGACCAAACGCGATTTCAGCAGGTCTCTACACAGTAAACAAAACAAGCGTTTTCCTAGCAACGGCAACTGCGCTAAACACTAATGAGCCAAGTAAATACACTTACAAGCTGCTTTTAACTTCCGCTGATGGACTGCTTCTCTCAAAGAATATTTCTTACACTGTCTTCTGCTGGCGCTTGAACACACATTCCTGTTAAATCACAATAAATGGCCAAGCAAGCACAGACACTGACAAGGTACGCGATACAGTACGAGACCAAACGCGATTTCAGAATGTCTCTACACAGTAAACAAAACAAGCGTTTCCTAGCAACAGCAACTGCGCTAAACACTAATGAGACAAGTAAATACACTTACGAGCTGCTTTTAACTTCTGCTGATGGACTGCTTCTCTCAAAGAGTATTTCTTACACTGTCTTCTGCTAGCGCTTGAACACACTTTTCGGTTAAATCACAATAAATGGCCAAGCAAGCACAGACACTGACAAGGTACGCGATACAGTACGAGAACAAATGCGATTTCTTATGTCGCTAACTTTACTAAACAAAAGATCAGAATTTGAAGCAGTGTCCTGAAATTCTGTCTTGTGTAAACATATTAGCCGTTTGCCCATTCCTCAACCAATAACTAGGCTTCTCTGGAAGAGAAAAGGTTGGTGCGAGAGAGTTGTCCTGTAGGACTTCATGCTTTTAAAATGGAAACAAAATATTTGGAATGACATGGCATTTTTATATTGTGATTTAACGAAACAAGCATGGCCTCTGCAGAAAATACGATGGAAGCCAAACACTTATTAATGCATGTTGCTATTGCTTTATATGAATTAGGTTCTTGTGCCAAGTATTGCATCATTTCAAATCAATTTGGTTTTCCTAAAAGCACTCAAAAAATGTGTGTTTATTCTGCAAAGGAATGCAGTGCATTTATGCAATTTATTTTAGAATATGATTATGAAAGTAATCAGAATTCAAAGGTTTACATATTTATTTTTTGTCTATTTAACAGCTTAAGATATCCACATCTTCCAGTCTCTTATTTGTACTGCATTACTATTAAAATACATGAAATATTGATTTGAGTGTGAATTATTTTGATTCCACGTAAAGAACAGGCATATATGTGTATGCATTCATTTGCCTAGGATAACTATCGGTTATATTGAGCAATTTATCATAATATGCTAAATTATTTGACTGCAGATTGCCACAAATGAATAATAACATCACAATAAAGGTTTCCAGAGAGCCATGGAATAATGCATGTCTTCCTGTGCAATTTAGCTGATATTATGCTACATTCAAATCTATTGTTCAATGACAAAAGCATTTGCGTTTTTGGCTATAAAGAATAATTTTAGGTGTTAACCCTTTTTACAGGTTAAAAGCAAACCAAGGAGCAATTATATAGTAACAAGTTATGTGGATGGAGACATTTATTTCTGTGTTTATTGATAATTGTGCTTTGCAGCTTGATGTCCATTTGCTGGAAAGCATTAAAATGTGTCTCAAATGTTCTTTATATAATCCAATATCACCTCATTTATATTCATAGGTATTTCTATATAAGTGTTGCTTTAGCCTGCAATTATGTTTGTATTTGAGTAGACACTGAAATGTGTCAATGTATTGACAGCATCTATAACATAAACCATTTTATGCATGAACTCACAAAGTAAGAAACTTTACAAATCAATTGAGGTTGATATGTAGAGTTCATAGATTGATTTTACACGGACATATGATAAATTACATTAATTGGTTTATTTAATGCTGTCATTTTACAGTTAATACAACTGGCTTTCATTCTGTGTGATTTCTAATGTATGATCGATAATCTTGACAGTACAAATATACACAAATATGTATGGTCTAAGCACATACTGATGCCACTGTGCATTGCATATTAGGATAGACTAAGTATAGTTTTACTGCACAAATATTGGCCAGAATAAATAGACTTTTCTCATAATTTATCTGTCTACCAGCAAAATAATTGTCCAAAAAAAAAAAAAAAAAACAACAAAAAAAAAAACATACAAATTCCCATGTTCCACAATTAATGGTTGAAGACGAAGAGTGCTTTTGTTACAATTGTCCAGGACAGTTGCATCATTCATTTTTAATGTGCCAAGTTAAATATTAGGCCTACATTTAAGTGAAATATACTGATATATTTTATTTTGAATAAATTCAAATGCATGCATATGTATCAGTTCAGTATTTTTGTGACTTTATGCGCCTAATGTTTTTCACAGTGATGGCACATACAGTATATACTGACATAACATCAGTGCAGTCAGCACAGGACCATGGTACATTTTTTCCTAGCATGTCCCACAATTACAATTACAGTTCAGTAATTACAACAGGCAAAGACTCTTTTCATGATCAGACAGGAATAACAATGTGGACCCCTTTTTTAACACAAAAAGGATGCTAATGTGCACATGGATGATGAGAGTTGCATCAAAAGGGAAACAGCCACAGTTTTACAACTGTACCTCTTTACAACTATACTCAGTCAACATCTCTTTCAAGGACACTTGGAGGCCACACTGTCAATGCCGGCTATTTGGTAACGCAAAACCAGCCCCTATCTGCTTGAATGGGGAAATACCGAAATCTTAAATATTTGTTTCGGCCAATGGGTATGTGCAGTCCTAGTCCCAGGACACTAACTGTTTCTATGGTAACCAGAGCTTCTAACATCAGCTGAAATCTTTCATTTAGAAGGCGGGACTTTGTTTCATTTTCTTCCATTCATGATAATACTATGTTAATACTACTATTACTACTACTATTATGATTGCATTGTATACCATCTTGCTCTACCTTATTTATATAGCATATATTACTTTTATTAAATGCTTATCTTGGTTTCATTCATAAATAACTTGACCTTAAAAAAGGCCCCAACAGTCACGCTATAATGTATTGTAGTGATAATGTTGCAAACATTTACGCAAATCCAGTTCTGAATAATCTGCACAAGATTCAAAGCTATTTGTATGTCTCTTAAAGGGAACCTAGTGTTCTTTTTTTGCACTTTACCTTTCATTTAATGTGTAATATAGGTAATGGTACGTCTAGACTAGGGTGTGTGTTGGAAATGCACTAACCGGTGAGTAAATACTACTGTATCTATGCTAACTATAGCATCAGTTTTGTTGTATCAGCTCAAGACTAAGTCTGATAATGTCAAGAAGAATAAGTTAAAAGGCATGAGCCACCTTCAAAAAGCATGACGTGCAGGACATTTCACAGTAGTAATTTCTTTTTAATATTTATTATACATTTCAGATGTGATGTTATAACTGTCAGTACTTGTGTTGCTTGATGTAGTCACAGAAACAGTGTTAGGACTACAAATGAGGAGGTTCAGGCAGGTGTTTTCTTTAAGAGAAATTATCAAACTTTGGTGTGGACTTTGTAATTTGTAACTTTGCAGATCAATTACACACTTCCAAAAACGTTAGTCTGCTCTGATTGGTCAGCTGGCCTGTTAGACAGAAGCTGAAAATAGGTGCTGCAACATTGTAAATTGCAAATTGCAAGATTATTAATTTATTTATTTTAATTTTTAATTTTTATTTATTTTATTTTTCTTAATCATTGATACATTTAAACATATTCTAGTAGACCCCCTAAACAAAATTATGAACCTGTAAATGAGCATAAGGGTCTATTAATTTTTTTTTATGCATAAAAGGCTTTGGGCCAGATTTACAGCTCAAATTAAATCTGTGGTTGATCTACTGACAATGCACAAATTAAAGAACGCAGATGCAGCCAAAACATTTCCATATTGACCACAATCTACAAAGAGAAGCGCAATTTAGCGTAGGGTCGCAAACAAGCAGAGCTGATGATAATCAGGTGCAAGTCTACTAAATGTACTAAAAACACAGTTGCAAAATGGGTTAAGACATGCCTTTTGGTCATTAAATAATGGTGCAAATATCAGTAAAAAGCTTAGTAAGTCATGTTGCATGATTCATTTAAATACTCTCCTCCCAATATGTTTTGTGTCAGAAAAGGAAACTCCTACAAATGCATATGCAATAAGGTCAGTCATAAAAATGCCATGCCCATGTCATTTTATCACTAATGTTTCACTGCGCGTCTTTAGAAACACACCAGCTCGCAACTGCTCAACTTTCACTCAGTTAGCAGAAGCAAACGCTGTAGTAAATGCTACACAATGGCAGCGTCAGTCTTAGATTCATGGTTATTGCTGTCATTCATTGCAGTCTTGAGAATGAATCCGTGAGTGAATGTATTTAAATGCTGAATGGAATATAGCCTAGAAATCATGCAGCGCTTTCCTTATAATCACTTAAAAGTTGTCACTCATTTTATTTCATCACAATCTCATTCTGTTATAGTCAATGATGCTCTACACTGAACAATTAATCTTATTTACTGTACATCATGTCTACAGTCCTTATTTGTTATACTGAGAGGATTCACAAGCTTGCAGAACTCATCTGATTAAAACTCCAGCGATTTGAGCGGTGAGTGGATAACTTAAATACCTCTTATTGGCCATTGCGTTCAAGCAATCAACAGTTATGTCTGTGATTAACTACATTGCTCAATGCTATAAAAACACATTGTAAATAGAAACCTTTGACCAGATATGAAAAGCTCCACCTCACACGTTGACGTGATTGGTTACATGTTTGTGACAGTAATGCTGCCTTCGCTTGCTATCGTAAATTTCCTATTTCCCACTTACGAAGTCGCGATTACGAGCTTGTCACATTCAAGTGCTTTATTGTTGGAAAATATAAAATGTAGCATCCCATTGGTTGACAATCAAAAACATTCACCGTACTAGATAGTCAGTTTGCTGACAATTCTGGAATTTTGGTCAAATATATGCTTATTTCACTGTTTATAAAACATACAATATGCTTCAAATGATCGTTCATATATAGCCTATAAATACACGGAAAGCAGCATTAGAAACAGGGTTGGTTTTAAATCTTGATTTTGAGACAGCTTTTTTGGTACACTGCAGTGTTAAGAAGAGAATCCTCAGCAATGATGTTGACAGATAGATATCTAAACATAGTTAAAAACTTGATTTTCACCACAGGGAGTGTTTAATGTGCTAGTAATATGTTGATATTGCTTGAAGGTCTATTCAAAAATGCATATATGTGCACTTTACATGCAAATACCTATGAATATGAATGATTATAAATAATCACACTCCACTCAGGAACGCTGACTGGGTGTGTGATACTGTATGCAAGAGACACAATCACAACACGCTCCTCCTTCAATCCCGCTGCTCCTCGACTCCTCCTTTATGCCACCAAAACCACATTTATTATTGATCAGACCTCTTGTGGAGTGAAACTTGAGAAAATGAATGTGGTTTCGCCTGTGTTTCCTCTCTTGTTAAAGTTTAATGAGAACTGTATGAGCCGTCTGGATGCAGTGCATGCTTGGAAAGTCAACTAAATGTGCCACACACAAAGACGGACACAAGACAGGAAAAACAGCACAACAGTGTGCTCGAGGATTGCGATAAGATGCTTACTTAGCACATTTAGTTCCATCTCTGAAAGGTGGGATGGGCGCTTTTGAACCTTTGCCACTGCTCTGTGCCAACCGAATCCGTCTTATTCCCTGTGAGTAGATCCACTGGCAGCCGTCATCAGCCGGTCTGTCCGTGCATGATCCCTTTGAAAGCTTGGTCCACCGGCCCACACTCCTGCAGCGGATTACGGGGAACCCGAGCAATCGCGCAGTAGCTTTACTAATATGCTACACAATAAATGTGCGAGGCTGACAATGGCTGTCTTGACATTTGCCTAACGCTGCTTCACCAGGCGTGTGAAAAAGAAAAAACACTCTTGTGCATGGTAGACTGAAGATAACGTGTGCTACAAGGGCTGCCACCCCCCTGAGCATTGTTATTATCATGAGACAACTTTTCTCAATGTGTCCCCGCCAGACATTGGCTCAGCACAGGACACAATGAAATAACAAAACAGCAAATTCTGACGCTTGCAGACAGGTTGGAAGCATTTTGAAAGAATGCACTTCTAAGAAAATAAATGTAGTCTTTTATCTCTCTTGTTGTAGAAACTGCGTTTACGCTTTGAGCTTGTTTGCACGGTCACATGTCTTTTACTTAATGTTGCTTGTTGCCCATTTCAAACAAGGATGTTGGAAAGATTGCATGTTTTGTTGTTTAGTCAGTGAACAAGACAGCATTACATCATATCAGACAGTGTGGAGTGTGGAAAGAGTCTGTGCATAATACTGTAAAGCTGACACAGAAAATCATGGCATGAAACTATTTAGGGCTGCAGAGTTTTATCAAAATGAAACGAAAATTGCTATATGGCTTAGTGTGATTATCAATTTGCAAAGACTGCAAACTGATTAAATAAATATGTGTGCTGTGTGTTTAAGAGTGAATCGTGGTATTGTGTTCATAAACATGATCCACCAGTGTTTGTAGCATCTGAGAGCACCTTTTTTGCAGTAAATGCTGCTCCATCTCTGCATCAGCTCTGGCTCGCTTTAATGAAAAAAAAGCTTTAAGTGCTCCCTGTGGTTTTCCATCAAAATAAAATTTAGATGGCTTAACTATCAAAAAATAATTCATTAAAGCAGCCATGAATATTAGTGTAGTATCTATCTATCTATCTATCTATCTATCTATCTATCTATCTATCTATCTATCTATCTATCTATCTATCTATCTATCTATCTATCTATCCTGAGCAATCTATGTTTTTGTAATAGACTGTATTGCCTTCCAAACATTCAAACTTTAATCTTTAAAACTACTATAAACTACTTCAAACCTAACCTTCAAACTCAGGCTTTTAAAATGTTCTCAAGCCAAACCTTTTTTATCTAGTTGAGTAAAAAAAAAAAAAAAAAGCAAAATAATGAGACACTTTCTCATAATTATGACTTAGTATTTCATCATGTTGAGAACATTTCTCATAATAGTAGTATTGTCATAGTATGTGATAATAATAAGATACTTTCTCATAACATTGCAATACTTTCTCATAATAACGACTTTGTTTCTCATAATAATAATTTAACAACTCATAAATTAAAACTTTTAAGCATTTCATAATAATGAGACACTTTATTGTAATAAAGACCTATTCTGCCCATGTGTGTGTGTTGAAGAAAGTAGCTAAACCAACTTTCATATCTGTAATTTTACACATTAGACTATATAATCATAAAATAAAATAAAATAATCATAAAATTATGCAGCTTTACAAACAAGCACAGCAAACCTGGATATTAACCCATTTAATCCCACCGGTCACAAAAGTGACCATAAAAAAGGTTTTCATTTATAAAGCTCTAGAAACCTTACTGACTGATGTTTTAGTGCACTTCCTGCAAATATGGAAAAAAATAAAGGGTCTCAATTAAATATGTGCAGTTTCACACGATTAGTGCAAACTGTCATATGACCAGAGCAGTTTATTTCCTGTTTGCACCTTGAGAAGATGATAGCTGAATTAAAGCTCCGAAACAAAAGGCTAGTAAAGTATGTTAAAAAAGATTTGACAAAGATTTTTGGAACACATTATCTTTAAGGTGTCTAGTATTAATATATGAATTCACATATATTCAGTTTTGTTGAGTGTGGTCAGAGAATGAGTAAACATGCTGATGATCACAATAGTGACCAGTGGGATAACAGTGAACTTAGGTATACGATATAAATCCAATTGCAGTTGTTAGTGAAAATTACACTAAAATGTTGCAATGACAAAATATTGCACTGAATTAAAAATTCAAATGTTACAAAAAAATTTACAATATTGATGTTGTAATACTGGTAGCACTAAAATAAGAATAAGATGTTATATTTTACAAAAAAAGTAACAATTTTGAAATGCGTTGATGGTTGTATTTATTTATTTATTTATTTATTTATTTGTCTTTCATCTTAGTGTTCCTATCAATGATGTATAAGGTTTTTTTTTTTTTTTTTTTTTTTTTTTATGCATAATAGTAACCCTAGAATGTGATCAAACCGTTTAAAATAGCTGGGCTAAGATATATATAACAATTTTTATGACTGCAGAAATATGTTAATTCAGTACACACCATAAAACAAATTTTTTCACACATTTTTCAAAAAAAAAAAAAAAATTAAAAAAATAATTATTGATTATTTCAAAGGATTACTAATGACACATCATTTGGATAGTTTCATGTCTGTGAAAAATTTGAGATTAAACGGGTTAAATAAATACATAAATAAATCACACATTTTAAATCACAATTTAAATAATGATTTAAAATCACGGTCTTGAATTATCATCAGATTCCTAAACCATGCAGCCCTACAATTCCATAGACTAGAATGTAAAAAATGTTGCATCTCACATCAGACACAATTGGGAGTAGCTTTTTACGATTTGGCTCATTTGATTCAATGCTGTGCTTTCACAATAGTTAGCATAGATCAGTACTACTCAACCTTGGTCAGGTCAGGAGCCGAGAGGACAAATTTCCTTTGTTAGCAAGTGGCACATTTTAATGGATGGCGTTCCTACCAAGGACAGATTGTGGTCCTTTATAAAGGTCCTATATTGTCCAAATAAAAAGAAATTACATTGTAAATATGAGAAAAAAATGCAATTGTTAGAATAAATAAATAATGTTTATAGAACATTGTAAAAGAGACAAAGAGTATCAAAGCTGCAATATGGTGTTGAGAGGATATTGTTACAGCAGCTTGATCTGACTGTGAAGTAAAGGTGTTTGTATATTTGGATAAACGCTATATGGACATACCGACAGGTTTTTAAATGAAAACATTATTATGCAATTACAGTTGAAGAGTTGTAAAATACTTATTTTTTACATCATAAATACATTTGTATAGTTACGTTGTTACGATTTTACAAGCGTTAGTTCACCCAAAAATGAAAATTATGTCATCAGTTACTCTCACTCATGTCGTTCCAAACCCATAAGACTTTTGTTAATCTTTTGAACACAAATAAAAATATTAAAAAGTACAAAAAGCCATTGTAAAAGCATTCCATATGAATCGAGTAGTTTAATCTAAATCTTCTCAAAAGATATAATCACTTTATATGATTTATTTTAGGTTTTTATTTACATATAACAATTGGTCAACACACATACATAGAGCTCTCAGATATGGTAAATTAAAATCTTATTTTCTGGCACGTGAGAACAAACCTCATTGTTTGTTGTGCAGCAAACACACATAGTAGGGCTTATAGAATCAACCGGCAATAGAATGAAACCAGTAATTCCAGAAATTCAATATTCATAGATATTCATAAGGATTCCTAAATATCTGAAAGTTGTTAATATGCAATTTATGTTTAGATGTGTCAGTACATCAATACTGCAAACAAATAAAAGTACATGTAGTTTTAAATCCACACTTTCTGTAAACTACATACAAATATTCATGAGAACACATAGGGATATACAGTGCATTCCAAATTATTATGTGACATATATAAGTGACATATCAGTAGGATTTTGGTTCAATAAAGAGTCAGATTTTTGTTTGTGTGGTTTTTCACATCTTTTTAGTTAACTGGTATCAATCTCAGACAGGTTTGTTCAATAGTTTACCAGTTCTTCTTAGGTAAATGGAAACCCTACTTAAAGAGGTTGTTCCACATTATTAAGCAAGTCACAGTTCTCATGAAACATGGTGAGGAAAAAATATCTTTCTGAAGATGAAAAGTATGAAACAACGCAATGTCTTGCAAAAAGCATCAACACAAACAATATTTTGTGAAAAGCAAATGAAATTATTTAACTGTCAAAAGATTTGTGAGTGACTTAGAGCACAAAAGATCTTGGTCAGATAAAGATTTACTAAGGAAAGTTTCTGTCAAACAAATGAACTGTATTGTAATACCAGCTGTAAAAAAAAAAAGCCACTGCTGAGCAGCAAACAGGTGTTTGAAGCTACTCGAGTCTCAAGATCCTCTCCATGTAGACTGGCAGTTGTGTGTAAAGCTGTGTTTCAGTCACTGCTGACCAAACCTCACAAAGAGAAACCTGCACAGTGGCTGTAGAAACACATGAAGACTTCTTTTTTAAATAGTTTAATTCACTTACGAATGCTGCAGTACAATGGATGGTCCAGATAAATGGATTTCCGATAGTTGATGAATGGCCATCCTATTCCATTGAGACTGCAACATCAGCAAGGAGGTGGTGTGTGATGATTTGGGTTGGAATATTGGGAAGTGAGATGTAAGGTCATTTTAGGGTGTAAAAATGACTTCTGCAAGATATGTGGAGTTCATAACTTACCATATTCTGCTGTGGTATAAAATGAAGAATAGTGCTCTCGGAAATAAAAGGATTTTCATGCAGGACAACACACTATGCCATGCTGCATAAATACGATGGTGCTAAACAGTTTGAAAATGTATTTCTACAGCCACCGTGCAGGTTTCTCTTTGTGAGGTTTGGTTAGCAGTGACTGAAACGCAGCTTTACACACAACTGCCAGTCTGCATGAAGAGGATCTTGAGACTCCAGTAGCTTCAAACACCTGTTTGCTGCTCAGCAGTGGCTTTTTTACAGCTGGTATTACAATACAGTTCATTTGTTTGACAAAAACTTTCCTTAATAAATCTTTATCTGACCAAGATCTTCTGTGCTCTAAGTCACTCACAAATCTTTTGACAGTTCAGTAATTTCTATTTGATTTTCGCAAAATATTGTTTGTTTTGATGCCTTTTGCAATACTTGCAAATTGCATTGTTTCATACTTTTCATCTTCAGAAAGATCTTTCTTCCTCACCATATTTCATGAGAACTGTGACTTGCTTAATAATGTGGAACAACCTCTTTAAGTAGGGTTTCCATTTAACTAAGAAGAACTGGCAAACTATTGAACAAACCTGTCTGAGACTGATACCAGTTATCTAAAAAGATGTGAAAAACAACACAAACAAAAATCTGACCCTTTATTGTACCAAAATCCTACTTATATATCACTTGCATAATAATTTGGAACGCAGTGTATTTTCTTTGTTTATTTCACAGGTACACACTGATTGTCTATAAATTTTACATTTGCCGTCGCTTGTTTTCAGGTTTCAGGCCACTTCAGGCCTCTGGACCTACTGGCCCAGTCCATGAATCATCCTTTGCACTCTTGTCTGAATGTTAGACACTGATCTTGACATATCCAAGTGAAGTTAATGTTAACTAAATTTAGCCTAAGCTATAAATTAAAACAACTGGGCACAGGAAGTAAAAACTGCATTCATTTTCCCCATAGGGAAACTGACTTTTAACAATAATGTATAAACCTTTAAAGAAAGATCTAATATGAGATTTGAGGTTCTTAACCGATAGCTAACTGATAACCAATTTCTTGAACAGAAAATTCTACCAATCATCAAGTCGCGGTGATCAAATGCACCAAAAGTGCTTGGAGGGAACACTTACTCCCATGAAATATATAACATACTGTAAATGTGCTAATGAGATAGACCTAGCATAAAAGCTTTCGCATTATTTTCAGAAAGGTTTTCACCTTACTGTCTTCAGTGTGTAAGATGAGAGGTCTGAAATCTGTGGGCCTCAGGTTTGAAGGTCTGTCAGTGGTCAAGACATGATGTTCTGTGAAAAGGTTTTTTTTTTTTTACCCTTATTCCACATTATTTTAGCAGGGAATTTACAACATTGCTGCGGTAGGATATCCTTGTTCTTGAATCAAATGGATGTTGATCCAGGAGCATGTCTTGCTAGGCCACGTTATATGCTAAATCATAACATGCTTGTATCACAGTTTTATCAGCAAATTTGATAGGCAACAAAGCGTTCATTCTTTGACTGTTACAGTAACTTTGATGAATGTCTGTGGTTATATTCTGCATGAATGAGATTTTTTATTTATTTATTTTATTTATTTTTTTTACCTTTTTCGGTTGTTTCACATTCACAGAGGTTCCATTATGCTGTGAAACCAACATAATATCTTGCCTTTTTTGTATTTCATGCAGAATAACAGACATCAACAAGAGAGTTAAATAAAACAAGGCTGAAAAACAGACCTATGCTGTTTCTTTTCCACTGTACAAAATGGTAAGAGCACTCAGCACCCATTATACAAAGTGACTCATATCTTATGGCTGTATTTACATAATCATATGACTGTTTAAACTTTTTTTTTTTTTTTTTGTTTTTTTTTTTTTTTTGTTTTTTGTTTTGTTTTTTTTTTTTGTTTTTTGAGTGATTTACAGTTCTCTCTGAAATACCTTATAGGTCAGCTTACAGATGTTATATATCTATGCAGATTTTAGTTTTATTAGTTTTTATTTTATTTTATTTTATTTATAATCATCGCAAATTGAACACACACACACACGCATGCACAAAACAACAAAATTACACACTATTGCCAGTTAATGATTTTGGACATTTGTCAAATTTTTTGAACAAAGCAAATATTGTATGCCTTCTGGCACCACAAAAATAAAATATGAATCTGAGTCTCAGAGATGTAATTTTTGCTGTGTGGGTGCAAGTGAGAAAGTTTGGGTTATGTCTAGTAACCCTCGTTCTGTCAGTGTTTATTTGGCATCCCACAACAATCCAACCTTTAACCCTAACCTTAACCATGGTAGCGACAAATGCAAATCTAACAAGTTTCACAGTATGAGGCTTAATATCTAGCTACAGAAATTGGATTGAGTTCATATCAAATAGCTGAGAAGAGGAAATTAATGGAAAATGGGCCAAAATTATTCATACTCTTGAGTATGAGTATTAAAAAGAGAACTTTACCCAGCTAACAGGGAACATTTTCAGAACTTTGGTTAATGTTCTTTTAAGGTTTTCTTAAAGTTATGAACAAAAATTATTCCAGTAACATTAATAAAATGTTCAAAATTATTTAATAATGTTCTCAAAATGTTAGTGAAAAATATTACTCAAAATACTAAGGAATATTAGCTATGGGTATACCACTGTTATACTAACATGTTAGACAAAATAACCAAGGCATTTCAACAAAACCCTTTATTTTGTGGAAAACAGAGTAAACAGAATTCGAAACCATTTCGAATGATTTGCAGTGTGACGGGGGCATTGTCTTGGGAGATGCTTGCAGGGAAGGAACCGCATGTTCCTGGAGAAGGTTCTGATAAACACTTGCATTCACCCTGCCATGTACTGTAGCTGTATAAGAGCCCCCCCACTCCTGCTGAAGAAAACATCCCCCAAACCATGACACTTCCTCCTCCACCTTTCACTGACTTCTTTGCACCCTTTGGGTTCAGTCTTTTTGACACAGAACAAAATGTTTCCCATCAGACCCAAATAAATTAAACTACCTCTCATCAGAAGTGAACTTTGGACCAGTTCTCCTCTGTCCACGCAACATGTTCCCCTTCAGGAACTCGAGCTGCGTCGCAAAATGCTTTGGGAACGCCCCGCCTGTGATGTAGAGACCAGAGAGATTAAAGGGTTACTCCACCCCAAAATGAAAATTTTGTCACTAATCACTTACCCCCTTTAGACATGTGGAAGAAACTGTCTGGTTCCTGTCACAGGGGCAGGGGCGGTCATGAGTGGCCACTCCGCCCAGGGTCTGTGGAAAGGTCCCCATCTCATGTGGCACATAAATTGCCTGGAGATGCTTGCCATGTTTCGTGCACTGAAACACTTTCTCCCAAACATAAGAGGCCCTAAAAGGCCAGCATGTGCTCTCTCACCCCGCATTTTCACCAAGTGTGTGGAAGCTGCTCTGGCTCCTCTGTGATTCCAGGGCAGCTGCATACTCAACTACATCAACGTTTGGTTGATACTAGCTCAATCAGAGCAGATAGTGGTTCGGCATCGAGATGTTGTTCTCGCTCACTTGATACGGTTGGGGTTAAGACTAAACGTGAAGAAAAGTGTACTTTCTCCAGTACAGAGGATCACTTATCTAGGCGTAGTGTGGGATTCGACCACGATGCAGGCATGTCTGTCTCCTGCCCGGATCGAGTCAATCCTCACAGCAGTCAAGAGAGGGAAAGAAGGCCAGTCACTCACTATCATACAGTTTCAGAAATGCATGAGACCCTTGCAGTTGGTGGCTCAGGACCTAAGGGTTTTCCCCGAGGGGCAACCAGTTCTGCATGATCAAGGTCACGCGACTAGGCTTACAGGCGTTAGACATGTGGAAGAAACCATGGTTCCTGTCACAAGGCCCCGTGCTGGCCCTCCTTGTCGGCATGTAACGCTAACAACGGACGCCTCCCTCACGAGCAGGGGGCCGGTCATGAGTGGCCGCTCCGCCCTAGGTCTGTGGGAGGGTCCTCATCTCATGTGGCACATAAATTGCCTGGGAATGCTGGCAGTGTTTCTAGCATTGAAACATTTTCTCCCAGACCTGAGAGGCCATCATGTGCTAGTTCGCACAGACAACACATCAATGGTCTCTTATATAAACCAGCAGGGGGGTCTGCGGTCGCGCCCCCTTTATAGGCTGGCACGCCAGATCCTTCTGTGTGCCCCAGGGAAAGCGCTCTCACTGAGGGCAGTTTATATCCCGGGGCACCTCAATTAGGAAGCAGACATCCTGTCGAGACAGGTGCTGAGGCACGGGGAATGGAAGCTCCACTCAGAGGTGGTGGAGCAGATATGGAGGATGTTTTACAGAGGACAAGTCGATCTTTGTGCGATTCAAGAGATTTTGCACTGTCCCCTCTGGTTTTCTCTCACTCACCCAGGTCCTCTTGGACTGGGCGCTATGGTACAGGCATGGCCGAGGCTGCACCTGTATATTTTTCCCCCGATCGTTCTGCTCCCGGGAGTTCTGGAGAGAGTTCACTGAGAAAGGGTTCGTCTCCTATTAGTAGACCATACTGGCCAGGCCAGCCATGGTTTGCGGACCTGGTAGCCCTACTCGAAGACTCTCCATGGGAGATTCCCGTCCGGCGGGATCTCCTCTCTCTCAGGCGGGGGGTACCTTCTTTCACCCCCGTCTGGAGTTGTGGAAACTGTGGGTGTGGCCCCTGAGGGGGCACAACTCATAGCTTCCGGTCTCTCAACTGAGACCGTACTCCAGTCCAGAGCTCCCTCAACAAGGAAACTGTCCTTGAAGTGGATTGTGTTCACTTTGTGGTGCGGAAATCGTCAGCTGCTCCCAGTTAATTGCCCGGTTGGTTAAGTTCTGGAGTTCATGCAGAAACGATTCTCCACAGGTTGGACCCCCTCCACCTTTAGAGTGTTCGTGGCAGCCATAGCTGCTTACCACGTCCCTTTGGGTGGTCAGTCATTAGGGGTGATACCCGTTGGTACCCTTTTCTTTCGTTGTACTTGAGGCCAGGGGAAGTATGGTTCCGCTCCAGACTCTCAGGTGCATCTGTCTTAGCTGTGCTCACCATGATTTCAAACTAAACAGGCATTTGTCAGTATGGTGGCGTGGGCATTCTCGTTCCCAAAGCGTTTTGCGATGCAGCTCGAGTTCCTGAAGGGGAACGTCCCAGGTTACGTATGTAACCATGGTTCCCCGAGGGAATGAGATGCTGCATTGCGCTGCCATACTTCCTGCATCCCTGTGAGCGACTTGCTTCAACTTTCAGAAGCTAACATTGCTTGCTTCGGATGCACTTTTAAGCTCTCTGGTCTCTACGTCACCCCGCCCGGGACGTTTCGCCATTCTGTTGCACTGATTACACACGTTTTGCGATGCAGCATCTCGTTCCCTCGGGGAACGTCTCGGTTACATATGTAACCCTCATTCCCTGAAGGAGGGAACGGAGACGTTATGTCATAGCGACTGACGTAATTGGGATCTCGCCAGAGAGCGTCTGGCGTCTGGTGCTCCGCCATGCCTGACCGCCGAGGGTGTGGGAGGAACTTCAACAGGTTTCACCAAAGGGGAACTGAAATGAGAAGCAATATAAGTGCACGCATCCGGTCCGTAGAGGGGAATGGCACAGCAAGCGTGATCGACACAGAGCGGGTCCGGTGTTACTGGCCACCTGAGGCAAAAACACGAGAGGACATAGGCTCTACACGGAGATTATAGAATCTTGCAAACGTGTTAGGCGTCACCCAGCCGGCAGCTCTACAGATATCTGCTATCGAGGTGCCCTGCGCCAAGGCCCAAGAAGTTGCCATGCCTCTCATAGAGTGTGCTTTCACTCCGAGGGGGCATAGTAAACGTTAGGCTTGGTATGCCAAGACTATAGTCTCCACTATCCAGTGGGCAAGTCTTTGTTTGGAGATGGCCTTTCCCTTCTGCTGTCCTCCAAAGCAGACAAAGAGCTGGTCTGAGGTCCTGAAGCTCTGTGTGCGGTCCACGTAAACGCACAAGGCACGGACGGGACAGAGCAGAGCAAAGGCTGGGTCTGCCTCCTCCCGGGGCAGCGCTTGCAAGTTCACCACCTGATCCCTAAAGCGCATGGTGGGAACTTTGGGCACATATCCATGCTGGGGTCTCAGGACAACGTGAGAGTTACCTGGTCTGAATTCTAGGCACGAATCGTCAGCCAAAAATTCCTGCACGTCCCCTAACCTCTTGACGGAGGCCAATGCAGTGAGGATCACTGTCTTATCTTTAATGACAGAAACTTAAGCTCTACTGACTGCAGAGGCTCGAAGGGCTCCTCCTTCAAGGCCATCAGGACCGAGGGGAGATCCCAAGAGAGTACCAGATGAGGGCGCGGATGATTTAACCTCCTCGCCCCTCTGAGGAACCTGATGACCAAGTCGTGCTTCCCCACATACTTACCGTCTACTGCATCGTGATGTGTGACAATAGCGCCAACATACACTTGGGTGGAGGGAGACAGCCTTCACTCCAACCCATCTTGCAGGAAAGAAAGCACGACCCTGACTGGGCATCTACGGGGGTCTTCCCGGCAGGAAGAACACCAATCGACGAACAGGTTCCACTTCAGCCTGTAAGCGTGTCTTGTAGACGGGGCTCTAGCTGAAGTGATGGTGTTTACTACCGCTGGAGGTAGCGCACCTAGAACCTCCGCGTCCCGTCCAGGGACCACACGTGGAGATTCCACAATCTGGACGCGGGTGCCAAAGGGTGCCCCCTCTCTGAGAAAGGAGATCCCTCCTCAGAGGAATTTGCCAAGGAGGGGCTGTCGCGAGGAGCATTAGTTCAGGGAACCAAGTCCGATTGGGCCAGTATGGCGCCACCAAGAGGACCTGCTCCTTGTCCTCCCTGACCTTGCACAGTATCTGTGTGAGAAGGCTCACTGGGGGGAAACGCGTATTTGCATAGGTCCCGAGGCAAGCTGTATGCCAGTGCGTCCGTTCCGAGGGTCCCCTCGGACAGGGAGTAAAAGAGCTGGCAGTGGGACGTGTCCGGGAAGGCAAACAGGTCTACCTGAGAGTCCCTGAAGCGCTTCCAAATCAGCTGGACTGTCTCGGGGTGGACGTGAGAGCTCGTCGGCTGAACGATTGAGCTTGCCTGGGACATGAACGGCACAAAGCAACCTCAGATTCTTCTGACTCCAAAGGAGGAGATGGCGGGCGAGTTGCGACATGCGACGGGCGCGTAGACCGCCTTCTGTACGCAACGGCTGCAGTGTTGTCCATATGGACCAGTACATGGTTGTCGTGTAGCAGCGATTTGAAGCAGCGCAGAGCAAGCCATACTGCTAGCAACTCGAGGCAGTTGATATGCCACTGCAGTCGGGGCCCTGTCCAGAGCCCCGCAGCTGCATGCCCGTTGTACATGGCACCCCAGCCCATGGCAGAGGCATCTGTTGATACAACAACATGCCTGGACACTTGCACTAGGGGAACTCCTGCCTGAAGAAAAGCAATATCCGACCACGGGCTGAATGTCTGACGGCAGAACGGGGTGACTAAGACCCGGTACGTGCCGCGTCGCCATGCCCATCTTGGGACACGGTCGTGAAGCCAACGCTGAAGCGGTCTCATATGAAGCAATCCGAGCAGCGTGACAGCGCCTGTGGATGCCATATGCCCCAGTAGCCTCTGAAACTCTTTCAGTGGAACCGCCCTCTTGCGCTGGAAAGACTCCAGGCAGTTCAGCATCAACTGAGCATGCTCTACTGAGAGACGTGCCGAGAAACTCCATTCTGAAAAAATAGATCCTCTGCAAAGGGGAGAGTTTGCTCTTTTCCCAGTTGACCTGAAGCCCCAACTGGCTGAGGTGGCTGAGCACTGTGTCCCTGTGTTCGCACAACTGCGCTCGAGACTGGGCCAGTATGAGCCAGTCGTCGAGGGAGTTGAGAATGTGAATGCCTGCTTCCCTTAATGGAACAAGGGCTGCCTCCATGACCTTGGTGAAGACACGAGGTGACAGGGACAGCCCGAAGGAGAGGACCTTGCACTGATATGCTCGCCCTTCGAACGCAAAGCGGAGAAATGGTCTGTGTCGAGGGAGGATCGAGACATGAAAGTATGCGTCCTTCAGGTCGATCGCTGCGAACCAATCGAAAGGACAGATGCATTGAAAGATGCGTCTCTGCGTCAACATCCTGAACGGGAGCTTGTGAAGGGTCCAGTTCAGAACGCGCAGGTCCAAAATTGGTCGTAACCCACTGCCTTTTTTGGGTACGATGAAGTAAGGGCTGTAAAACCCTGACCTCGTCTCGGCTGGAGGGACTGGCTGTATCGCGTCCTTCGCCAGCAGGACCACAATCTCTGCATGCAAGACAGGAGCATCTTTGTCCAGCACAGAGGTGAACCGAATGCTCTTGAACTTAGGAGGGCGCCGGGCGAACTTAATCGCATAGCTGAGTCTGATGGTTCTCGTGAGCCAGCGAGATGGTCTGGGTAGCGCTAGCCAGGCCCCCAGCGACTGAACAAGCAGGACTTGGGGAACCACCGGCGTACCCGCATTGGGGCAGCGAAGTGGAACACAGGGACCTGACCTGAAAGGCAGTGCGTCCCAAAGTGGGGTCTGAGTGTGCGGTGCGACCCTTACCTGGCTCCACGGCTGGGCAGGGGGTGCGTGAGGAGGCATCGCATCCTCGAACCGGAGCCTGCTGCCCACTGGCAAAAGGAGAGGTGGACGTGAGTGTGGAGACTGTGTCTCGCACACTGCCATCCTCATCCTCTTGGGACCCAGAGAGAAAGGAAACTGCTCTTTTTTTGAGGTTTTGGGTACAGAACAAAAAGGAAAACTGCTCTTTTTTTGAGGTTTTGGGCGGAACAGAACAAAAAGGAAACCAAAGATTCTCCACCCGGCTCTCCTCTGGGGGAAGGAGTGGTGTGGTCACCATCTTCTGAAGAGCAGGATCCAAGGACTCCGGGTCGCCCATCTCAGGGACGCCGCCTGCCCTGGCGCTTTACGGGCTTGGCAGGGGCGGAGACGGGCTGTGCCGCTTTCCTGCGGCCAGCTCTACGCTGCGGCCATTGTGAAGGCTGCTGCTGAGGCCGAGCTGGAGCGGGGGTGGAAGCAGCAGGAGGGCGCTCTCGGAGACGAGCAGACGGAGGGACTGCAGCCGGCGGTGGGGTGGAGACAGCAGCGGACCGCCGGGGCAGGATATGACGGAACGCCTCCGTCTGCTTTTGTGCGGCGGAGAACTGTTGGGCAAAGCCCTCCACGGCTTTGCCGAATAGGCCGGCCTGGGAGATTGGGGAGTCTAAGAAGCGACGCTTGTCAGCCTCCCTCATATCCGCCAGGGTCAGCCATAGGTGGCGCTCCTGGACCACCAATGTGGACATTGTCTGACCCAGGGCCCGCGCCGTGACTTTCGTCGCCCTTAGGGCGAGGTCAGTCGCTGTGCGCAGTTCTTGCATCACACCTGGGTCAGCACCACCCTCGTGCAACTGCTTTAACGCCTTGGCCTGGTGGACTTGCAGGAGGGCCATGGCATGCAGGGCGGAAGCGGCCTGTCCAGCAGCACTGTAAGCCTTGGCCGTTAGAGCGGACGAGAACTTACAGGCCCTGGACGGAAAGCGTGGATTACCCCTCCAGGCGGCGGTGCTCTGCGGGCAGAGTTGCATGGTAATAGCGCACTCGACTTGGAGGGATCTCCACATACCCTTGGCCCGCCCCACCGTCGAGGGTGGTGAGGACGGTGGAGGCGCCAGGCCTGTTTCAGTCAGAAAAAGGTGCCTTCCAAGACCTAGTCACCTCCTCATGCATCTCCGGGAAGAATGGAACTGGAGGTGGCTGCCGGCGATCGGCCTGCGCCCCCAGGAACCAATCGTCCAGCGTCGAGCGTTCGGGAGAAGGAGGAGGCCTCCGGTGCAGCCCGATGCGCTCGGCGGCCCGGGAAAGCATAGCAGTCAGCTCTGGATCTGACTTGGGCAACGCCACTCTTCCTGACGGAGGCAGCGCAGCCGGATCATCATCTCCAGAGCCTAGCTCGCCCTCCGATGCACCGATCGACATCCTGTCATCCACTGGCACTCCGAACGAGATGCTGGGCCCCTCCCTATCCGAGGATCCAGCGAGCTCGTCCGGAAACACCAGAAGGCGCGATGTGCTGGAGGAATGAGAGGCCCGTGGAGACGCACTCAATGGGGAAGCTCTCACCGTGATCCTGAGATCACCCTGACCATGAGCCGAAGTAGCCCTCTGAGAGACGGAGGAACTAGTACGGGGCATGGCGAGGGGGATACCCCTTCGTTTGACGAGGAGGTATCTGGACCGCAACGTCGAGATGGTCATGTTCCCGCAGTACGAGACACAGCGATCGTGACCGTCAGATGAAGCCAGGAAACGACCACATCCAGAAACACACGAGCGGGAAACCATCTTTAAAAAGACGCCCGTCGCTCGTGGAGCTCTTTTAGATTTGCTCTTTTAGAAAATAAAGTGTTGAAGTGCCCAGGAGGGGTCGCTGTGCGACCGCAGTTTGATGAGCTGCAGCACGCCGTCCAACCTGGAAGAAGCAGCAGCACTGGATCGGCAACCCCCGCAGACGCACCGTAACGCCAACACACTCGCTGTCTGTAGACACGCTCTTCAGTGATTGAACAAACAGGAAGGCTTCTTCTCCGAAGCGAAAAGCTGATGTGTGTCTGCACACGCTCTCCCTTTATACCCGCGCTGCGCAGTGAGGTGCGCGATGCAAAGCACGCACGCCAACTGTCATTGGCTTGTTTTGTTTACACTCGAAGGTGATTGGGCTCTCTGGCGAGATCCCATTTACGTCAGTCACTATGACGTAACGTCGAATGTGACTGACTGAAAGGGAACCATGGTTACATACCATGTTACTTCTCTTAATGCAGAGACAGATCCTTACCCTGTTCAGCACTGAACTGGCAAGCCATTCCAGCTGCAGTGTTGAACCGATTCCTCATTGAGATTCTTTGCATTATCCTGTCTTCTCGTGCATTTGTCTTGAATGAGTTAGTTTCATTGTAAACCTGCAATATTCGAGAAATCACAGATTTGGAATGACCAACTTCTCTTGCAATGGCTGAAAGGGTCATCCCTTTGGCCTTCATCTGGACAACCTCCTGTCGCAGGGTTTCAGTCACCTTAGAGCGGCCCGCCATCTTGCAATCTTAATGAAAACTGGAGGAATGGTGCCAGTTAAACAGGGTTTGTTATATAATTAAGGAAAATCGCACTAGGTGCCAGATTAACACCAATAACTTGGAGGTATCTGTAAGTGTTCTATAATTTTGTTCAGTGTTCTTTTTCAAATATCCTTTATTTATTTATTTATTTATTTATTTATTTATTTATATTTTTATTTTTATTTTTTCAGAATACAACTAATTTATGAAATACGCTTAAAAAACTGCCCTTCTACTCCCAACTGGATAACTTCATATAGGACTAAGCAGTGACCTTAAAATTTAGGAAATTATAGGTTGTTCTCTAATTTTGATCTGCACTGTAGTGTTCCTTGTAAGACTTTGATTAGCTTGTTCAGGTATGTTTAATTGGGGTTGGAGCTATAAAACTATACCATTATTGTCTCCATGTAAACTACACAAACACAAATTTGTGAAAATGGTGACAACATGTGCATGTGTATTACGTGTTTGTGTAGTGTTTTTTTTTTTTTTTTTTATATATATATATATATATATATATATATATATATAAAATGTGATATCGCCAACTATGGATGTGGCATCCATAATACAGCATGTTAAGTTGTTTTCGTGGATTTGTGTGAACAGGGATCACATAAACATTAACTAAAGACAGGAACAGAATAAACAGACAAAAGTCCTATGTCAGAACTAAACTGTGACAGCAATATAAACTGCAAAATATTTTAATTATATTATATATTATTAATTAATGTTGTAGTTGGATTTTCATCTTTTTTTTATTTTTTTTTTTATGTAATTACTTTGTTCAGAAAACATTCACATGTAATTTTATGCAAATGGAATGTTTGCATAACCAAGAAAAAACTGGATACTTTGAGCATTCAGCTTAATGTGAATGTTAGCAAACGTTCTGTTAGGTTGTTAGCTGGGTATGTAGGCCTATCATGGAAATATTTTGGCTGAATCTGAGGTATTCATCTGAATTTGAGTGCATTTTCTCACAAAATGTGTTTTTTTTTTGTTTGTTTTTTTTTCACTTATGGGTCAGTACTGTTAGATACAAAAATAATGTGTCAAATATTTATTATAAATATTTACAGAACATTCAATGAATGAATGAACTGAATCTACTGGATGGATTCAAACTAATTTTCAGCTCCATCTATTGAATTGTCACCACAGTCAGAAAAATGTATGGCTTTGACAAAACTGGATGCACTGTAGATGGGAAAGTGTATCTGATCTCAAATGATCAAATCCCAAATAATTTGTGTGACAGAGTTGATATATCATTGTTGCATATAAAAATATAAGCACAATTACTATTTGTTAAATGATCGTATTCTTTAGAGCCTGATGGTTTTAGGAGTAAGCAATTATGTTACTGTAATGTTGTCTAGTGATCTCCTTGATTCATTTCAAAGTGAAAATCTTGCTAAAGTTTAAGAATTAATTATTAAAATGTGTCCCACTTTATATTAGGTGGCCTTAACTACTATGTACTACATGTAAATTAACCATTTGCTACAATGCACCAGTGGTGTATAAATTACCTGAAAGCCATACTCAAGTAAAAGCAGGCCCGGATTAACACAGTGTAGTGCCCTAGGGTGACCACATTTGAAGTTCACCTTCTGATACATAACAAAAATTAGCCTTCCCATTACAAGGTAATATCTGACTCCTTAAAGTGATTTAAAGGTGCATTTTTTTTTTTTTTTTTTTTTTTTGTAATGGCATTTATTATTATTATTTTTTTTTTAAGTTTTATTTAATTAAAAGTATGTCATTATGTTAAATTGAAAAATCTATATTTATAAGCTTTTCAACATTTTTTAAATAAAAAATAGAATAATAAAAGGCACAGAAGAACACAAAACTGGCATGTAGGTAAATTTACAGTCATTTTACAGTCATTTTACAGAGGCTCAGAGGTGGCATGGATGTTTTAAATTCATAACAATGTAGTGAGATTCATGTTTTAAATATAAAATTTGGAATATAGAACTATTGTTTGATTGGAATGATTTAAATAACTTAAATGACACTTTAAAAATAAAAATAAAACTGCCAGAAGGTGACGGCAAGTCACTGATTTTACCACTGAATAATTCATTCAATTGATTCCTTTGAACAGCTGATTCATTCAGGAACAAAGCAAGTGACTGTCTTTATGAATGGGTAATTGAATCATCGACTCACTAGATTCATTTAAAAACGCAGGTTCATTCATAAACGAAACACCACTGTGTTTTGAATGGAGATGCGGCTCAGCTGTGACTGTTTGAAACTATTGTCGTTGACGAAATATCAGGCAGTATTGTTAAAGTCACACAATGTACGTCACTTATTAACTTTGTTTAATGAACTGCTGTATTAATTTAATATCACATTTGCAAACTCCCTTATTAATCTTTAAAAGCTGTCACTCACTTCAGTTTGTGATCTCAAAGCTCCATTATAATCAATGAAGCTCCCTACACTGCACAACAAATCTCTTTATTACACCTTGTCTATACTTTGTTTGTTATAAGGAGAAGATTTGTGAGCTTGCATAACTCAGCAATGAACAAAACTCCAGTATTTTGAGCAGTGAGCGAATTCTGATTAACATTTCATTCAAGGAGTCAACATATGTCTGCGATACATTACTCAACGCTGCAAAAACACGAAGAAATCTTTGAAGCTCCCCTGAGCGCAAACACAAATAATGTAGCCTATGCTGATCGGGTCAGTCGCACAGGTGCTCCTAAATATGTTTTGATAGTCGCACACAGTACTTTTCAGTCGCAAATGCGACTAAAATGGTCGCACTGTATAGCCCTGGCTATGTGTCGTGATATTTTCTCTCTGTTTTTTTTTTTTTTTTTAATATACGTTTTACACAACCGCTAAGCTGATTCTGCCTGTCCATCGTGAATTTAATATTATAAATCAGCGGGCTGGACTCTGACTGGGGGGGAGGGGGCAAATACACTGTGACCTGATCCAATTCTTTATATGCATATATTTTATATTTTCTAAGTATATATTGAATCATTAACTGTTCATTTGTATGTATCTGCATCTCTTTCTGCAAAATAATATATATAGAAAACATGAAAAAATATTTTAAAGACCTAGTCATTATCTTAATCACTTAGTGCCCCCCTATTGGCTGGTGCCCCAGGGCACTCGCCCAATCCCGTCTATGGATAATCCGGCCCTGAGTAAAAGTACAAATATCTTACCAAAAAAAGACTTTGGTAGAAGCTGAAGTCACCGTTTAGAATATTACTTGAGTAAAAGTCTTAAAGTATGTGATATTTATTGTACTTAAGTACGAAAAGTATTTTTTTTTTATTTTATTTATTTTTTTTTTTAAATCTTAAATGTACTTAATTATTGAAAATAAAAGTACAAGTAAATGCAAAATGGAAAATAAGCAAATAAATAAATAAATATATATATATATATATTCATACACCTTGAGTAGCAAGATTGTGTTCAGTTTTAACTCTTTCTTCCATATTGTATTTTTTTGGGTAAGAATAAGAAGAAGTTCATCTGGTACTATTCCAACATAAGAAAACATTTCTGGAATCTGCATCTGAAATAACATTTAGATTTATTTACACAGTTTATATATCTCAGAGGGGACATGGATGCATTTAAACTGCACTTACAGATGCATAAATAGGCATAATGTTTTGTTTTTAACATAAAACTTTGAATACTGATATTTGAAATTATTTAAAACATGAACAGAAAAAAAAAAAAAAAAAATAGTTGAAATGTGAAATTAAAACCGCCAGTAGGTGACAGCAAGTGACTGTTAATGAGCGAGTCATACCCCAGACTCGACTTGAGTGGAAAATGAAATCATCCGCGGTTGTGCGTGCACTTGTTTGAATGAGCAAAGATGTTTTTAGGAGTCTAACTTGCAAACGCCAGACCACTGATTCGTCAAACCTGCTTTCTTGCCCTCTGTGTTCTTCTGACTATTTTGTAGTAAGTAACGAATATGCTTCGGGGAAATGTATCGGAGTAAAAGTATACATTTTAATTAGGAAATGTAGTGGAGTAAAAGTAAAAGTTGGCTGAAATATAAAAACTCAAGTAAAGTACATATATTCCCAAAAAATACTTAAGTATTGTAACGAGGTATTATTACTCCGTTATTATTACTCCGTTACCACTGCAATGCACTTATTGTATATATACATGTTTTTACATTGTACTTGTATTAAAAAAAAAATACCTGCATTTAATTACATATGTAATTAATTTCTGTAATTACATTTATAATTACACTGTTGACCCATCCCTTACACCTTAAACCACCCATACCACCTACCCATACCACCAAACCTGTCACTAACCTTACCCGTATCCCACCTCAGTAGCAACGAAAGTGTTGTGCAATACAATATGAACATACATTGTACTCATTTTGATGCAAGTACATAGTAGTTAAGGCCACCTAATATAAAATGGGACCTTAAAATTTAAGAATTAAGAATGTCACACTAACCAAAGCTCCACTACAGCTGCAATGTCTCTGGTGTAATAATCGCATGCTCCAAGTAAAGGTTCTCGTATGTAATTTTATCATTTGTCATCTTAAGTTTAGCAGTTTATGCAGCTGGATTTCAGTGCAGCATGAATGTTTTATTAAAGTCATCATTGCCCCGTGGCATCGCATTTTCTTCAGAGACAAAAAGAGGAATGGTTTTGGCACCATCCTGTCAAGCAGCGATGCCTTTTTTGACTTGAATAAATTCTCACTTCATTCCCTACATTAGCCTAGACTCTGGGTGCAAATGCCCTCTCCTCTCTAACCAGGGCTTGAGTTATTTGTCAGTCTGATTTACATATCTGTGCATGTGGGACACAATCTGACAACCATAAACCGCACGTATCTGCCAAAAGTTTAGCTTGCGGCTGAGAGCTATAAGCGGGGAGCAGGGCTCTCTGCGTGATGTGATCTCGACATCTTCTGGATCAGTGCACACACAGCCCGGATCCTCGAGCCCGGCACGAACGTCTCTGCGCAAGCCCTGACTGCAGGGGAATGCATGCATGTGTGCTCTCAGCATCCCGCTGAGGAAATGCAAAACCACAATCCCAGCAAATCTGGAGGGCTGATGCACATGTAAAAACACACAGGCGTGCGCATCAGCCGAAATCTCTCAACAGTCAAAGCCATTTACATAATATTACGCTATAATGCATACGTTGTCATACTTGTATGACGATGCAGAAAATGGAAATTACAGTGCAAATGCTTGGGAAAAAGTTCTGTGGAAATCATAGTCTATTTGATTTGATATACATTTAAACAGACATGAATACAAAATCAGCCTGTTCTGAATATAGTGGTGACCGATGCTAGATGTCACACTTTTGACTCCTGTGAATATATATATATATATATATATATATATATATATATACATACACACACACACACATTTTTGCATATTGTTTATATACACAATATAGACTACTGCTCTGAAAAAAAATGATAATAATAATAATTAAAACACGTGCAGCATCCAGCTGCAACAACAATGACAACTTGACTTGACCTGGCATTTATAAAAATACCCTTGAACATGAGTTCAACCTTTCATTTAAAATCTACCTTTAATATAACTGGTCCTTTTATAAATTTATAGAGTGGATTTATTGCGTTCAAGTGTTTATCAAGATTTAACCCAAAAACCATAATAAAAAAATAAATAAAAATAAAAACATGTATATAAACGTACATACAGTACATACATAAACAAACAAACAAACAATCTTTATAATTTTGTGGAAACTGTGGGATCACAGTTTCCAAAAAATTATAAAGCAGCACAACTGTTTTCAACATTGATAATAATCAGAACTATTTAATATGCAAATCAGCATATAAGAGTGATTTCTGAAGGATCGTGTGACACTAAAGACTGGAGTAACAATGGTGAAAATTCAGACTTGTGTCATAGTAATAAATTACATTTTAAAACAAAATAATTAAATTATTAAAAAAAAAAGTTTTTATTTTTTTGTTTTTTGTTTGTTTGTTTGTTTGTTTGGCAAAGGAAAGATATGCCAAAAGGCACAGAATAGTGACCTTATTCAATGTTATGCTGTCGTATTGCATTTGATTGATGTGTAGATGGATGAATCTGTTCAATCTAAAAGGCTGACATCCATCAGCATAACACATATTCACAGACACCATACCTGTGATAACTCTTATTACTAAGAACTGAATCTATAATTCTCACCAGATAACAAGTTAAATCCTCAGGCCTGACCTTTTGATATCTTGCACAGAAGAGTGATGGCGTTTGTCCTGTTTTCATCACTGCATTCTTCATGCTGCAATGAAATATGGAAAAAAGCAGAAGAGATTACGGTACAAGAATTCCCTTTGACACTAACAGATTCCTAGGGGCAGCAGCTTCATGGGTTCAGATGTGCTGTGTCAAATCTTCAGAAGCATTCGGCTCTGACTCATCCTCACACATTGAGGAGACAAGCAGCACAAATTTATACCGTACTGTGTGACATCCTAACATGATCACTCTATCTGAACAAATGTTTCTGCAAAATGGAATGCTTTGATAAAAGTTTTAGAGGTTGTATAAATGTGAAGCACTTCATTGAATAAAAAATGGGGAGAAATATCATGGGTAGTGGAGTTTTGCAGCATTACAAAGCTCATGTATTAAGCCCTGCTCAATGTAAATCCTGAACATACTTATAGAATTTGAGTAAAATGTAGCAGTTTCCAAAATAAATAAATAAATAAATAAATAAATAGTCTTCAACATTGTTTCTTGAGCAGCAAATCAGCATATTAGAATGATTTCTGAAGGACAATGTGATACTGAAGACTGGAAAAATAGCTGCTGTAAAAAATAATCTCAAAATATCAAACATGTTTGATATCCTTCAACTAGATGGAATTATTGTCTTAAGTAAGTAAATAAATACATGTGCCTGTCATACACTACAATCTGCCAACTCGTACAATCCTAAAATCTACAGACTGGCTCTGAATCTCTGCAACTAGTCTCAGCTTCTCCAGACTGTAAATCATGGCAAAAATCTGGGTAAAAGTTGTGTATTGCATTCCAGCACTTAGATAACCTCATATTTTCTCATATATTTCTCAGGCACTCATCGAGTCATTCAGACATCATCTTCACTTTCATTGCAGCTATATGAAATCAAATACTGTATGCCACCAGTAGCACATTAGGATGTTTGATCACATGAGACAAACAACATGTTTAAATAACAGTCATTATGCATATAAACAGGTTGGAGTAGCAGATTTTTCCTTAGTTTTGGTTGAGCCATTCCTTTTAGTCACCCCATGATCTACCACTCTGTGAAGACGTATTGGACTCTGCGTCAATATCAGTATTAACAAACCCCTGAGACAGCTAGTGAAGACTGGCCTCACGATACATACTGTTTAATTTGAGTAATTGTCACAACAGATGGGTAAGAAGTTACAAAGGGAACTTCAGTTTTATATTTTATTTTTTAAAATATTCTCAATGAGCTTAAGTTCATCAAGAGTCTTTCTTTATCAAATCTGAATATTATTATTGAAACTATTATATTATTTTCACAACCATTTATTATAAAAATCTCTTACATCAGCCTTGTTGGATTAGTGGAGGAATAGGAGGCAGCATGATTGTGTGTCATTGCTTTTATACAATTTCTTTAAACAAGATGATGATAATGAGAAGCATTTTAGTTACTTTGTCTGTTTCTGAGTGCCAATGACAATAGCCCCAAACATAGCAGACTGGTAGTAGCATTTCATTCCGAAATGATTGAGAGTTTTGAACAAATCAGCTGAATGGATGATTCAGTGACTCGCTCATAAAGACAAATCACTGGCTTCATTCATGAATGAATCTGCATTTTTGAAGAAACTGGTTTAATGGAAGATGTTATGACTTGCTGCCCCCTACTGCCATTATGATTTAACGTGCAGAAAAAAAAAAATATATATATATTGAAAATTCCTCACCACTAATGCACCTGAAGAGTAAACCAGAAAGCAATATACCCAGGTATGTTTATGGATATATATATATATATATATATATATATATATATATATATATATATATATATATACACACACACAAATGTTACTATAAGAATTTTATGTTATAAATTTAAATCTGCATGTATCCAAAATATGTATGTATGTGATTATAATTTATTTCCTTATACTGTAGGTAGCATATATGGAAATATCTCTCTTGATATAGGGCAATATATGTCATATAATAGATTTCCGTATGTGGTGTAAGAATGATCACCCTACTTTAGTAAGGTCTTGATAGGATGAACAGTCTCATTTGAACCTAGTGTAAAGATCGACTCATAGTGCAAGTGAGTTCTTCCTGTGCTTGGCTGCTCAATGCTTAACTCACCCTTGACATATTTTGCAGCCATCAACTGCACCATGTTCATTTTCTTCAGTGCCCCATTGGGGTAACCATTCAGTGTGAGCCCCTGTATGCATCATTCTTCTCACTACTCCACAATCTGAATCTGTCTATGTTCAGGAGTGCCCTAAGTAGCCATTTATTTGCTAGTCATTCTCTTGTCAAAGGGTCCTGTACTGCTTGGACATCCCTGGGTAGTTTTTCATGATAAAGTAATTTCATAGATGGCTGGAATGATCATTTGGTGCTCTATGTATCTTACTATCTCAAGTATACAGTACTGAAACAAAAAGAATTATGGGTACAGTCTTGCAGTCCATGGAAAGCATGTACTATACATTGGATATGCTGGACTAGAAAATAAAAAAGTTACATAACAGCAATGGAAACTATGAAAGTGTGTCTGCATGAGTAGAACAGAGACCAGCTTAAATGTCAAGGACAGACTGTGGTAGTTGCTGGAAAAAAAAAAAAAAAAAAAAAAATTAAAAAAAAAAGTGCCTGTGGCAACATTTCTGATAAATATTATAATGCTTCTTGCACATTTCGCGAAATTTGTCCAGTGAGTGGTGCTAAAAGCATGTTTTATCCAAAACAGATAAGCATGAATCTGGCAACATTTTATTCTGTTGGTTGTTGTACATATCACAGCAATTTGGTAATGAAATCTGGCACTAAAAGGTTAATGCTTTATCATGTTTTAATATAACGTATGATTTACACTAAACCCTACCCTAAACTTAACCTATCATGTTAACAAATCAAATGTGAGAGAGAAAAAAAAAAAAAACATTTGCTGAAGTAAACATTAATTTTTAGCTTTCTTTTTCAAGTCTTTGAGCTGTTTTATTTGTACCCAGGTGCTCCATATCACTAGATTAGTTCTGTTCGAGGTGGGCTACCGAGGAAGTTTACTGCATCAGTAAAGCCACACACGTGGAGTTAATTATGTATTACTTTACAAATCAGGCACTTAGGTAAAAGTCTTTTGAGCTCATAACATAATATTCTGCAAGAAATCATGAAAAATGAGTCTTTATTATTTGATCATTTGGCTCTGTAATAAAAAATGATTAAAACAATGTTGGTGTTTCATTGCCATTAGTTTTCATTTCAGCTTGTAACTTCAGTAAATTGCATGTATTGGTGCACTTTTGGCGTTTTGCAAAAATGTAGGTAAAGGCATGTTTTTCTAAGGAGATTTTGTTGTGTAAAGGTGGATTCCACTATAATCACTGACAACCCCAAAAAAATATCTGAACCTGCCACGAACCTGCAACATAAAGCACAAGCAAACAACCAATAAAAGGTGGCCAATTGTTTTAGCAGGGCTTGAGGCTGTCTCATAGAGTTATTGGCCAGTCCGAGCCCTGCAAAGCGTAAAAGTTTATCCTCTCGGTTCCAGAAAGTAACGGTATAGTAGAGCATACCACTAAGCCGTTATATTAGCATATATTAAACCTTCTTCAAATGCAACAGTTCTCTCAAACCGTTATGTTCTTAGACCCATTTAGCATACAGATTACCAATGGTTGAGTGCTATCACTGTGGAACAGAGCAAATGTACACTAAATGTAGAATCTAATTACCATTTGTGAAGCTTTTATTACAGTGCATACACACTATGACTTCTTGAAGACGCTGCATGGATTTGCAAACATCTTCTGTCTTTCAAGATGAAAGTGAGGTCCCCTAAGACATAGTAAAGCCTACATTGACAGTATCGTCATTTTCTCATCCAGATTTGGTTCTGGTTCCTTTTAGTTTTTTAATTCCCTTGCTTCTAAATAATTTCAGTTGTTTTGACTTAAAGTCTTTTAGTAAACAAATAACAAAAGCTACAGACTACTATGATTCTGTAATACCTGTGAAAGTTAAGACTGACTACACAAACACATTCTTTCCACTGCAATAACCTTTTCTCAAATGGAAACTCTGATTCAGCTACCTTAAAGCTATTTACATAAATGCCAGTACTAGAGCCCTGCATTTCGGCCCGGGCCCGAGTTCGAGTCGCAAGGATGAAGTTGCTGATCCTGACTCGCCGTCTCCTCATTAGACGCGCCTTTAGAGAGAAATGCATCTTTATTGATTATGATTAATATGATTATTTATTTTTTTTTTTTTCGTTAAAGCTTTCTATAGATATATTTATCATGTCTGTGATGAATGTATTCGCTCAGCTTCGGTTATTTTTTTGAAGCGCTCCTGTTCAAGATGAGACGGCAGAAAGCGCATTATGTTTGTTTTCTTTGTTTTATAAAAGCACAATGTTTTGTTGATATTGTCAGTGCACAAAAATAAAAGTAGACCCTTTACAGTTCCGAATGATGTATCTTACCTTTATCAGAAAAAAAAAAAAAAAAAAAAAAAAAAAAATGACGGTGTAGGCTATTTTAAGTTGTTTCCACTGAAAAAAAGTGATTGCCCTGGTGCCTCCATGTCCTGCAGAGCGCGCTTTAGCTTCCACTCTCCACACAAACTTGGATATAGGCTAGCGCACATTATTATTATAGTGCAGGTTTAACGTTTAAACATTGTTATATGCTTAAACTGTTTTAGTATATCTATAGATTTTATTTTAGGCAAGTCGTGATGATTTGAGAAGGCTAAATTGATCAAACATAGGCTATGATCAGCTCACTGTATGTCGCTGGCCGCTTGGTCGTTACTTTAAAAAACAAAAACTTATATTTAACGAACAAAAATGCTCCAAATATTTTTTTCTAAATTAACTTAATAATAATAAAAAAATAAAAAAATAAAAAAAACGAAATATAATCATTTTGCCATTACATACAAAACTGAACTATTTTAATAGCCGAAACAGTTGTATAAGCTGATTTGGGAGAAGGGGGAAAAAAGACGGGCTCGGGTCTTTTTTTTTTTTTTTTTTTTTTTCTGAGGAATAATAATCATCATAATGTTAATTATTAGGGTCAGATTAGCAGTGAAATGTAACTCATCCTTCAGTTGCTATATTCCTTCAGCCTTGTTCCAAATAGCTTAAGGGAAAGTATTCAAACTTCTGCACTCATATAACTAATTTGTTGTGAATGGTGTAGTCTGCACTCTTTCCTCCTCGACATCCTCCTTTTTGTTGCTGTATATCTTCAGACCGAGTCCTCTTCCAAAGCCGGTTTCTCCACCATTACACTGACAGATTTACTCTGCTGATTTAATTCAATCTATTGGACAACAGACTTGATATATTCCAGCAGCGGGACAAAGGTTCAGATATCTTCAAGTTGTTCTATCGGGCTGAAAACAATTAAACAAATAACCTTTGAACGCAGCCTTGGTTTTTTCATTAAATTAAGTGGCCTATTTCATCTTGGGCAGTACTCGAAAACCCAAACTTTATGTGTTTCTTATTGTATGCAGCAAAAAATATATATTTTTTTTTTGTAATTTTACTGGAAAGCAAAGAAAAAATACTAAACTTCCTTACAATATATTGTACTAGTCTAAGGAAATTGAACGTGGTTCATTCTTAAATCAAGAAAAAAACTCTTTGCCTAATTACTTAATTCAATACATACTGCATTATTAAATACAAAGTCTCAAGTTTGCTTCTGAAGGAAATTTCTATTGTTATAAGGATATTTAGACATTTTTACTGGACAAAACAATTAAGAATATATATATATAAATACTAAATACTCAGACAATGACATAAGGAAGCAAAATGTCATTGCTAACATTAGCTTTCAGGTGTTCATTGACAACATAATCATCTCCTAGCAACTAAATTGTAAAGGATAAAGAATGATGTACAACACATTTGTTCTGCAGGTGTATGCTTATCAAAAGAGAGAGTAATTTACCATGTTTTAAACACCTGTGTCTGCGTACATTTGCTAAACAGGTTTTATTATCCTGTAGTATATGGACTTTGACTTTAAAGTTGAACTGTCAATTTAATGCTTATTTTGTGTTATATATAAATTCCATAATCAGAACAGTTCAAGCTTGAAGTAACACTTTTTGGTGGTTTTTATGAGTCCACAGTAAATGTTGCCCCAGGTACTATACAGGCAAGACTTGATGTAACAGAAACAATATACTAACGTCTAAAACCGCTTTTCCTAATGCATATTCAGTGTATTCATTTGCAAATAAAAATGTCTTTGAATGGATCTTCATTTGGGGGCTTTTTGAAATTGTAATAAATTTAGTGAATCTCCACATAATCTTATCAATTTGATTAATTCATGTTTGACAGCCCTATGCAAAATTAATGTAACAGCGAGCCACTATATTTGAATTACATCACACCCACATTTCAATGAGTTGTGGATTTCCCAACCCAAGCTCATTGAAAAAAATAAAATAAATAAATAAAATTCAAACAAAAATTTTGTTGGTGAAATTCCTGCAAAATCATTGCTACTTGCATGTTTTGCATCACTTTCAAAGTTCAATGTCCAGTTAGTGGCACAAAAAGCACATTCAGTTTTATCCAGAGGAACACAAATCCAGCAGCATTTTATTGCACTGGTTGAAATATTTGCTGAGTGGGCCTAAAAGATTAATATTCGTGTTTGAAAGTACCATACAATCTATACTAAATCCTACAATAAACCTAATTGACAGTGTTAACAAAAGTAAAAGTAAAAGATAAATAAATAAATAAAAATGCTGAAACAACCATGCCATTTTACCTTACTTTTATAATTCTCTGTGCTCTTTTATTTATAACTCATGTGTCACAGTATTCATGCCTGAGCGCTCTGCATCATTAGTACACTGATGTACCAGGTGGGCTACCAAGCAAGTTTACTACTCCAGAAAAGTCATACATATGAATCTGTTTATGTGATGCAAACAAGAAAATGTATTAGTTTACAAATATACTATGGTCATGTTTTTTGAGGTTTTAATATAGTGTTGTACAGGGAGCTATGTGAAAATAAATCTTTATTGATCAATAATCTGCCCTGTATAATAATTTGTGTGAAAAGGAATAAAAAGTTGTTGGTGTTTACTGCCTCTAGTGATTGTTTCAGCAGGAAAATGCAGTGATTGGTATGTATAAGAATGGTTCTTGCTAAAATATAGATAGATGCATGTTTTTCTAAAGGGCCTATGTTGGAACTTACACACAAGTTTACAAGTTGAAAGTCCAAATACTGCATTTTTCTAAGTAGGAAGTTTAGTATCGACTTCAGAGATGAATGGAGCATAGCATAAAGACTGGTATATTTGTAGAAATAAAAAGGTCAAAGATCACCTGAAATTACCCTTTACTTGATCACATGATACTCAGTTGGCTATTTTGCACTCTCAACAAATTTAATTTTTTCCCTCAGAGGCACAAAGCTGCTGAGAGGTTCTGAGACGGAGACAAGGTTGGTGTACGAGACTATGGACTGTCACCAACAGGACAGAAAGAGAGAGAGAGAGAGAGAGAGAGAATGAAAGTGAAATGAGAGAAAACAGGTACATCTCCCCCTGGTCTATAATGCCGAGATTACTGTTTGCTCTGGGGCTGTCTCTTGCTCTCCACTCCACCTATACTTCACTTCTAATCTTCCAGACCCCAGCTGTCTGCCAATTGATTTTAACATTCTCTAAATCAATTACTCCTCTGTCCAAGGTCTCAGTGCCAGCAAATCTCTACTCTGCACACACACACACACACACACACACACAATCTTACATACACACCAATAAAAAAAAAAGAAGAAGAAGCTAAATGAGAGAGAGTCTGACGGCTTCTGTCAGCTACAGATGATGGAAAACAAGTTTCATCTGCCACACTTCGCTGTCCTGTGTCTCTCTGACTGTCTATCTGCTCTCACACGTCTCACGCTGTCCACTCTGGACATGTCTGGTCATTATCCAGGGTTAGACTGGATCATCTACTGGACTTATCAGCTACAGTTTGTCCACAAATTATTTACAGAGTTATTCAGTGGTGCTTTGGTAGAGAAGAGTCTATATGTTACAACTCTTTTAACCGTTTAACACATTAATTATTAAATCAAAAGGAGGAAATATGTTTTTTGCTTATCTTTTTTATCTATAAAACCAAGAATACATTTTCCTCATTTTTGGTAACATTATACCTTGTCCACTGCAACTAAAATAATAGTAGATATTATAAGAATTCATAACCCATTTTGAATTTACGTTGACATGAAACAAAAATGCATTTTTTGTTGAATTTGTGAACAAATGTTGCTAGAAATGCTTCTAGAAATTGTCCTTTATAAGAGTCAAACCAATACGAATGTAACTGAAAATCATTTACAATAATATATATATATATATATATATATATTTTTTTTTTTTTTTTTTTTTTTTTTTTTTTTTTTACAGAATGAAATTATGCTGGGTTTCATAATAGGTAAAGAGCTCTCTCTCTCTTTTTTTTTTTTTAGATTTTGATTCTTTGATATTGCAAATGTTCATTCGTTTATTCATTTATTTAGAATGTCTTTTTCCTTGACATTATAGAGGCCATTTATGATTCATAAATAAAAAAGAAAAAAAAAAACACATCAGTTTATATACACAAGTAACAGACAACCCTTCTGACAAAAATGTCTGATAAAGTTTTAGCATTAAGTTATTAACTAATTACATGAAAATAAAAATAAAAACAGTGTCTGTTTAACTTTTGATTGTGTATATTTAATAAAATTATGCCCAATTTAAACATTTTAAAAGGTTAAACAAAGCCAAATTTGCTTTTATGTTTATTTTAGCTCTATGTAGGCACAGAACAGTTGGACTAAGCAGCGTAAGGTATTCCATAGAGAGCAATGTCATCACATAAAGAGTAAAATATGAATGCATTAGCTGGTAATGCTACTGAGTCTATGAATGAAAAACATCTGTCCTTGTACAATTTCATTACTCCTGTCTGGTGTAAGTGTCGAAAGACATTCACCCGATACCCACTCAGTCAGTCAGTCAGTCATTCAATCTGTCAGCTCCATTTTCTTTGGCATTTCAGTTATCTGAGATACAGGAAAACTGATGCTATTCATTATGTGATACTTAAACACAACACATTTAATTACTTGAAACCACAGAAATAGGCTTTATGAAATTTCATGAACTCGTCAGTTGATCCGAGTCCTTATAATACAGGTCATAGATGAAATAAACCTTTAAGGAATCTGATGCACTTTATGGATTTTGTATTATTTAAAATCTGTAGCTTAAAGAAATATTGAGATGACACTATTGTGGTAGAATTGCTTATTAACCTTGTTTGTGCAAAGTTTATCCTTTCAGCTCTCATCTTTCATGACTGGATAACTTCATAATATCCACAAAAAAAGCAAGAAGGGGTGTGGCATTTCTTTGTGACGTGTAAAGCACGTCACTGTAAAGCACTTTTTTAATAGCGTCACTGTTCTTTGTGGACTTTAAATATGATACCACAGACGCTGCACTTCCATCTATCGGTGTGGTTCAGCATGATCGTCGAGTTTGATGTCAATTGGACTGATACTGCTAAGTGTCAGAGAACAGTTTACGCAATATTTAATTCCATTACTTGTCAAACAAAAAAGAAGCAATTTGGGTGTGATTACGCGGCATTTCAGTATTTTAAATCAAATGTTGCATTTGTTTGTTGTCAATATTTCTGTCTTCTGGCTTCAGAGTTTTTCAGCTCCTTCAGCCATGCAGATACTGATTCTCCCTTCATCTCCACTGGTATGACATTAAGTGTCTTTCTTTCTTTCTTCTCTTTTTTTTTTTTTTCTTCATGTGTAAAACTTTCAAATTAGCACCAAAACTATTGAATGCACCTTAAATTATTGTAGTGAATTCACTCCTTTGACTTTCATTGTGCAATTGTTACTTTAAAGATATATTTTTACCTGATTTAACCCATATTTTGATGGTATTAATTAATGTCTTTAGGTTAATTCAGTGATATTAAATCATTTTTTACTAAATTTTGATGTCAAAATAACTAGCATTGAGGCTCACATCTTAATTTTAATATTCTACTACTATACTATACTATACTATAGTATACTACTATAACTAGCGTTAAACCAAGGTGGTTTGCTGGTCTTAGCTGATTTTAACTGGTTCAGCTTCCCATCCCAGCCAAGCTGATAAGTAGCCCAAATCTCTGTGAATCAATCAAAACAGACCAGCATAAGCAGTTTAAGATAGACAAATATTCAGTGCAACAATTCGGTGAGATAAACATTTTTATTGGAATGAACAGCTTTTAATGTATCTGTTCAGACAGTCAGGAACATTTGCATGCTGTCAATGCTTCACCAGCCCCCACCCCCTCCCCCACCCACCCACCAACTGGATGAAGATTTAAAGTATTAGTAATTATAGAGTCATATTTTGGCCAGAAACAATGGATGAAAGTTAGAAATGTGTTAATAATGAATTTGTTTCTTACAAACTTGCAGCTTTTCACTTCAAAATACATTAAATTGTTGGACTGGAGTGGCGTGGATTACTTGTGGATTATTGTGATGTTTTTATCAGCTGTTTGGTCTCTCATTCTGATGGCACCCATTCACTGCAGAGGATCCATCGGTGAGCAAGTGATGTAATGCTACATTTCTCTGAATTTGAAATAAACTCATCTACATCTTGGATGGCCTGAGGCTGAGGAAATTTTCAGCAAATTTTATTTTTAGGTGAACTATTCCTTTAGATGTGAGGAGATGCACATTTAATATTAAATTACAGTCTGGATTAGAATGGCCAAATGGATTAAAAATATTTATGTCTCATCTTGCACTCACATATATTTAAGCAAATGCTCTCTAGAATAAGATTATCCCTTTGACTAATGCCACTTTCCACTAAGTATAGCAAGTAGGAAGTAGATTTTATAAGAAAAGGGAGAAGGACTAACTTCCTGTTCCAATATGAAATGCATGAACAAAAGAAAGAAAATGACTTTTGTTAGAGCCCTACATTTCAGCCTGGGCCCGATGGGCCCCGACTTTTTTACGCCCCTAGGGCTGAGCTTCGGGCCAATTTTCACGTCATCACGTCATTTTAGACATCCATCAATTAGTGATGAAAAAAAATTGCCACACTGGTGGAAACAACATGAGACCTTGCAGCCGCGACTGAGAATTCGTACATATTTTACGAGGTGACTAATTCGTACGACCTCACTCCTACAAATTCATACGATTTTTGCTAAATCGTACATATTTTACGAGTTGCCAATTCGTATGAATTTGTACGAATGTCCTACACCTAACCCTGCCCCTAAACCTACCCGTCACTGGGGTTTAGACAAATCGTACAAAATCGTACGAGTGAGGTCGTACGAATTCGTACGAATTAGCCGCCTCATAAAATACGTACGAATTGGTCGTGAGATAGCGTTAGAGCGGCTCGTTTAGTGTCCCGAAGCAGCAGCGAGCGCAAGTGACTTCAGCGCAGCTGAAGAGTTCTGCTTTCAAATGCACGCTAAAGCTTGCCGCAAAGCCCCAGCAAACATAACCATGAAAGTGTCGGCGGGAAATAGTAAGGAGATATTTGAATTAATTTCTAATAAACTAATGTTTTCTGAGTCTGTGTCGCAAGGATGAAGTTGCTGATCCTGACTCGCCGTCTCCTCATTAGACGCGTATTTAGAGAGAAATGTATCTTTATTTATTATGATTAAGATTATAATAAAATAATTTTTCTTTTCGATTTTATTTTTATTTCGTTAAGTGATAATTTAAAGCTTTCTATAGATATATTTATCATGTCTGTGAGGCATGTATTCACTCAGCTTCGGTTCATTTATTTTGAAGCGCTCCGGTTCAAGACGAGACGGCAGAAAGCGCATCATGTTTGTTTTCTTTGTTTTATAAAAGCACAAATTTTTGTTGATATTGTGAGTGCACACAAATAAAAGTAGACCCTTTACAGTTCCGAAAGATGTATCTTACCTTTATTAGAAAAAAAAAAAAAATGACGGCGTAGGCTATTTTATACGGAGCCCCTAAAGGGACATTGGCAAAAAATAAAAAACGAAGACTTTCGCGTGCGCACGAGATACTATCGCATTGGGATAGCTAGAAGAGGGCTTAATGAACTCATTTTGTGAAAAACTCAAATTCGACCAAAACTGTAATTTTTCATTTTTTTTTTTTTTTTTTTGCCTGTATAGCTCAAAATTAGTCCATGCGCATTCCGATATATATATAGCCGATATAAAGTGCAGTCAGTCGATTAAAAAAAATAGCTAATTAATCGACACGTTTTTTTTTCTGAAATCTGCATCGGTCTTTTCGCGACGATTAAATGTTTAATTTTACTTCTAAAATGATTGTTAAACCAGTTTAAATGAAATATTGTATACATATTTAAACGGTAAAATATGTTGTATTAGGAACTATATTTAACAAAAATAAAGGCATTTAGGCAAAGAAAGAAAGAAAGAAAAATGTCAAAGAAATAAAAAACGAAAATGAAACGAAACTAACAGCAGTTATCGAAACCTAACTGAAGTAAAGAAATAATTATCAAAAATAAAAAAAAAAATCGCTTTCGATTATATACATATTTAACTTGCTTTTAACGTTTTATGTGGGACAACAGGCTATTGCCATATCGAAATCTAAAATTTGAGCTTTTATACTGTAGCTACCAATCACTTCTAGACCTCAAAATGCGTTTTAAATGTCAGAATCAAAAAGAGCTTTATTGTCAAGTGTGTTTATGCACACAAAAACACAAGAAATTCGTCTTGGTGACAGGAGCATCCAGTGGAGAAAGTACAGAGAGAGTGCAGGCATGCATATAATTTAAGGTAATAGAACGAAATATAAGGCTAATAATAAACAGAATAGACAATGCATTAAAAGAATAACAACTATATGGTAATAAAAATATAGATAAAATAGAATTATGAATGTGCAAATGTTTTAGGAGGTTATGTACAAAATATAGAGAAAATAGAAAGAATTATGAATGCGCTATTTTACAGATGAAAAGTTTTGAGAAGTTATGTACAGATGTACAGTCCTGAGATGTTAGGCTATGTATTGTTCAGGTGGAATATAGCTGTTCTTATGCTGTTCAGTGATGATTTATCTGTGTCCCAATGCAAGAACAGAAACAATGTTTTAGTATTGAAGGCCAAAACAGATCTCAATTAGGCTAATTCGTGCACATGCATGTTCTTGTTTTCTTCTTTGTAAGATGGCAGAAGTGACGCAACCGGAAACTGTAAAGCCTGAGCTCAAAAAAGTTTCTCGTGCCCACGCGATAGTTTCTCGTGCGCACGCGATAGTTTCTCGTGCGCACGCGATAGTTTCTCGTGAGCACGCGATAGTATCTCGTGCGCACGCGATAGTTTCTCGTGCGCACGCGAAAGTCTTCATTTTTTATTTTTTGCCAATGTCCCTTTAGGGGCTCCGTAATTTTAAGTTGTTTCCACTGAAAAAAAGTGATTGCGCTGGTGCCTCCATGCCCTGCAGAGCGCGCTTTAGCTTCCACTCTCCGCACAAACTTGGATATAGGCTCGCGCACATTATTATTATAGCGCAGGTTTAACGTATAAACATTGTTATATGCTTGAACTGTTTTAGTATATCTATAGATTTTATTTTAGGCAAGTCGTGATGATTTGAGAAGGCTAAATTGATCAAACATAGGCTACACTCTTAAGAAAAATGGTTTTAAACAGTACCAGAAAAAGGGTTCTTCGGCTTGTAGCAATAGCAGAACCCTTTTTTTATTGCTAAATAGAACCTTTTTTATAGGGTTCCATAAAGAACCATGCTTTGAAAATGCTATATAGGACCTTAATGGTGTTATAAATAACCTTTTTAATGATAGTTTTTCATTAATATTAGTATTATTTGTACATATTATTTATTAATATTGTTTTTTTACCCGTCTATCTGCCTGGTCTTATAATCTGTCTTACCTATCTTATATCTTATAATATACTTGTAATATCTTATAATATAAGTGTCTATTAGGGTTTTACATAAAATCAACAACAACAACGAGTCAATTTTATTATTTTTGTTAATGACGTGAAATTGTAGCAAAAATGGCAGTGTTCTAACAACAGTTATTAATACATTAATGAATGACAATGGACATTGAACATAAATAAATGCTTACAAAAGTAAAACAAAATAGAACATAAAATAGTGTACTGAAGACCAAGCTCCAGTAAAATATCTTCACAGTCCACTATGATGCCTTTAAGTTAATCATTATCTGTAATTTTGCGTGATTGAATGGTAGTTTCTCTCTGCAGATGATGAGGTTGTAGCATCTGAAATGCACAATTGAGTTTAGATATACAATGTGTCTCCTTTCATTTGTTTATGTGAAAACAATTGTTTATGAAGGTCAAAAGTAGTATGTGAGCACTTCACAATGTTAAAAGGAAAAAGTAATATAAAGTCATGGGATAGCTGGGTATGTTTATGCATAAACCCTAGTAATAAAAATATCTAACAAAATGGATCATAAATTCAATATCTTTGTTACTTAGTGAAGAAGAGGAGAATATCCTTAACTGAATAGAGCAGGTCACACGTACGTGTTCTCTTTAACTAAAAAGAGAAAAGACATAGAAAAACCAATTAGCATTTGAAAGTTATAATTTATAGACATTTTAAGAAAGAAATTATTTACCTGTTGAGAATGTTGACAGTCTGTGTAGTTGGATGGCTGAGCTCCAAAAAATCAGTAATGATGCATCTTAGAGTGTAGCCTCGGTTAGGCTTTCACATTAAAACAACAACAATAACCACAACAGCAGCATGTTGTGTGAATTAAGTATGTTTTTATTGACATGCAAAATTGGCAGTGTTTATAACAACAGTTATTGACTGAATACATTAATGAATGACAACTGTCAATTAGGGGCCTAACCGTGGCCTAATGGTTAGGGAGTTGGGCTTGTAACCTGAAGGTTGCCAGTTCGATAAAGATGCATCATTGTTCGATTCTCGCACCGGCAGGAATTGAAGGTGGGGATTGTGAAGGTGGGGATTGTAAATGAACAGCACTCTCTCTGCCTTCGATGCCATGACTGAGGTGCTCTTGAGCAAGGCACCGAACCCCCAATTGCTCCAGTGCCCAATGGAGCCCACTGCTCCGTGTGTGTGTGTGTGTGTGTGTGTGTGTGTGTGTGTGTGCGCACGCGCGTTTGTTCACTATTCACTGCAGTGCTGATGTGATGAAAACCAAGTTTCAGTGAAACAATCACATTCCAATCAATATGAGTCCATTATTTTACAGTTACAGTGTGTCCATGTGTTTATGTAAAAATAATTATGTTTATGAAGGCCAAAAGCAAAAATGGACAGTATGTGAGGCCTTCACAATCTTAAAAGAAAAAAGTGATAAAAAGGGATATGGGATCATGGGATAGTTTTAATAATTTGTGACTGGGTATGTTTATACAGAAACCCAAGTAATAATTTAAAAAGTCTAACAATATGAATTATAAATTCATTGTCTCTTTGCACACACTTAGGCTATATGTGACCAAAAACTAAAAAAAAAAAAAAAAAAAAAAAGATAAGAACATGTTTGTTTGGAAACCAGTTACAATTTTAAAGTCAAATTTGTATTTAAATTTAAGAATGAAATCATTTACCTGTTGAGTGTGTTGAAAGTCTGTGTAGTTGGATCACTGAACACCAGAAAATCAGTAATGAAGTGCTTTGACAGTTACAAAAACAAAAGGGAGAGAATAAAGAACCTTAAACTTTAACAAAGAACCATTTTTGCATAAAAGGGTTCTTCAGAATGCTATGGTTCTAAATAAAACCATTACTGCATGTAAAGAACCTTTAAAGAACCATTTTTTTTTTTTTTTTAGAGTGTATGATCAGCTCACTGTATGCCGCTGGCCGCTTGGTCATTACTTTAAAAAAACAAAAACGTATATTTAACGAACAAAAATGCTCCAAACGTTTTTCTGAATTAACTTAATAAAAAAAATAAAAAAAAACTAAACGAAATATAATCATTTTGCCATTACATACAAAACTGAACTATTTTAATAGCCGAAACAGTTGTATAAGCTAATTTGGGAGAAGGGGGAAAAAAGATGGGCTCGGGTCGGACTCGGGCCGGTAATTCTGATAAGCTGTCGGACATGGGCTGGGTTAGCGCCTGAGCATCTCGGGCCAGGGCCGGGCTAGGGCCTAAATTTGAGGCCAGTGCAGGGCTCTAGCTCTTGTTAAGCAGTTTTTATTAAGATTTCTGATTGCATTTCCATTAAAAATTGGTTTTGGGGTAGACTGTCAAAAGGTTAGACTTCTGTTTTCTTGTTTGTTAGTGTGCCATTCATTTTCCAGCTGCACAAAATAATTGCAGTTTATTGCCAATTAAAGTAATCAGTTCCAAAATAGCCCCAAGTACTTTCCTCGGCTTGACATACAAAGGAAAATGAGGAGATAGAAAGGAGGGGGAATGGTTGTATCCAGCCAGAATGCTCCTGAGTGTGTCCCCTTAGGAAAAGTGATTCTTCAAGGCTGTGGAGATTTGGCTATGGCCTCCTTGAGTTCTGTCAGACAGATGTCAACTGCAGACCTGGCTGCCGGCGCTCTACGAGGGAAATATCATTAATACTTCATCATGTTTTAGCTAAAATGTGGCAGGCAGATGCACACAGATTGGGCTGAAGGTGCCTCTTGTGACCACGCTGTTGTTATTTTAAGGAGGAGGGGACAGGAAAGACATCAGCCAACACAACAGTCCCATTACATCATAAATGATTTATGCAAGATGCACTTGATTAATGCACACACAGAATGTGCCATACCAGACAAACATGACAAGTGACATTAGTGACCCAATTCCACGGGCGTTTGCACTGGTCACTAGACAGAATGTCTCACAATTACAGAATGTCTCGTAATTTAATCTCATTTTGCAGCCAGACAGTTTGTGGAATAATAGCCAGAGCGTTTCCATTAACACTTACGCATGATGGATGGGTTTCAACCTAAGGTAAATACTGAATGTTATGTAACGTAACATTCAAACGACAAACAGGTTTTATATTAAAGCAATCACATTAAGTATAGTCAGACGCTTTCATCCACAGTAGTTTTTACATAGACCTGGATACCCTAGAGTAATGCGAATTTAAAGTAAAGTTCAGTTCCAGTTAATCTCAATTGACAGTGTTTGTGGCACAATGTTAATTTCCACAGAAAATCATTTCAGCCACTAGGTTTTGAAAGCAAAAAAATGCAAAGCTTGTTAAAGCACATAATTGTGTCTTACTGTATATGAGGTCGGCATATTTATTAACACGAACATACCTGTAGACCCTTATATCTGTGTTAAGGTCAAAAAGAATGATATTAGATAATCTGACACCTTTATTGACAAGGCAAGGTCAGTTCAAGGTCAATTCATAATATTTGTGTTTTGATTAAGGTGGATGCACTCACTTGCATTCTAGGTGTAAAGAAATTCACCATTTTCTAAATGCATGTATATTGTATGTCATATGTCACAACTCAATCAACTGTTGAAATGACAAGGATCAAATCTTTTCACAAACTAACCAATGGATCAAGTCCCTGGCCAATATTTATTTCCTTTTCAACATCCAGTCCACTTGGATGTGTCACAATACAAAAAAAAAAAAAAAAAAAAAAAATGTGCTTAGTTGTGTTGAATGGCCACTTGTAGGGTCCTTAAAATCGTATATTAAAAAAAAAAATAAATAAAAAAAAAAACAGTTCTTGCACATAATAGTGCTGAAGTAAAAACTTAAGTATACTTATAGAGAGACACTTTCATAACTATGTTTCCCCTTCAGGAACTCGAGCTGCGTCCAAAAACGCTATGGGAATGCCTTCAGCATGACCGGCTATGAACACGTGTGTAATCCGTCCAATGGTTGGGCGAGACGTCACGGGCGGGGTGACGTAAGTGACCAGGAAGCTTAGAAGCACGTGCGGTGTAACTGGCGTCAGCTTTTTGTCATTCAGCGAAGCGCTCTGTGTGTGTTGTCATTCTGTGTTGTGAGTCTTATTTAGTGTTGTTTGTCCCAGCTACTATAAGCTCCATTATGTCTAAAGCACAGAGAAAGTCTAAGCACTCGGGCGAGAGCAGATGACGTTTTAGATTGTGTGTTCCTCCCTGTCCTCGCTACATCACGAGCGGGGATACATATGATGTTTTATTAACAAGGTTCGGGAGGAGCACGATCAGATAATCAGTCTGGCCCAGGTGGAGCTCGTCACCTAATCACCTTAACAAGCACATCAGGTGTATATATACAGCCAACTCACCTCTGTTCTATGACAGTTTTCCAGCATCCCGCCTCCACCCCAACTCCGCACTCGAATCTAATTTCATCCCATTCTTGGGATGGGGGGGGAGTTCTCTTGGTTCGGGCTCTATCCCGAGCTCGGAGCCCTCCCTTCGGACAGCACGCCAAATATGCTTACTAATTGCTTAATCATATTATATGTTAGTGCGAACTCGTCAAACAGTCTATGTGTGGTCTGCTTGTGAGCGAAGAACGCCGAGTCAGCTCTCGAGGGTGCCGACTGTCCACATTGTGAGAGAATGCTACTGCGTACGCTTCACTCTCGGAAGGCTCTCTATGAGGAGGAAGCCTTCACCAGCGTTCCCCGCGGTGCTGGCCCCGCTTCTGCCGAGGCAGAGCGGCAGCTGCACTCATGGGGTTCGCAGTTGGATCTGGTGGAGGGAATGGAGACGGGCCAGTCCATATTTTCTTACTCACCCGCCAGATCCGGCGCTCTCTCCCTAGGATCGGAAGCCCGCTCTGCGGTTTCTTCACCCCGAGCTCAGTGCTCGACGCTTCGCCTCTCTTCCTCCGAGGAGGTAGATGTGGACAGCGTCGAGGAAGCGCCTCAATCGCCCTAGTACGAGGAGCTATTGGAGGTGGTAACTCGTGCGGTAGTCAAGCTGAACATCAACTGGCCCGCCGAGAAACAAGCCGAACCGCAGAAAAGCAAGCTAGACGAACGCTTTCTGCATGTGAGGCCACCACCTCCACGCCGGAGCCTGCCTTTTGTCCCTGATTTCCACACTGAGGTGTCGAAATCATGGGGACAGCCATTCTCTGCCCACGTCTTCATCCCTGCCTCTGACTACTACGGCAATGTGGCGGGGTTAAGTGAGCGTGTCTACAGAGTGATGCCCCGGGTCAAACAGACGCTCACGAGCTATCTGTCCCCCGGTGCGGCATCGTCTCTGAAGGCTCCGGCGTTGCCCACCAAGCCCCTGCACACATCTTCAGCGCTGGTGGGCAAAGGGTATGCAGCAGCAGGTCAGGCTGGTGCGTGTCTGCACACCATGGTGGTGTTACAGGCGTACCAAGCCGACCTGTTGAAAGAGCTTGACGCAGGGGAGGAGATTAAGTCTGAGGACATCTCTGAGCTGCGGCGGACCGCTGATCTCTCCCTCCGCGCCACTAAAGAGACCGCCCATGCCATTGGGCGGTCGATGGCAGCTATGGTGGCAGCGGAGAGGCATTTGTGGCTGACCCTGTCCGATATGAAAAAGAAGGACAGGGTCTGCCTCGTGGATGCCCCGCTTGCGCCTTCTGGCCTTTTCGGCGACACCATCAACTCAGTCGTCTACAGGTACCAGGAAGCTCGTAATCAGGCAGATGCGTTTGGCGCTCCACCATCGTGTTTCAGCGGGGTCATTCCTACTCTGGTTGGCCCCGAGCAGGCTCTGGTAATAGAACAAGAAGTGAACATTCTGTTGAGAAAGGAGCCCATCGAGGTGGTCCCTCCTCACGAGAAAGAATCTGGCTTCTACAGGCGCTACTTCATAGTTCCAAAGAAGGATGGGGGTTGCGTCCCATTTTAGATCTGCATCAGTTGAACCACTCAGTCATGCGACTGAAGTTCAAGATGCTCACTATCAAACAAGTTGTGTCTCAGATCAGGTCCGAGGACTGGTTTGTCATGATAAATCTAAAAGACGCATACTTCCATGTATCCATCCTTCCCACTCTGGAAACTGTGTGTGTGGCCACTGAGGGGGCACGGCTCATAGCTTCCGGTCTCTCAACCGAGGTTGTTGAGACCATTCTCCAATCCAGAGCTCCCTCAACGAGGAAACTGTACGCCCTGAAGTGGAAACTTTTCACTTCATGGTGCGGAGACCTCCAGCTCGACCCAGCTAACTTCCGATTGGTATAGTTCTGGAGTTCCTGCAGGCCCGATTCTCCGCAGGGTTAACCCACTCCACCCTAAAGGTTTACATGGCAGCCATTGCGGCCTACCACGCCCCTCTCGGTGGCCAATCAGTGGGTAGACACCCCTTAGTTACACGTTTCCTCTGCGGTGCGCTGAGGCTGAGGCCTCCAATACGGTCCCAAGTTCCCCTGTGGGATTTGGCTGTGGTGTTAGAGGCTCTCTGTAAGGCTCCATTCAAGCCCATTGAACAGATATCTGATCGTCATCTCACGATTAAGACTGCCTTCCTTCTAGCTCTGACTTCTCTGAGGAGAGTCGGAGATCTGCAGGCCCTGTTAGTGGCCCCTTCTCATCTTGGATGGCCTGAGGGTGAGTAAATTAACAGCAAATTTATTTAATTTTTGGGCGAATTATCCCTTTAAGCAGTCCGAGATTGGATTTGTATCTTGTGGATGATAATCATAAAAAAACAAACCTTTATGATGGTAAGTTTTCTGACCTTATTAAATGTATCAATCAAATTAAATTATTATTAAAAAAAAAAAAAAAAAGTAGATGTATTTACACAGACTGTTTAAAGCTGCTCAGACATGTCACAAAATGCATTTACACAATTGTATAAATAATGTTATGCGATTAATGTTTTAATATAAAATATACTGAATATAGAACTATGAAATGATTCTTTAAATATGAAACTAAATATGAAAGTCAGTGTCTTAATGATTCAATTATTTAACCAATTTGTTCAAAATGGCTGATTCGTTCAGGAGTGAATAAGTGACTTGCTGATTTCGGAACCATATACCTATTTATGCTACAAAGATATGCTAAAAATAGTAAGAGTAGTATACTAGTATGCACTTATGAATGCTTTTTGAATCCTTGACCAATACAGTTTGTTCAAAAACGTTAACTTAAACATAACTTTAACATTTGTAATTATTTATTAATTAAATACCATTGTATAACATAAAATAGTGAGCTTAAAAGGAGGACAAATGAGCATCTGGCTCAAGCCTGCGCCAGTAGATGGACACAGTATTTCAAAACCGGTTGGATGGCCACTCTATTTTCAGAAAAAGGTAATTACTGTATATCATATCTTTATTCTGAACAGTCTGTTTACAGTTTAACGGCCAAACTCTAAGTAGTGCAAGTCAGTGTTAACAACATGAACACTCATAATCTGTGAGAAATAATGAGCACTATTTGAGCACTCTGAAAAACAATAGATGAATCCTCCCACACCACTTAATGCATTATATAACACACCTACCTGGCTTTAAAGGTCTCAAAACAGGTTGTCTACTCAATGTTGTGTAGCTGAAATAAAAATGACAATACATACACTGAAATCTACAAATATTTCTACTAATTGAACACATTATGCTACATTTATAATTGTCACATCCTAATGTGTGGCCAAAGATGCAATGGCACAAGCGCCATTTAAACCCTGCTTGTGTAACTGGCCTTTTAGTCACTTTGAAGATTCAGTTGGTAAGGATTCCCAGTGCATTTTCAGTGATTTTAGATAAAAAATGAGATCAACTATCAGCATGTCTGTCAACTATCAACAATCCCATCTGTCTCTGCTGATAAGGAAGGCCAGCGCTGAGACGCTTTTCGGCAAGCGTGGGCGAGTCAGAGCGATGCTTTAGAAAGGAAATGTGATAAAATTAGAGACGGTCTCGTTAAAGATTGAATCTGGTTAAATGTTTGCTTTAATAGAATTTCCAGTCACATAGTCATCTGAGAGGAAGATACATAAACCGTCACCAGTTCTGAGGAGAGACGGGGCGCACACTCGCACACCTGTTCTTTTCTCAGCCGTCCTTTGAAATGAAAGAGAAATGCAGACACTGAAATAAACTCTGGTGTATGACAAAAAAAAGACTATTCTCGAAACCGCAGTGTGGAATCCTTTTGAAGAAAGGATAATTATGTTTCTCAAAAGCAAATGAGATACAGGCATGTGGCGGACCGTATTTATAAATGTTATCTGAAATTGTAGTTAATTGCAAGTTTCTTTAAAGTTGAAATAAGTAATTTCTGTGACTCTAATGACAATAAATGGAATTACAAAAATAACAGCTGTTTTCAAACAGGTTTCCTGAACACTCGCGCCTCATTTTCTATTGGTCAGAGAAACAGATGGCCCCACCCCCAACTCATGCCATTAGGCAAACAAAAGCTACTGTGTTGATTGGTTGGGATACTCAAAGCAAAGGCTATATCATATATATATACCCTTATTATTTATTTATTTTCTTCACAGTAGTCTATTATTGTGATGCAATCTCTAATCTCATAAACTTCGCTCTAACAGGGACATAAAAACAAAATGAGCTGTGATTGATCGCTTTACATGTCAAACAGACAAATCATCTTGTCTAAGTGGGCGGTTCTTGGCCAGATAAGTTGCAATATGGACTAGAGCTTTTTCCATTAAGTCAATGATCTGGCTGCGTGAGACTTGCTTTCCCATTCATCTCAATGGCAGTTATTTTGCTACCACAGGACTCCCCAGAAGAACACAATTTGAAATCTGCTATCTTTGCTTTTGGACGCACAGATCTGCAGCCAATCTTTAGGCAAATTTTAGGCAAAATCTCAGCATAGAACAATAAAAATTGCATGTCATCAAAGGTTTGTGAAAACAATTTGGCAAAGGCAGTTTACTACAATCAGAGCCATAGTCAATACGTCAAGCAATGCTGCACAGATCGGTTTAAATGAACAGTGTGTCAGGATTATTATCTTTAACTAAAACTAAAACCATAAGAAAATGGTTAAAATAAATGTTGACACAAAAAATACAAAAAAAATAATAATAATTTGCAAGTTGCAAAGGAAACATTTCTCATTTTCATTTAGTTTAACTTAGTAAACTTTAGTTTAGTAAACTAAAACTGAAATAATAAAATATTTTACACATAAAATATTAAAATATGATTTCAAAACCAGCAGTGAATATACAGCTCTTCTTCTGAATATCTTGTTTACTTGCTATTAAATATTTCGATTTTTATTATTTAAAGGTGTAGTTCAACGGATTTGGAGAAATGTAGCATTACATCACTTGCTCACCAATGGATCCTCTGCAGTGAACGGGTGCTGTCAGAATGAGAGTTTAAACAACTTATTAAACCACAACTCCACCTTGATGGATTCCAGTCCAATGAGTGTATTTCTTACAAACATGCAGCTTTTGGCTTCTCAAGACATTGATTGATGTACTGGAGTGGTGTGGATTACTTGTGGTTTAGTGTGATGTTTTTATCAGCTGTTTGGACTCATTCTGACGGCACCCATTCACTGCAGAGGATCCATTGGTGAGCAAGTGATGTAATGATACATTTCTTCTAATCCGATGAAGAAACAAACTCATCTGATACTTAGGTTCATGGATTTTATCACCTCAAAATCTACAGTGTTTTTATCGTTTGTTTTTTGTTTGCGGCGTAAACTGTGCAGAACCTTGTAAAATAGGAAAATATGGTAATTATCTTTTTTTTGTTGTTGTTTTGCTGTTGTCCTCTCAAATGGCAAGCGGACAATGAATGCGTTTACATGCACCCTCTTAATGCGATTAAAATGAGATTTTGGCAATATTGCGATTAGGCTTTACCTCATGTAAATGCAATACTTCGATCTAAATAATGCGATTAAGTGCATAATCGCAGCAAGTTTAATCGTATTAACATAGGTGGAGTACGCCGATTTTAATCAAAATATACAGGCATATAAACACCTTAATCGCAGTATTGCCGCTCTGACCAAAGTGCACATGTGCTGGTGATGTACATGAATGAGGTAACACGCACCTGCAGTAATGGCCCTTTCGCACAGGATGCGGAATGCGCTGTGCTATGAAACCAATTCATTTCAATGGCTTGCGCCGCGCAAGGACGGTTTGTTGCTGCGTCGACCAAAGCGCACACTCTGAGGGCTGCGCTGAACCCAGCAGCCAGCGCAGCGCATTCCGCGTCCTGTGAAAGGGCCATAATACACAGATTAGAAACGATGGCGGGGAAGAAAGCATCTCTGGGGAGCCGAGGAAGCAGAGTTCATGCTGTCGACGTAAATAAATTAAAACAGCGGCCAGTAACACACCTACTACTCTTTCTGAGTCCATCATTTGTGCTGTGCAGTGGTGTATGTGAATAATGGAGGTAAAAAAAATAAACACAATTCTTAGCGAATAATACGAATAATGGAAATTGCATGTAAACGGGAGTGTAGAGCTTTGCTCTTGACATGTAAACATCATGATGCGATTAAGTTCTTACTCTGATTATTGGAAATAATCGCATTATTCGTGCGCATGTGAAGGTGCTTAGGATCACATCCAGGGTCACTGCCCTTGTAACAGCTGGGATTTGAATGCCCTTCTCATGGGTACAATGGCTCTGGCGAGGGCACGACTGTGGCTGTGGCTACTGGGCTTGCTTCTGCTAAAAGATAAATGATAATATACAATGGAGCCTGTCATTTCTCAGGTTTAACAAAAAGGTTACATAAAAAGGCTTCTTGCTGAAATAAACAGTCTCAGCTTGTTGCCAGATGTAGTTGCACCATTCAATAAAGTGTACACAGAACAAAAGCTCAGATGAGGTTGAACTGATATCGCTGTTTTTCATCTGCTATGGTTAACTGCTCTGGCTCTCCCTGATCCCAAAACACTCTTTTAGCATTATAGCAACATTTTTAGTGGTTCATTGATGATCTCGGAAGTCAAGCAATCCACAGCTATTATGTAAAAGCATACATGTCCAAATATCTGTGTCTGTGATCAGGCATTATGCTCTCAGCTATTAATAATTCAACCTCATCCAGCTTAGACACTTCAAAAAGAATATAATCAAATCACATGAAGGAGAAAATAAAGGCCTGATTTATAATTAATGCATGTGTCCCAGATTTTGTTGCTTTAAAAACACAAGACTGACCATCTCAGAGGAGATAAAAATAAATACATTTGTACGTTACTTCCACATGTTTTCCAAAAACAACAAAATATGTCACATTAATATAACAACATAATATAGTCAAATATTCTCCAACACCCCTGGTTTAATCTATCAGTATATTTCACTGTTGAATACACATTTTCACAGTAGGAAGGGGCCACTGATGGACAGACTGTTCTTGTTCATCACCACCCTGATTCCATCTGTTGCACATTTGGAGAATCCGTTCCTGGTGTGTTTTGATAACCTGCCAAGCACTTCCTTTTTAGCAATTCTTAATAATGTGCACAATAGGCCTAAAAGTCATAATTTAATGAATTAAATGAAATCATCCTTTTCGGCCCATGTGGTAATCTTTTACGTTTGACGAATGGGTGAGAATCAAACCTCCAAATCAGATCGTGCTGGGCCATGACAACTAAATACAACTGTATCTATTAGGAATAATAACAGCTTTGAAGAAGATTCCGAAAGCTGTTTTCACGAATACTTAAATAGAGGTGTTATATGTTTCAATCACAGGAAAAAAAAAAATTCCCAAATTTCATAGGATCCTTGTATGCTGTGAATTATACAAAACTTGTGAAAGAAAGAAAGAAAGAAAGAAAGAAAGCATGGAGGATCACACCAACTCCACCTATAAAAATAATCATCACACGAAAGCTTACAAATAAATCTTAAAAAAATATACCAATTTGCTAAATTCATAGTTACCAATTTGCCAATTATAAAATAGTTAAAAATTGTCATGATATTGAGCTGGGTAGAAACGTGCCAATCTGGTATTTTACATAAAATTTTGAAAGATTTTGAAAAGTGAGAATTGCCAATATTTTTCAACTAAAACATTATAGTTAAACACTTCTTCTGTCAAATGGGTTGTTATGAGTCTAATAGTCTCTGAAATAATTATTTTATCACTGTCAAATATAAGAGTATTTTTTATTTTTTTTTTTTGCCTTTAGAGGAACCCATGACTGGAATAAACTCCCACCAGAAATAGAAAATATAAAGAGCCATTGTAATTAATCATACATACACTATATTGCCAAAAGTATTGGGTCACCCCCTTCTAATGAACAGGTTTGACTACTTTAGTAATTTCCAAGAGTACAAATCTTAATGTTAAAGCATATAATGATATTCTAGGGAATTGTGTGCTTCTAATTTTATAGCAACAGTTTGGATAGGACTCTTTTCTATTCTAACAAGGCTATATGCCTCTGTGTATAAGGCAAGGTTCAAAAAGAAATGATTGATTTAGTCAGTGTGGAAGAACTTGACTGGTCTGCAGAAAGCCAAGTCCTAATCCAAGCTGAACACCTCTGGTGTGACTTTAAATGCAGACCTTGAGCCAAAAACTCTTTACCAAACACCAATGACTTGTACAAATGGGTGCAGTCATTTTAGACACTTCCAAATCTGTTGCAACAGAGATGGAAATACAATTTTTAAATACATGCATTATGCTTCCATCTTTGTTGCCACAGTTTTGGAAGTGCCTTTTTCTGTTCTAAAGAAGGGGGTGTCCCAGTACGTTTGTCCATATAGTGTATGTACAAGTCATTGGTGTTTGGTAAAGAGTTTTTGCCTTGTCATGTTAGAATAGAAAATGGTCCTGTCCAAACTGTTGCTTTAAAATCAGAAGCACACAATTCCCTAGAATATCATTATATGCTTAAACATTAAGATTTTTACTCATGGAAATTACTAAAGTAGTCAAACCTGTTCATTAGAAGGGGGTGACCCAATACTTTTGGCAATATAGTGTACATAGGGCAGTCGTGGCCTAATGGCTAGAGAGTTGGACTTGTAACCCGAAGGTTGTGGGTTCGAGTCTCAGGTCCGGCAGGGATTGTAGGTGGGGGGAGTGAATAACCAGCACTCTCTCCACCCTCAATACCACGACTGAGGTGAGACCCTTGAGCAAGGCACCAAACCCACAACTGCTCCCCGGGCGCCGCAGCATTGGCTGCCCACTGCTCCAGGTGCATGTTCACTACAGTGTGTGTGCACTTGGATGGGTTAAATGCAGAGCACAAATTCCGAGTATGGGTCACCGTACTTGGCCACACATCACCTCCCTTCCCCTCCCCTACATTAATAAAAAGGTTGTTTGTGAACAAAATTGTGCACATAAATATATTTAGTTAAATATTTTATTTTCAACCTGCCCTTCGAATACCTTAACTAAATCTAGTGCTTTTTTATGCATTATTAACACGTATTGTCCATAAATGAATGAAAGAATGAATGAACTATATAAATGCATAAATACATACATACATACAAATGTACAGATGTGCATGTACACCAAATACTCTATGTACAGGGCAATCTCATAAGGGATTGTTTGGATATTATTATTAGTGACCAGAAGCTTCTTTGCTGTTACACATGGAAAAAAATCCTACAGATTTTAAAGAATATGAAGTTAAGAGGGTGACCTCAAAGTAAAGCTATGGAATCCTTCGAATCCAGCATCAGAGAGTTGTTATAGTGCTATCAGAACAAGTTGCTAGAGTAACATTTCCTCATGAGAGAGTGCCGTCATGTATCACAGCATTGAACCTTCCTTAAATGTCCACGTGAGAATACAGTTAGGGTTCAATAGTGCTAAAAGAACTTATTTGATCTTGCCCTTCAGATGACTGGGCAGCCACAAGGAGTGACGCTGAGTGCCAATGCTAAAGAGATGACCTAGATGCTAAAAAAAGCAAAGGTGCTCGTTGACTGTCAGTCTGAATTTAATGCTCAGTTAGACTGTGCTTTGAGACTCAGTGCTGATTTGTAAGGCTTTGCAATGCCATGAAAGTTTTACTCCATTATGTTTATAGCGAGTTACAAAAGAACCCCGGGCAGTGCAGCTAATTGTCATCATGACAATTTTAACATTAGCATCCCTTGGGCTAATTTAGCTTCTTCTTACGCTTTGGATTAATGAACTAATGCGAGTTAGGATCACGCACAAGAAGTGCTTTAAATCTACAGAAATCATGAGGTTTTTAAAAGAAACTTCCCTGATTGTTGATGTGGGAAATAAATATAACAGAGTCAGAAAAGTTGAGCGACTGACTGGCAGAATAGAAGCTTTTGTCATTATTCAGTTGAAATACACAAACCGCCGCACAGCCAACTGGCTTCCTCTCTCATTTGCAATGGAGATCGTGCATGCCTCTTTGAAAGGCCTTAGCTCACTTCATCCTTGTCACAGAATTGGCTCCCGTACCCAGGGTTCCCTCCTGCAGCACGTTTTCACGATGTCAAGAAAATTAAATCAACCTGCAGTGTATATTCAAAGCATATCAGAGGTGTCGGGTTATAAAGGCTGCTATTTGACTGGACTTGTATTTGGTGTCTAATGCCATACCTCAGTTAACTGCCAGTGGCCACTGATATTTTAGAAGTTAAATCAACGTTGAATGCATACAAGATGAGTAGCTAAAGCAGTAGCAGTACAGGGCTCGCAAAATCGCTAGCCCGACGTCGCGGGGCTATTGCGTTTTCCAGTCGGGCTACCAAAATGTATCACTGCCCTGCCCGACATGCTATCTTTAAATACAGGGCTCCCGCGGGTCCTTAAAAACTCTCAATTTACTTGTATAAAATTTAAGGTCATAAAAAGTTTTAAATACATTAAATGGTATAAGAAAAGTCTTAATTACAATTTCAAGAGGTCTTACAGTTGGGGACGGAGAGACAAGAACCGCGATACAGCTGGATTAAACTTCAAAAGCGCTACACATTTCAGTCAAAACGCGACGCAGATGTCTTTATGTGAATGTGTCTCTGAAAGGAACCGTCTGTCCTCAGAAACGTGTTGTTGGCATTTTCATTTCATCTTGCCTATAAAATGCCTGATAAAGCAGCGTATATGAGCGCGGTGCTGCTTTGTGTACAGCCGTTACCGGAGAAGCCGCTATATATGCTCCTAAAGCGCCACCTCATGGCAGAGAGTGAATTTGCATTTTCAGTGTGCCTATCTTATGTTCAGATCAATGCGAATATCGTCCCATGTTTTTATGCAAACAGAGTTGTAAATGTGAAAGAAGTTAATGTGCCTTCTAAAAATCTAAACAATTAATATTTATGTTTTAAATTAATATAATATGTTTGACTTGTCCCTTTTCATAAAAATGGTTTAAAAGCTGAAATGCCATTTTATAAGATTTTATTTTTTTGTGAAAAAATGTATCTAAACTGTAAATCATGTCATTTTATGGCTTAAAATATTACTATAGACATTGTCCAACCCCACTCATACATTGTTCATTTTACTTGTGCAGCTCTTAAAAAGGTTCATAAATTGCCTTAAATTGATTTTTACCCTGTAAATAGTGAAATAAAATTCTTTCATTGATATTTGTTGATATTTGTGTATTGAAAATATTTTTGATTGACATCTAGACTTAACAGATTTTCTATTTGGGCTAGTTAAATACATTTTCGGGCTACCAAAATCTGAAGAGTACCTGCCCGAAGGGCTACCAGGGATTTTGAAATTTTGCGAGCCCTGCAGTAAAACGCCAACAACTTTTAGTTCCTTGTAATATAAATTATGATTATAGGATCAAAAATAATACACTTAGTTTTGCATGGTTCCATGGTTCCATTTCGCACCATAATGCATTATTTGCTACATGTTCTGACGGAAAACATACCTCTGGGAACTTTTTCACAAGACGCGAAATACGTACCAATAAGTACACATCACTGTAATTTCCAGCAGAAGTGAGGTGGTAAAACAGCGAGCACTAATCGTTTTCATACACAGTTATGATTCCAGCTCCATATGTTTCGCTTTCCGGATGTAACAAGCTTGCTCGATAGCTCAGCGGCACGGAAATGGACTTAGGATGCGGAATCCTGTCAAAAACATGACTCATGATGAAAGAGCTGAAAGATGAGAAATCAAAAAACAAGCTAAAACAGCAAGCTTGCGATTGCGTTTTTACGTCACATTCGCTTTTGTTCATACTATCGTGTAGGTTTAGGTGTAGTGCAGATGGTACATTACTAACCCACTCAACGGACATTTCAAGTCAGAACTGCGGTGACACCTACAAAACCAACGGCACAGAAAATGTGTACAATATGTACGTTCATCTGTTCCAGGGGAAAAAAAACGAACACTGTTTTAGTGCCACTCAGTGGACATTTCACATTGAATATGTCACGAAATGTACATGGCGGTACGTATTTCGCGTCTTGCGAAAAAGTTTCCCAGAGATACGTTTTCGTCATGCGACCAGGTTGATTATTTGTAAACTAATGCATTTTCACAGTTGCATTACATATGCAGCTTCTAACGGAAAATTGCTCAATAGCACACCTGGTACAGCATTGCACTTATCATTCAGCATGCTCTTAGAAACAAGTTAAAATTTATTAATACTATCGGTTAGGTTTAGTGTAGATGGTCTGTTATTTTTTATATATATGTGATAGAGCATTAACATTCATCTATTTCAGAGAAAATTGAATGCATTATTGCCACCACTCATTGCACATTTCACTTTGAAGGTTCTGAGAAACATCCAGATTTCAATGAGCCTGGGTTCTCCTTTCCTCTGTGGAACACAAAAAAATGATATTTTGAAGAATATTCTCACTGCTTTTTTACCATGAAAGAACAATTCACAGATTTCAGACTCCAAAAATGTGACATGTGACATTGTTTGCTATATTAAAACTCATCTCAAGTCATATCTTTGTATAACGAACAGACTAAAAATTATTCACTGATAATCCGCCTTTCCAATGAAACACTTCAATCTTATCCGCTAAAATCTAAATCTTACTTGTGTTTAGATTCAGAAATGGCATGCTGATACATCGCATCAAGTTAAACACCAAACGACCTTGGTTGTCAAAAAGAGTAACAACTAAATGTGACGTGCCAGTTTGAACATAAAACTTGAGAGCTGCAGACAACACAAAACTTCAGTATGATTTCACACAAGTTTTATACTTTTATTTATATTTTTTCTTCCTTGGGCTATTTGGAGCTTGACAGTGATAACCATAATGAATTTTGCATTGAAAAGAGCTGCACGAAGAAAAAAATAATAGTAAGGGAACAAAATTTTCTGAACTAATTTCTACTCTACAAAAATACACTGGAGATCTGATAGTTGTGAATGGGGCAAATTTTCATTTTCGTTTAACAGTTCTATTCATTTTATCAGTGATATTTTGTAATAACGCAACATAACATGCACACTGTGTTCAATTCAAGGAGTGCAAAAATAAAATACACAAATATAAAGGAATATTAAATGTCTACAAGCTATATGGTTAGGTGTCTGGTCTAACCATACCTGATCCCTTTCCTCCCATTTTTCCTCACATTACACCAGGCAAATTGTCTCTGGGCCCCAGCAGCCCACTAACTAAGAAGTTTGGGGCAAGCGATAGGAGTTAGCGAGCATGCTGACCAGCACTTTCTGCACTGTCAGAACCAATCAGTGTCTGTGCAGTTAATGGAGAACACAAAACCTGTTTAAAAGCTACATTTACCACTTGGCTGATTCCATTACATTGTGTAATTTCCAGGTGTCACATTTCCCCTCCACATGTCTGTCTCAATGCTCCCCCAAGCACCCCCTGATTAGTTAGACTCTACTGACTTCCCAATTCCGCCTGAACCTCAGCGGGAGAAACCCACCAGCAATCCTGGAGAACGGATGAAAAGCTTGTTTTTTCTCACATCTACCGTTGTTTGATCTATATTTCTTGATGCATAAATGGAAAACAGATATTTAAGTCTTTGCCAGTGGAATTGGACACACAAAGCCACAAATCATTTTTGCTGATGTATTTTTTTGTAATTGGAATCTAGATTAATTACTACAAAGAATGCCAGTTGGCAAGAAAAATCACAGAAGAGATCTATTTAATATATCAATTGTTCCTTCTAGACAACAGTGTGATTAAACAGAGAAAATTGTTACTTCTGAATCTAAAATTCACGCCTCCGAAAAGGTCCCAGCGAGCTTGCATGTGTTTCTAGAAAGAACTAAATAACATCTCAAAGGAAGCTCAAAATTCAAAAGTTCATAAACTATGATATTAAAATTCAGATATGTCAATGTGCAGATATGTCAATATTCTTACCGCATGTCAACAAATTTTTCATATGTCTTTTTTTTAGTATCAAAAACATCTGAGAAAAAAAAAAAGGTGATCAATAAGTCATGGTAATATGCTTTTCCATTACTTTAATTCATCTTTTTAAGTACTATAAAACTAATTTTTTAAAGTCTGTTTAATATAATTTAGGTTCAAATGTATAGCCAGTTTGATTGTACTTAAACAATTAAGGCAGCTGAATTTAAGTCTTTAAGTTGAAGTAGGTGGTTTATTTTTTACAGTGCACCTGAAATATAAAAGAGCAATATCTGAAAGATAACATTTTACCTAGGGACAGCTAATGTGTGATTGTATCTCAGATCAACAACATCAAAATCCTACATGTTCAGACTGCACAACTGATGATTAATTAAGAAAAACAACAATCTGACTGCATTTACAATTACTCAGCAGCATTTCATGCTCCATGATTTGGAGAGGCTGAACAGAGATGTTTTACATTCTGTCATGCCACATCGCTTCAGAAACAAGCAAAAGTTTGAATTTCAGGTTAAGAACTCTGTTTCATCAGCACCATCTGTTTAGGTGAGCAAAAGTGATTATTCATTCCCAACCCTGTTTTCACTATAGTTACCTTCTTTTCTGAGAGGAGGGAGGATTTTTTAGGTTTAATCAGCGAAGGCCTGTGACGTGCGGGTTGGAAATCAATTCCCTGTAAGGATACAATCAAGTGGATTGTTTGATTTGTGGTATCCCCCACTTCGCCAGGCCCATCAAGACCTTCGAAACAAATGAGGAGCAGTCGTTTGACTTGCAGGCCGAGCCCTTGGAATAGATTTAACCCTACTGATCCCACAATTTTTATTTCTCTTTGGACAAACACATAGGGCCAGTGATGATGTCTTTTTTTTTTTTTTTTTTACACACATTATATTAAGTGTCTTTAATTACTATGTACTTACATTTAAATTAATCATTTGGTACAATGCAATTACTGTGACCATACGTGTTTTACATTGTACTTTATATTTGCATATATGCCTTCCTGTAGTTACATCTGCAATTCATTTTTATACTTACATCTATAATTACACAGTTGACCAGACTTGTCCTTAACTTTAACCATATCCCAACTCAATAGCAGCAAATGTGTTTTGTTATTTTCAAAATATTTTAATTTAGCATTGTCCCCCATTGTTATTTCATTATTATTACATAGTCCACACAACTTGAGAATTGTGAAATTTACTGTGCATTCGGAACAGAACTAAGAGCTGAGAGTAGTAGGTTCTTTCAGACGCTGGCTCATCGATGCTCAGGGCAGGCGGCTAATGGTCGCATGGATTTCAGTATGGGTAATCACTGATATTGAACAGTTGTGATACATGGCATTCCCAGCTGGAACCCAAGCAGGCAAAGGCAATTAAATCCAACATAAAGAGCAACATACAGGAAATCTGGCATTAGGGACACCACTGTCGGCTTTTCATCAACCTTATTTATCATTTTATTTAAAACATTTGATCTAGAGCAACTTACATTACATTCAAGCTATTAATTTTATCAGTGTATGCATTTATAAAGTGCACTGATTTAATTGTGGCCAAATTAGAAAATGCATGATTCATCACAATGGCCACATAAGGAGTGACATATACATATAGATTTAAATGAAATTATTTTTCTTTTGTGAAAAATAAGTACACTTTAGCCTACTTTTAAAAAAAAGAGTTCTTATTACAAAAATAATACTTTAAAATAATATATTTAAAAGTGCAAACTGAATGTAATTTTTGCATTTTTTCACCTTTTAATTGTGTTATTTACAATTAAAATAGCAAATGTGAAAACACAGTATATAGTAAATTAAATGCAGGATTTTTTTTTTTTTTTTTTTTTTTTAACCACATAATTATAACTGTATATGTAATTTCATAAATACTTGTTTTGTCTATTAAATATGGTTAAAGTGTAGTGCCGAATAAACTGAAAAGCATTTACTGTCACGGTTCTGTCACTTCGGTCTAGTTTATTCATGGTTTGTGGCAGAGCCCTGACACTCCCCTCTTGTCTTTTTCTGGTGAGCGCGCGGCTTCGAGTTTGCTCGAGCTGTGCGCTCTCTCGTCTGCGTGCTTTGTTTCATGTTGGAGCATGGTGTTCGGATCCCGGCACTCCTGTCCTTGGTTCTGGTTTTCGTGTCGGGGTTCGGACACTTGCGCTCCAGGTTAGTCTTGCTGTGGGAGCGTGCGGTCTCGAGTTCGCTCGGGCCGTGCGCTCCTCTGTCCGTGTGTGTTGTGTTTTGTTCGGCACGCGGTTCGGGTTCGGCCGCGTGCTTTTTCGTTGTCTTGTTTTGTTGCACGCAGCTCGTTTTTCGGCTGCGTGCTTTCCCTTGTTTTGTCTTGTTCTGCGTTGCACGCAGCTTGTGTTTTTTCACTGGTGGCGTGCTTTCATGTTTGTCATGTTTTGTGTGAACACGCAGCTTATGATTCTCCTCATTAGCTGCGTGTTCGTGTCCTGTTCTGCACATGGCTAGTGATATTGTTTTGCTGGCCATGTGCTTGTGTTTTTGTTTTGTGTGAGCACATGGCTTGTCTTGTTTTGTTCTATGTGCCATGTGCTGGCATGCCAATTGTCTTGACCACACCCATCTTGTTATCTGATTATTGGTTAATTTACCCCACCTGTTTTTCCTCTTTACCCTCCTCATTTTGCTCCCTTTATAATCTTCTTGTGTTTGCAGTCCCGTGCGAGTTCATCATCGAATATATCCTGTTCCTGTCTTGTCTTGTCTTGCCCTGCCAGCTGTCCTGTTTTTCCCCTACGGGGTAGTTTTAGTTTGTTTGTTTTGTTTATTTATTACTAATAAAAAGCCCATTTTCCTGCACCACTGAGTCCTCACCTCATCCCTCTACCCCGCACCTGACAGAACGAACTCTCCAATAGAGGACTCAGCAGAACACTGGCCATCTTCCTATTCCCATCTCCCTGCCCCTCCGCTCATCAGATGGCTGCTCAACGCAGGAGGCTCCTTTCTCTTCAGCAAGGGGGAGCCAGTGTGAAGGATTTTGCGTACCAGTTTCTGTTTGTAGCGGAGGGACTCAACATCAGTGATGCAGAGCTCAAGGACATTTTTAACACCAGCGTTAATGAGCCCGTCCATGCCTGGGAGATGGTAATGCTGGAGACACTGTCCTTTTGGCAGTTTGTGGGGTATGTCTACCACCGTGGAGAAGAGGGTGGCCTTCCTCCTCTTGGCTCTCCTCCCATTCCCCTCACAAACTACCTAGTCCCCAGTCCTCCTATGACCCGCTAACGGAGGAGGAGGAAGAACAGGTCCGCCTCATCTGCCCCTGTTACTAAAGAGGTTGAACCTGCAGAAGCACCCACAGGGGAGGCCAGAGATGCTGCAGCGCCCCCAGAAGCGCCTAATGAGACTGCAGTGCCCCTGCTGGTGGCTGAAGATGCTCCAGCATCCCCAGAGATGGCTGAAGAGGCTGCAGTGCCTCCAGTGGAGGCCGAAGAGGCTGCAGCTCCCCCAGTGGGGGCCGACGATGCTGCAGCACCCCAAGAGGCAGCTGAAGAAGCCGCTGCGCCCCCAGAGGCGGCTGACGAAGTTGCAGTACTTCTAGAGGCAGCCGACTACGCAGCAGGGCCCCCAGAGGCGGCCAGAGATGCTGCAGCTCTCCCAAAGGCGGCAGGCTCCATGCCACCGCCTCGTTCTTGAAAATGGAGGAGGGGAAAGAAGGGTTCCACCATCCCACAAGGCCTGGAGGCCAACCAGGAGGCCGCTGCCGGCCTGGGGGTTGTCCCAGAGCTGCCCTTACTCCTTGCCCTGCCGGCGCCGCCCAAGCTCCTTGCCTTGAAGCCAGCGCCGCCCAAGCTCCTTGCCCTGCCGGGTCCACCCAAGCTCAAGCTCCTTGCCCTGCCGACGCCGCTCAAGCTCCTTGCCCTGCCGTCTACACCCAAGCTCAAGCTCCTTGCCCTGCCGGCTCCGCCCTTGCTTCATGTCCTGCTGGGGCCGCCCTTGTTGCCTGCCAAGCTGCTGGCCCCGCCCTGGCCCTCTACCGGGACTCTTGAACTGTCTGAGCCTCCCTGGCTCAACCCTCCCGTCCCCACCCTGGACCATCCTGAAGACTTCCTGGGCTTATTTACTGGCTCTGGCTTGGCTTCCCTCCCTCCCACCTTTCCTTGTCTCTGTGTGTTGACCCCTGTATGTCTTGTGTTTTCATGTTTGTGCTAGTCTTGTGTTTTCATGTTCCTGTCTTGTTTTTGGTGTCCTCATTAGGGACGCCAGGTGGCGTCCCTTTGGGGAGGGGGTAGTTTCAGGGTTCTGTCACTTCGGTCTAGTTTATTCATGGTTTGTGGCAGAGCCCTGACACTCCCCTCTTGTCTTTTTCTGGTGAGCGCGCGTTTGCTTGAGCTGCGCACTCTCTCGTCTGCATGCTTTGTTTCATGTTGGAGCGTGGTGTTCGGATCCCGGCACTCCTGTCCTGTTCAGGCTCGGTTCTGGTTTTCATGTCAGGGTTCGGACACTTGCACTCCAGGTTAGTCTTGCTGTGGGAGCGTGCGGTCTCGAGTTCGCTCGGGCCGTGCACTCCTCTGTCCATGTGTGTTGTGTTTTGTTCGGCACGCGGTTCGGGTTCAGCCGCATGCTTTTTCGTTGTCTTGTTTAGTTGCACGCAGCTCGTTTTTTGGCTTCGTGCTTTCCCTTGTTTTGTCTTTTTCTGTGTTGCACGCAGCTTGTGTTTTTTCACTGGCGGCGTGCTTTCATGTTTGTCATGTTTTGTGTGAACACTCGGCTTATGATTCTCCTCATTAGCTGCGTGGTCGTGACCTGTTCTGCACATGGCTAGTGATTTTGTTTTGCTGGCCATGTGCTTGTGTTTTTGTTTTGTGTGAGCACATGGCTTGTCTTGTTTTGTTCTATTTGCCATGTGCTCGCATGTCAATTGTCTTGACCCCACCCATCTTGTTACCTGATTATTGGTTAATTTACCCCACCTGTTTTTCCTCTTTACCCTCCTCATTTTGCTCCCTTTATAATCTTCTTGTGTTTGCAGTCCCGTGCGAGTTCGTCGTCGAATGTATCCTGTTCCTGTCCTGCCTTGTCTTACCTTGCCAGCTGTCCTGTTTTTCCCCTACAGGGTAGTTTTAGTTTGTTTGTTTTGTTTAGTTATTACTAATAAAAAGCCCATTTTCCTACACCACTGAGTCCTCACCTCATCCCTCTACCCAGCACCTGACATTTACGGTAAACTAAATATATAAAATACATAATTTTTAAATAAAACTGAATGGCACATATATAAATATATTTGTAATTACACATTTGTAATAATGATAAACTTGCAATTTATTAAATTTAAATTATATTAAATTTAATGTTAGCCAGTGCATCAAAACAAGCATACTTAAAAAAAAAAAAAAAAAAAAAAAAAAAAAAAACACAAAATTGTTAAAACATAATGATTTTAAATAAACTTTAACAAAAATTAAACTTTTTAAAAGTGTATTTAAATGTGTTAAGAAACAGTCATGAACATGTTGCATTTTGTTTAATAAATTATACTTTTGCAAGATTTGAAGTGCAGTACAAGTGCACATTTAGTTCAATTAAGCACACTTCTTTTTCACAAGGGTTTACCCATTCTCTCCAGTTTTATTCAGTGAACATACAGTATACCAATTTAAATCTCAACAAAGAACAGAACAAAATTCAAATGCACGTCAGCTATTGATTAAGTATAAAACAGGCCACTGTAGCACCTTAGCATCTGTCTGTAATTATGTCTGTAGGATTTGACTGACAGACCAGAGCTAGTTAGAGGTTACTGAAGTCTATCAGCACTTTTAAGTTTGTCTCTCTCATTGTAGTCCTTGCGCCTGGCGATGTGAGCGCCACGCTCTTTACATCTGTCTCTTTTAACAGACAGAGTAGGGTGGCACGTTACTGATCCCCACAGGAGGCTGATTCACATTGAGAAGCAGAAAACCTCCTTAACAAAGCCGGCTCTCCCCAGCAATAACGGCAGATTAATAAAGAGTGAGCGTCGGAGGAAAGCGGAGGAGGACTTTTCTAGCTTTTATTGCTGCCGATCTCCTCTGGTGCAAATTGCAGGTCAAACAGGTTGATTTGCAGGTCGACCTGTCCCTCCCTGGCTAACGCCTAAAGCAAACTGCTGGGAAAGTATATTAAACATACTCAACAGGCCACTGGTGGTTAGCTTCCTTTATTTGTAGTTAAAATGCTGCCAGCTGGAAAATTAATGTCTATCACAAGCTAATTAATCCTTCAGAGATCAACAATCAAATTCTACTGGATATTTAAGAAAGTATTCTTCAGATGACAGTTCCTTTGTGTTTTGATTGCCATATGAATTAAAAAAAAAAAAAAAAAATTGTGTTTCTGTCAAATATTATGTCCGGATCAGATTCAGAACGATGATCAGAATATAAATGGAGTAGATGCCTTCCATCTACTTTTCATCAAAGCTTCCCAGTCCTAAACCACTTCTTGGATCAACATTTCATCCGGTAATGTTAGGCAGTTTTGAGTTATATGCTGTTTATATTTAATGATCGCATTATTTTACATATGCATATATGCAGTACTTTTTACAGAAATTATATGCTTTAAATAATAATTATATAATTTAAATAATAATTTTTAATTTCAATAGACCATTATATAGATATTTTTGAGCCACTTTTTTTTTTTTTTCAACAAGTGCAGGATTTCACGGTTATGGTCGCTACTGAAAATCACTGAATAAAGATTTGAAGTTGGTTCTGTTTATCACATATTACATGTAATCATGTGGATTCTTAAGGTCTAAATTCCAGAGCACAAATAAAATAGATTACTTTTGTAGAATGATTCCTACACCTAAATCATTAATGGTGTATTTTTTATTTGTTTTTTTAGTCACACAATATTTACCACGTCCCACAGCTAATAAAATAAATATAACACGATAATGATAAATGATTACCGCAGTTTTATTCATTTTAATATTTCATAGTGTAATCTTCACAGGATGAAAGGTTTGTATCATTACAAATTAAGTAATTGAGTCAACTGGTAAACACGTGATTAAAAATATTATGTTATTGATCATAAATACAATCAAATCAACCTATTAATTTTATTAATTTAAAATAATAATAATAATATAATAATAATAATAATAATAATAATAATAAATATTCATAACTTAAAAAAATAATTAATGAACAAGTTGTTCATATGTTTTTGATGCTGTCAGTATGTCAGTATGTTTTAGTGTATATGCAAACTTAAGTAAATGGTGGTATAAGTGTGTAAGTGTGGTATAACCATATTTTACGTGAAATAGTCAACATAATATACATTCTTGACCAACATATTTCTCCACCTTTTGTAGCTTTGGTCATGTCAGAAGAAAAATGAGTGGAGAATATGACTTTTTTCTTTCCAATTGCATATACTGATGAATGTATAATAGGATGCAAATTTTGCATTGGATAAACATGTCTCTTCCTACATTTTTGCTCCAAAAATGTGTCCGTACAATCAATGGCAGTTTTCAACAGAAATGCACTCTAGAGCAGAAAACAACAGTGTTTATTACTTTTTATAAAAAATATGATTAAAAGGGCAGATTTTCACGTTTCTTTGTACAATACTATGTTATCATCTCAAAATGCTTTTACCATAGTGTGTGATTTGTAAAGTAATCGATTTTGATGTTTGTGTAGCATAACAAGCTTCAAATATATGAATATTTTGACAAAGTAAACTTGCTCGGTAGCCCACCCGGTACAGCATTTACAACAAGGTAAAATATCGAGCAAATATGATTTTCTCTCACATTTTCTTTCATTAACATTATGTTACATTTGGGGTAGAATTTAGTGTAGTGTAGGTAATGTAGAGCATTAACCTTTTAGCACACTCACCAGACATGTGACATTGGAACTGCTGTAAAATGTGCAAACAAAAACAACGTTATATCATTTTTGCAAAAATGTTGCCACAAGCACATATTTTTTTTTTTATGAGCCTGGGTTGGATTTTGATTCATGTTGTCTGCAAGTGTGTTATGTTGGCTGGATTCAATGCAAACAGCACTGCTGCCCTGAGGTTTCAACTCATTGAATAAACCGCTGGCATTCATCTTCCCGTGGGAACACCACTGGACACTGCCCCAAAAGCTTGATTTACATTGACAAAGTATGATAAATGACTGGAGTCTATATCCTCGAGCTACTTTCACTCTTGTAAATACAGCCAAACAACAGAGGCTCCTCTTAATGGCATTTATTGCCTTAGCTCTTATATCTGAGTGAATGCATACCCAGCGGGCTGAAATGAATATTCATATGCACTGAGAGCACATATTCATCACTGGATGTGTAACTTGGCATGTATCTCTGCTGCCCCCTAATTGAATCAGTTGGCCTCAATGTGGAAACACAGCAACATTAGGGCAGTTTAGAGCAACGTATGGCTTTCAGAAGCAAACCTCATTTCCTAAATGTGACACATGCACCACATTTATCTGTTTGCTTTCAGAGAGAGAGAGAGAGAGAGAGAGAGAGAGAAATGCTTATTGTCTGGAGTGGACAAATTCATTGATATATTTGGGGTTTTCTAAATCTGTTTACCATCATTAATGAACGCTAGGCTATGATTATAGTAAAGTATAGTATAGCAGTCCTGATTTTAAGGCAATGATAGTCCAAAGTCCAATATCAAAACAAACAAATATGTCACTATCAAAATGTCTATCCATTACACATTTTCAGATTTCTCTTCATGTGTAATGAATCATAATGAATGACAAATGAATGACAAAAATTGTAGTTATTTATTATATCTATTACATGATATATTTAAGGTAATACAATCTGACTACTTTTCAATTGCTTTTAGTTTACATTTGAACTAACTCATTTATAACATTGATTTGAATTGATTTGATAATCCTGAACCATATTGATAATGTATTCCACTCTTTTATCAACAACACAAAGTGCATTAAACATTACATTGTGCCATTGTTTTCCAAACTAGAGTTTGTGAAGAAACCACGGGAGGTTTGTAAGATAAAAGGTAATCATTACATTGTAAAAAAAAATATAATAAAATAATAATAATAATAATAATAATAATAAATATAGCTGCAAGCAGCAATTACGGGGCCAAGCACTACAGAAGCAAGCATCAGACCAACTGCAGAAATGAGTAATTGAAGCCATTTTAGGATGATTTTAATCAAAACGGCTGAAAAATCATCTAGTAATATGATTTATTGGCTTATCACGTTTGACCAATAGGTGGCGCTGTTATCAAATCGATGTGGTGTGTTCTGTGTCAGTTGACAATGGCACACACAAAGTTTGGTGTCAATATGCCAAAGCATTGCAGAGTTACAGCCTCAAGTGTCATTTTGGTATCATGCCTCAAATTCGTTGCTGTGGTATGCAAAAACTGTTTGGTCTATCAACACAAAATCCATAACTTTTTGCCAGCATGGTCTGAAGATGATATGATTCGATTTTGGTGAAAATCGGACCAACGGTCTAGGAGGAGTTCAAAAAAGTAGGTTTTTCAAGAAAATCTAAATGACGGACAGGAAGTTTTGCTGACTATGGCAACATTGGTATCACTGTTCTCAGCATGACCCAAAGAATCTATTAATACCAGTCTCATTACAATAGGCAAAATTCAAAGAAAGCTATTAGAATTTATTTGAAATTTCATTATCACTTTTGACCACAAGGTGGCACTGTCTCAAAACTGTTTGAGTACTTTCAAGTCATGGTCTAGATGGTACATATAAAGTTTTGTAATGGTACACCAATGCATTCGTAAAATATAGCATTTTATATCATAATACTCTATTGCAGTCAATGGCAATTTCATGTTTTGTTCAATTATAGCGCCACCAAGAAGCGCAATCCCACCAAATGTTTTATGTGTCCTTAGAGTGTGCCCATACATATGTATGTCAAATTTGGTGAAATATCTCATTTTGTTTTGCAGTTATAGACATTTTTTATAAATGAGAAGAGAAAAAATGACTGACTGCCGAGTTTGTTTGCATTTTTTTGGCACTTACTATCAAAATTTTGGCAATTGGGCGTTAGTATGTAGAAGACATGCTATGTTTCCGAATTCCCTACGGTGGTTTTGTGTTGATCGGAGTAATGGTTTTTAAGATATTGACAAATGTTTTTTAAGCACTAAAATGCAATGTTGCACAAACCATAAAGCAAACCCTGGCTTGATTGGTATCGCTGGACTCGGCAAGGATTCAGGAGTCTAAAAAGGTGACTCTCGTGAAAATAAGCCGATCACATCCAAAGTTATAAGCATGTGAATATTTGATTTGACCACTAGGTGGTGCTGGCTCGAAACTTCTCAGGCTCCATCAAGGCATCATGCTGATGACCCATACCAAGTTTCGTAACGATACGCTAATGCATTTGTAAAATACAGCATTTTAGTACAAAATTTAAGTTGGCCGACGCCCAAATTGGCTGACATGGTTTTGTGATTTTTGGCCAAACCATTCAGAAGTTATGACCACTAGGGGGCACAGTGCCAAAACACTGCAGGTAGTCTCAGGTCATGCTTGTTATAACACTCACCAAGTTTGGTCTCAATACGCCAAACCGTTGCGGGGATATAGCCTCACATCCTTTTTTGCGTGCTTTTCATAGATTTTGTTCATCCATTATTCGAGAACGGTTAGACGAATTGACTTGAATTCCATAACTTTTTTCCAGCATAGTCTGAAGATGGTCTGATTCAATTTTGGTGAAAATTGGAAAAACAGCCTAGGAGGAGTTCGAAAAAGTAGGTTTTTTAGAAAATTCAAAATGGCGGAAAAATGTTCATGACAGAAAATGACGTCATAGGGTGCAATCAAATCGGCTTGAGCCAAGGAATCAGAGGAAAAAAGTTTGTTTCTAGACCTTATGGTTCAAACGTTATTAGCATGAACATGAGTGAAACTTTGGACAAGTGGTGGCGCTAGAGAGTTTGAGTTAGAGACTCCAAAAGTGCTATGGTTAATGTTGAGACTGTCCTCTATCAGTGTGCCAAATTTCACAACTTTCCCGCAAGTGGTTCTATGGGCTGCCATAGACTCAAGAGCGGAAGAAGAAAAATCACACCTTCGGTGCTTGGCCCCTAATAATAATAAGAATCCTAACGGATACTATAGGTGCCTAAGCACCGAAGGTGCTTGGCCCCTAATAATAATAATAATTTTAAAATGAAAAGAACTAATATAAAACACTTCTAAAGCAGTTCTAGTTTTGGACTGTTTTTCTTTAATCAATAACCTTTTTGATGCTTTTATATGCTACTTATTTACACATTTTGCACATTTTTAAATAAATATCTTATTGGATGCCAACTTTGTTTCTGTTTTCACACTATGGTGTAATGACCATTCGAGTCTGTTATTCTGAATGGCAATTCAAATAAGAATTAAAATGTGTTCATCAGGGGTTGATTCGATATGTTGCAATGCTGGGAAAACACTCCTAAAAATAAAACAATTTCTGTAAATCCAGTAGTCAAACTGAAGTCAATTTTCAGTAATTTAATTACAAGTACTTTTTTTTAATCCAGATTACATATAATCAGTTTCTAAAAAAATATTTGTACAATGCAGGTTATTTTCTGCAGTGTGGCTCCAGCGTAAGTGCGTACACATGTGAGTGTTTGTATATTTGTGTTTGTAAGTCATTTGTCTGTCAGTTTGAGGCATGATTGCTGTATTAAATCCTGCAGTTAATGACAGTTCTAGTCTAATGGCAGCCCAGTGTAGTGCTGAGAGTGACAGGTCAGTGGGCGTCAAACTCCTCCTCCCACTTCAAACTTCAAATTGAGTCGAAAGACGCTCTGGCAGACGGCTTGACACCCCGTGTGCCGGAGGGTTCCCTGTCGTGCGAGCTGAAACATTATTCACTACATTCATCAAGCTAACGTTGAACAGGTGGTTAGGCAGGAAATTTCCATTTCCAAAGCGGCATCTTTTTCAACGTGGTATAAACACCCCTTCACGAACCACAACTTCTTGGATGCCGCCTCCGTCAACGATTTCTCTTCCTGACACAGGCCTCTCTGAAGTCTCTGGCAGACGTTCAGCCAGCGCACGCCACGTGGCTACAGGAAGGCTCACAAATCCGTATTACAAATCAGAGCAGGATAAAGACAGACTATTTTTAGAGCGCACAAGGGTTTGCTTTTTCTTTGATTGGAGCATTTGGAGACATCTCGTATGGAGATGATGGTATCGCTTTCCTTGCTGATCAGGAATCTGTCAGAGCAGAAAGGTCTCAGAATAAATTTTAGCTTGCGTGCAGACGTTTGTTTCTTTCACCTTTGGTTGCAGCATTTTAAGAGAGAGTTTGCTTCAGTTCTGCTGCAACGGTTCGCTAAATTAAGCCTGATATCGTCTTTGTAATTAAATCAATAGCGAGACACGAGGAGGCCTGTAAGTGCCGTAACCTTTGTTTCTTTAAAGGCTTAGCCAATTATGCACACAAGTTAATGTACACAGGTGCACCAATATAGTGCAAGGGTTTTTATATTTATTTTATTTATTTATTTATTTATTTATTTTTTTTTTTTCAGTTAAAATAAGAACTTAAATTTGGGCCCAAAAGTCTGGAAATGTGAGATCTTTATTTTATTTTATTTTATTTTATTTTATTTTATTTTATTTTATTTTATTTTATTTTATTATTTATTTTTTAATTTTCATAACATTCTATATTAAAGTCACAGCTAAATGTGACATTTATTATAATGGGTTTATGTGAAGCTCACTTAAAATAGAAGTTAAATTTAATAAATATATATATTTTATATTCTGCAGCAGTTTATGACTATTAAATGTTAAAAATGACAGCACACATTTTACTGTACAGAGTTAATTATACAGGATCATCTACGTGTCCATGTATCAGAATGGTAATGCATTTTATGCATCACTCTCTATTTATTCACAGATGACCTAATCAAGTCTCTCATATGGCTTCTTTGTAGCTTCTCATATGATTTGATATATATATATATATCTGTAAATCGGAAAGCCCATTTCCTTGACCGCTACCGTATCTGCCTATCTCTCTCTAAGTGATGTGTGTGCTGGTGGTGATTGTATAGTGGTTTTTTTCTCTCATCAGGGCCTCTTGAGTTCAGGCAAACAACAGTAGCCCTTACCTGTGTTACCTGGCCCATTTCCATAGCAACCATCCTCTCTTGATCAAACTCCTATTCATCGAATGACACTCCAGTGACCTATTAGTGCATCAGTGAAATATGGCCTCCAGGGTAAAAAGTAGTAATGGTACTTACACATGTCCACTTTATCGGCTTCAGTCACTCTAACATAGTGAAACAAAACCAAAAACCATCAGCTGTGTAAATACAGGGAAATTATGCCCGATAATTCATGTGAAGGACAATTACTGCATTTTCTAAGTCTCCATTGTCATTTGAGTAGTAAGAAAACTGCATTGATTGTTTTGTATGTTGTGTATTTCTATGTACTGTGCTATGATAGAGGTTTGCCTTGAATATTGTAGGGGACAAATGCACACAACGTTGTTTTTGTAAATTACTTTTACTATTATGTTACACAAACATTCAAAAGTTTAAGGTCAATAATACTTATTTTTTTAAGAATTTAATACTTTTATTAAACAAGGAAAATGTAATCGAAATTGATAAAAAAAGTGACAATTAAGACTTTTTTAAACATTGATACAAAACAATATATTTCAAATAAATGCTGTTCTTTTGACCTGTATTCATCAAATAATTCTGAAAAAAAAAATAATAATAATAATAATAATAATAAAATAAAATAAATAAATTCTTGGGCATCAAATTTCTGAAGGACTGCGTGACGCTGAATACTGGAGTGATAATGCTGAAAATAAAATCTTAATAGCAAAATTGATTTGTGATGCAAATGTAAATGCATACCGACAGAGACTATACCGACAGAGGTGGGTAGAGTTCCCAAAAACTGTACTCAAGTAAAAGTAAAAAGTACTTATAGAAATATTTGCTCAAGTAAAAGTAAAAATAATAGTCTGAATAGTTACTTGAGTAAGAGTAAAAAAATATCGGATAAAAAACTACTCATGTAGTTAGTTAGTTACTTTGGATCATATACTGTATATCTATAGTCTATTTTTATTTAGATATGTAGATAAGATTTATGTGTAGTGTGTGTATACACACACACACACACACACACACACACACTGCCGTTCAAAAGATTTTTAATGATTTTTAAAGATTTTTAACAATTTTCATCAGCCTTTACGCCAGTCTTCAGTGTCACATAATCCTTCAGAAATCATTCCAATATGTCGATTTATTATCAATGCTGTTCTTTTTAGCTTTCTATTCATCAAAGAATCCTGAACAAAATGTGACAGGTTCCAAAAGATATTAAGCACCAAAACGGTTTCCAACACTGGTAATAAATCAATAGGGTAGAGTGGGGGAAAATGCCCCCATGGGGTAAAACGCCCCCCTTACTATTTTTCCCAAAATAACCACAAGATAAAATCAAGATATATTTTTATTGTAATGTCTCAGTTACGTATGTACCCTCGTTCCCTGAAGGAGGGAACGGAGACGTCACGTCGGTGACCAACGAATGGGATCTCGCCAGAGAGACCAGTCCACTTCGAGTGTAACTAAATGAGCATGCGGTACTTCGCATCTAGCTGCCACACCCCACAGCGCAGGTATAAGAGGCAGCAGGTGCACCGCATTAAATCATGTTTTTGCTGAGGAGCCGAGCCGGTGACCCGGCAGCTCAGCGGTGGTACAGCAACTGTGGTCGACGGGACGTGACGTCTCCGTTCCCTCCTTCAGGGAACGAGGGTTGCATACGTAACCGAGATGTTCCTCTTCAGTCGGTCACTCTGAGTCACGTCGGTGACCAATGAATGGGATCCCTACCAAAGCGCCACAGGAGCTGCCCCCTTCAGTGCCCTGTGTAGGCCTCCAGGTCCTTCCTATAAGGCAGACGATAGGACCGGGCTCTACACAGAGAAGGTCGACTACTGCTGTTCCTCGAGCAACCCAAACAGTATGACTTGGATAACACTGGGAAAGCATGCCCTTCCACCTGGAAGAGGCACACTGTGGAGTCACCTCCTCCCAGAGGGGGTTAAGTGACATTTACTCATGTGAAGTAACCCTGCAGGGCCCTATTGGACATGGAAGTCTCTGAGATGGCTCAAGCTGCATCATTTAGAGACGGCAGAATGCGGTCTGCTGGGGGAAACACGGATCTAGTAGCTGCACCGTGGAAATACACATATGGGAACCCAACAGGGTCACTCATATGGGCACTAGCCTCACACCAGATTTCAGGAATTCATTGGCTGAAAGGCCTGGCACCGGACGCTCCGCCACGTCCGGCCACCGGAGTGCTGGAGGACTCGACAAGGTTTGCCTGGTTAAGGAACTCTCTGGAGAATTAGGCGTTAAGGACATCGCAAGCCGACTCTGAACTGGGCCTCTCAGTGCCACTACCCATTTGAGGTGAGAACACAGGAGGAAACCGGTACGATACGTAGGCTATAGAACCTAGCGAACGTGTTAGGAGTCGCCCAGCCCGCAGCTCTACAAATGTCTGCCAGCGAGGCACCACGAGTCAGCGCCCAGGATGATGCGACACCCCTAGTGGAGTGAGCACGCAGCCTGAGCGGGCAGGGCACACCTTGTGGTTCATAGGCTAAGGTGATGGCATCCACTATCCAGTGGGCCATCATCTGCTTGGAGACAGCCTTCCCTTTCCGCTGTCCTCCATAACAGACAAAGAGCTGTTCTGAGGTCCTAAAGCTCTGAGTTCTATCCGCGTACTGCCGCAGTGCGCGTACAGGACAGAGCAAAACTAGGGCTGGGTCTGCCTCCTCCAGGGGCAGCGCTTGCAGGTTCACCACCTGGTCCCTGAAGGGAGTGGTAGGAACCTTGGGCACATAGCCGGGCCGGGGTCTCAGTGTTGCACTGGAGTCAGCCGGCCCGAACTCAAGGCACGATTCGTTGACTGAAAATGCCTGCTGGTCCCCCACCCTCTTAATCGAGGCCAATGCAGTCAGGAGTAGGGTTTTCACATAAAGAAACTTCAACTCGACTGACTGCAAAGGCTCGAAGGGAGCAGTTTGAAGGGCTCTGAGCACCAATGCCAAATCCCAAGGATTTAACCTCCTGGCCCCCCTAAGGAACCTGACTACCAGATCATGCTTCCCCACCAACCTCCCCTCCACGGGGTCGTGGTGGGCGGAAATAGCAGCAGGGTGGAGGGGGACAGCCTACGCTCCAACCCTTGGTGCAGGAAGGAAAGCACGGCTCTGATCGAACATCTCTGGGCTTCCTCATGGTGAGAGGAACACCATTCGACGAACAGGTTCCACTTCAGAGCATAGGCCCATCTAGTGGACGGTGTTTGAGCTGAAGCGATAGTGAGCGCTACCTCCTGGGGTATGTCACCTAGAACCTCCGCGTCCCATCCAGGGACCACACATGGAGTTTCCACAGGTGCCAGAGGGTTCCCCATCTCTGGGAAAGCAGATCCTTCCTTAGAGGAATCGGTCATGGAGGGGCTGTCGCGAGGAGCACGAGTTCTGGGAACCAGGTCCTGCTGGGCCAATATGGAGCCATTAACCCTTTAACGCGTACGATCACACTGGTGTGATCAGTCTTGGCTGATCCCTGAAGCGTACGATCACACCAGTGTGATTAGAACGTTCAGTGCGTCACGTCATCAACTGCTGAATTCAATTCTGCTTTCTCGCTTTAGCTGCCGTGGAGCCAGATCAGACACGCAAGCGCTTGTCATATTATCACAATTATTCAGTGTTTTCAACCATATAATGCTTATTTTAGGTTTCAGACATTTAAATACACATAAGTACTAGCAAAACCATACATTTATAGTTTGTAAAATACGCGCTGATGTCTATGGAAGCAGCAATAATGATCCTTACAAATATAATCTGACGACATGTTTTATTAATATCATGTACAGGTTGTGTAGATACCTATAAAGTTTAATCTGCTCTTCTCCCAGTTTACCAGAGACTTACTTTAACGTGTTTCGGAGGAGAGGATGAATTTACGTGTTGTAAATCCCACAGCTCGGATTCAGCGTGAACAAACATGGTGGCGCCCATCACCTGGTTACAGATCAACTAACACGGTCATTATAAAAGTGTATAAACTACCAAATACATTTTCTTGCATATATTTCTGAATCGGAATATCAGATATTTCAGAATATAGTGAGTATGTTTATGAATATTAATAATAAAAAAAGTAAAAACTAAATAAACGCAATCCATGTGTCATACAGCGCTATCGTGGCTGCGGTGCTTCACATGACAAGCATGACGCGTCGCCATGGAAACAATAAGGCTAAACATTCTAAAATAACGGTCGCCTAAAAACCGCGTCACCGCGCCCACCTCAGGACTCTGCCATGAAACCAGTGCTGAAGCGGTCTCATATGGAGCAGACCGAGCGGAACTACCGCCGCAGCTGCCGCCATATGCCCCAGGAGCCTCTGAAAAAATTTCAGTGGGACCGCTGTCCTGCCTGATAAAGTCTTGAGGTAGTTCAGCACTGACTGAGCACATTCCTGGGTGAGGCATGCTGTCTGGCTGACCGAATCCAGCTCCATGCCGAGAAAAGAGATCCTCTGCGTTGGCACGAGTTTGCTCTTTTCCCAGTTGACCCGAAGACCCAACTGGCTGAGGTGTCTGAGCACCAGGTCCCTGTGTGCGCACAACTAATCGCGAGACTGTGCGAGTATGAGCCAGTCGTTGAAATCTCTCAAGGGAACAAGGGCTGCCTCTACTACTTTGGTGAAGACACGAGGCGACAGGGACAGCCCGAAGGGTAGGACCTTGTACTGATATGCCCAACCCTCGAACGCGAATCGCAGGAATGCCCTGTGTCACGGGAGGATCGAGACATGAAAGTACGCGTCCTTCAGGTCGATCGCTGCAAACCAGTCTTGGGGACGGATGCACCCGAAAATTTGCTTCTGCGTCAACATCTTGAACGGCAGCTTGTGAAGTGTACGGTTCAAAACTTGCAGATCCAAGATCGGTCGTAAACCACCGCTTTTCTTGGGCACAATGAAGCAAGGGCTGTAAAACCCTGACCTCCTATTGGCTGGAGGGACCGGCTCTAACGCATCCTTCACCAGAAGGACTGCGATCTCCACACGCAAGCCTTGACTGAAGTGAACCGGATGCCCCTGAACTTGGGGGGACGCCGGCGAACTGAATCACGTAGCCAAGTCTGATGGTCCGCAGGAGCCACCGAGACGGACTGGGGAGCGCTAGCCAGGCTCCGAGAGACCGTGCCAGCGGAACCCACGGGGCCATCGATGTACCCGCAGTGGGGCAGCATGGTGGATCACAGGGACCCGGCCCGGGGCCTGTGACGGCCTGGCCTGTGACGGCAGGGGGCGAGGTCTGGGTGTGAAGTGTGACACTCACCTGATTCCTCCTCGTGTGGGAGGAAATGCAGGAACCCGGCTCGAGGCTTGTGACTAGGGATGTAACGATTACCGGTTTGACGATAAATCATGATATTCGCCACGGTTAGTATTACAGTTTCATATTTTAATTATCATTAAAACCGTATTAGACTACAGCGATTTTAACAACTCACGATAAATAAATACTGTCCAGCATAAAGCACAGTTTAAGTAACAGTCTCACGTGCGCACAGCACGCAGAGTAGTTTTGTTTTGAGTGAAAACAGGGCGGAAAAGCTGGGAAGTTTTAAAAGAGTGCTAAAGAAATTATACAAATTAATAAAATACTTAATTAATTATATGAATATACCTCTGAAGGTTCTCACTGTCTTCAGAAATGATTCGATGGCATTTTGTTTTCATCTTCGCTCCATGTAATACCTAAAGGAAGTGTTGTTAATTTGCTTTGTCCACGGAGTTTACGGGAAACAGCTGTAATTCAGCTTTTCCATAAGCGCCACCTGCTGTCATAGAGTGGATTTACAGAGACTTATGCTTACATTCAGCCTGGGTGCAGTTTCTGTCTGGTCAAAAACGGACTGAGTTTGTATGCCCTGCTGTAAATTTTGCCAGTTGATGAAAAACAAGCTTATGTGGATTCTACACATTTAAACAATTCAGATAAGTTATCTAGAATTATTTATGGAGCAGATAAAATATATATAATCATTTATCAATCAATTATCATTTTGACTTAACTTTTTTCTTTATTTAAAGGCTGAAATGTGAGGTTTACCTTTTTATGAAACTTTTTCAAAGCTTTATTTGAACATTTACATTAGATATTTGAACATGCTATTAAACTATTGTCAGTCAAGTTGTCATTTAAACTCCGAACATCATTGGTAATGTTATTGTGATTATGCAAACAAAAAGTAATTTTATTTGTTGTTTGTTGATTTTTAAAAATAAAACTTGAAGTGATTTATGTGTCGGTACTTTTTAAACATCTCCAGCACATTTTAACAATACTGTGATAATACTGATAACCATGATAATTTTGGTCATTATTATCGTGATAAGAAATTTTCATACCGTTACATCCCTACTTGTGACAGCCCGGCGTGTGACGACCTGAAGCGGGGACTCGAGTGTTACAGCCCTTACCTGGTCCCACAAATGGGCAGGAGGGGTGCTCTTGGGCAACCCACTGCTGCCCGCTGGCGAGAGAGGAGGAGGGAAGCGATCCCGTGATGCACAGCTCTCAACTCTCCTCCTCTTGAGACCCAGAGACTGAGGAAACCGCTCTTTTATTGAAGTTTTGGGTACCGCTGGCATTTGGCCCAGTGGCAGAACAAAAACAAAACAAACAAAAGATTCTCCACCCGGCCCTCCTCCGGGGGAGGGAGTGGTTCAGTCACCATCTCCCGATGAGCAGTCTCCTCCATCTCTGGGTCGCCCGTCTCAGGGCCTCTTGCACTTGCGCTTGCCGCCAGGTTTGGCGGGGGCCTGGACTGGCTGGGCATCCTGCCTGCGACCGGCTCCACGATGCTGCCTGGTGGAAGACTGCTGCGGCGGAGCGGGGGCGGCCGCAGGGGGGCGCCCACAGCAACGAGCAGGCTGAGTGGCTGCAGCCGGGGTGGAAGCAGCAGGTTTCCTCCGGCGCATGATGTGCTTGATCGCCTCAGTCTGCTTCCCAGAGACTGTGCGGTCACCTTCGTCGCTCGAACGCGAGGTCCGTCGCAGCACACAGTTCATGTTGAACCGCCAGGTCGTGACCACCCTCATGCAGGTCTTTCAGGGCTTTGGCCTGGTGGATCTGCAGTAACGCCATGGCGTGGAGGGCAGAAGCCACCTCCCCACAGGCTCTGTAAGCACTACCAGTTAGACCTGATGAATACTTACAGGCCCTTGAGGGGAGACACGGGTCACCCCGCAGAGTGGTAGTGGCTGTTGGACATAATTGCATGGCCACAGACCGCTCCACCGAGGGGATGCCCGTGTACCCCAAAGCGGCCCCACCATCGAGGGTAGTGAGGGTGGAGGAGCCACAAGATTTGTTTCGGACAGTAAAAGGTGCCTTCCACAATCTAGTGAGCTCCTCATGCACCTCCGGGAAGAATGGCACAGGAGGGTGTGCTGAGAATCAGCGTGACCCCCACCAAGAAACCATTCGTCCAGCCTCGAAGGATCAGGACGTGGTGGAGGATTCCACACGAGCCCGACATTCTTGGTGGCTCGGGAAAGCATAGCCGTCATCTCTGGGTCTGGCTCGGACAACCCTACCACACCCGAAGTGGGCAACACAGCCGAGTCGTCATCCCCGGAGAGAGAGGGCTCGCCCTCCGATGCAACGATTGACATCTGGTTATCAGAGGGGGCACCGAAGGAAACGAGTGGTGCAATCCGACCTGCAGAGGTCCCAGCCCGCTCCAACAGCAGCTCCACCGGCTGCGGAGTGCTTGAGGGGTGATGAACTCCACTTGGGGAAGTCGTCACCTGATCCTCAAATCACCTCTGACTCCACCGGATGCAGCGCCGCCCCGGGTGCCAGGACGAACGCTGGATCACGGCAGAGGCAGAGGGACTCTGCCATGTTTGACATAATGGAGTCTTTTATGCAACTCCGAGATGGTCATGTCCCCACAAGAAGAACATGAACCATCCACGAAAGCCTCCTCAGCGTGCTGAATGCCCAGACACGTGAGGCAGCGATCGTGACTGTCCTGAGGCGCCAGGAAACGACCACACCCAGAAACGCACGGGTGATAAGACATCTTTAAAAAGACTCGCTCACCTGTGTTGCTCTTTTAGAGAAATGCTCTTTTAGAGAAATTGCTCTTTTAGTGCTGAAGCACGCAGGGGAGCTGGCCACCGCACACTCCTGGTGTGGCTGTCTGCACGAAGACAATCTTTTTTTCTCCCGTGAGACCGCGACCACCGCTCCTGAGCCGTAACGCCCACACTCGTCTCTGCAATCACTCGAAGGAAGGAAGAGCAGTAGTGATGCACCACCGCTCGGCTCCGAAGCGAAAAGATGATTTAATGCAGTACACCTGCTGCCTCTTATACCCGCGCTGCAGGGTGTGGCAGCCAGATGCGAAATACTGCATGCCAATGTCCATTGGCTTGTTTAGTTACACTCAAAGTGGATTGGTCTCTCTGGCAAGATCCCATTCGTTGGTCACCGACGTGACTCGGAGTGACCTACTGAAGTAATTATGAATTACAAAATTCATAATTACTTGGACTACGGGAACTATGGACTACGTTGGCAGGAGCGATGTAGAAGTTTTCACCATGAAGCTTACACTGGTGATGTACCAGTGAGAAAACGGATTTCACAGTAAATGATCTAATTTTCAACAGTAAAAAAAAAAACAAAAAAACATCACAGTTATATATGAGAACAGTAGGGCCTGTAGATAGGGAATACATGTTATTTAAGAAAAATATAATTATATTCTCAGAATATTTTACCAATCCATTAATAACAAATAGGCTATTATAATTTTGTAAATCATAATTATTGATTATATTCCTTTAAATTTTAAGCTAAAACTGCCTGTACTCGGATTTTGCTGTAAATGTTTAAAGCAAATTGATTTGTCAGACTGGGGGGGGGGGGGCATTTTACCCCACCCATAGGGGCGTTTTGCCCCATAGGTAGGGTAAAACGCCCCCTTTGGTACAAATTTAATTTTTGTTAAAAACTTGAAAACTCTGGACATTTTTCATACTTGGTTTATAATTTATGCCATTATCACTAAAATTATGATAACTTTTTCGGACACATTTAACTTTTGTTTCACCAAAAAAAAAAGACATAATGCTTAAGGGGGCGTTTTCCCCCATTCTACCTTATATTAGAATGATTACTGAAGGATCGTATGACTCTGAAAACTGGAGTAACAGCTGATGAAAATTCTGATTTGCATCACTGAATTAAATTATATTTTAAATTATATTAATTATGTATTATATATATATATATATATATATATATATATATATATATATATATATATATATATATACAGTATATACAGGCAGCACTGTATATATAACCTCTGACACGAAGAAGAGTGAAATCTCCTCACATGACCGCTACCAAACATCTGAACATAACGAAACAAATGCACATTGACGGATCTTCTTCCATCTGTTCTCCAAAATGTAAACAAATGTATATTTCTGCAAGCGTAAATATTTTGAAAATGTCAATATTAATTGTGTCTAGGCATTCCTCCTGGAACAGGTCACGCGCCGCTGCGCAGAGCTACACGGGTTTGGCGGGTGTTCATTTCATACTTTGTGACAGCTTATTTAAATTTTACATTGTATTTAATGTATAAGGTACATGTACAACAAACTGGTAATGCCATAGTGGTATCGTGTACTGTACTGTTGTAGCCTATCTATACCTGTGGAACCGTAGACAGCACACACGGTGTTCATCTGATAAAGATCTTCATAGCTAGCAAACAAAAGCCTTTGCAGATTTGTTTTCAACTGACTGTAGATCCAAAGCCACGTCTTCAACGCTCTTGATGTTCTTAAACTTTGTGTTACAACTCTGAGTGAGAACCGCTTCGTCAGATGACTCAGCGCGTGTGCAGGCAGGGAACTGAGCGAATCATTCAAACTGATTCGCGAACCTGGTTTGCCAACTGGTTTGCTCAAGTCTTTGAACAGAATTGACTCAAAAGAATGAATCATTCGCGAATGGGCATCGCTCATTGCCAAAGTCTCTTTAAGACAAATCATCTCACTCGGCGGCCATCTTTGAAACACCTCTCGGGCATGCAAATGCAGCTCTTATCACTTTGTATGGGGAAACATCAAATTTTCCCAAACTGTTCACTAACCTTACAATTAAATTTCATATTTGAAATCACCAATGAAATCTGACAACAACTCTGTCATAAATGTTTTTTTCTTTTGCTCAAATAGCGTTATAAAGATCAGCCAGTGCACATGCGCAGTCCTAACCGCACGTCTCAGAACGCTGACTGTTTCTATAGCAACCGGGACTTGAAACGGCAGCTGCAGTGACGCGCTGACTTTCCCGAATAGCGATTGGTTCTTTTGCTCAGAAGGCTGTGCTTCCAGCGATTGAGCGGCCATGTTAAGTGTTGCATTTTTCCCCATTCAAAACTATACGAGTGACACATCTTGGGTATTGTATAGTCTGTCATTGCCCAGAGAAAAGTAGACAGCATGTTTGGAATAAATTGAAGCATTTTTAACTTGTATTGCATTAAGATAAAGTAAGGAGAGGAGCGTTGCCCACAGTAACGAAGTAAAAGTACCGTTTTTTCACTAAAAATATACCTGAGTAAGAGTAAAAGTAAGAGTAAAAGTACCGATCTTTAAATATACTCTAAAAGTATTAGTTACCCAAAAAATGTACTCAAGTAAATGTAACGAAGTAAATGTAACTCGTTACTATCCACCTCTGTATACCGAAAGTACATGTAGTGTTTTGCAGTAAATAAAAATGTCACTTTTGGACTTTTAAAAAGGACATTTCAGAGAGTTGATTTCATAAAATGACATAATATTGTGATTTGTTTCAAAACTGGTTGTTCTTAGAAATCTTAACAATTATCTATGGCATTTTAGAATGGGAAATATACTTCTGGATCCCAGACTGCCGAAAACAGGTTTAGCTCAGTGGCTGGTTTACTTATGCTATTATTTCTTCTGTGTCTTGCTGAAATTTTATTATTATGTCCACATACGTATACCCTACCTTCAAGATGAATGCTTAAAAGAGGCCAGAAAAACAACACCTTTTATCTCCCTGCATCCCCCTGGGAAAGGAAGAGGCAGTAGGTGTTAGACCTTCATCATCTGAGCACTCAGGGGCCTGGAGGGGCCCCGCAGGAGGGACACCGCATGTGCAAGAGAGACGGAGACGCTACCTGGAGCTTCAGTGTGGCGTCTCACTCACCAGAACGGCAGTCATGACTGTCACAGGAAGCACCGAAGCATCACTTCCCCCTCAGGCTAGCAGCTGGTCAGACCACTGGCGGTGACCCTGGCGGCAGAGATTGAGAACATCTTACACTGACCTGACTGCACTGACACATTCATTACCTTCACAAATTGTGCTGCCAGAGAAATCCATAGCGTGTGTGATTGACCATTCATCACTCCATTTGTTTATCTGCAGCACAGGCAAGATGCTGGTCAAAGATCTGGCAACATGTGCTGGGGACGATTATGTGGATGCCATATCCTCTATTATAACTTCTGTGGACAGAGAAGCTGTTCTAATGGAAATGGTTTGGTAAAATGCTAGTCATTGATATGTACGTTTGCATTAGACAAATAATGAATTAGTATTGGATAGTCCAGTTAACTGGCAGTTTTCACAAAATAAACCCCGTCAGAGGTCGTCTGTCTTCTGTAACCTTAAGGAAAGACTGAACATGATCACAGATGTTGCTCAGTTGGACGTTCACTTATGCATCCGTGCCTTGGGCTATACTCTTTATTCCAAAATATTTGACCAATGATTGCTGTAAAAGCTATGTAATAGTATTTCAACACACACATGAAAAATTTTAAATGATTTTAGTATTTTTTTTTGTTTTGTTTTATTAAATGTCACTTGTTTTTTCTTTGTGATTATTTGAAAAAAAAAAAAAAAATCTAGCAATTTTGGAGTGAAAATAGTTTCAAAGTAATTCATACTCAATTTCACATTCAGTTATGAATTTCAAAAATCATGTAAATGATACAATATATTTACAAAAAAAAAAAAATTGTATCACTGGACATTACTGTCAGACGTTAACATTTCTATCGTAGATGTCAAACATTAAATGTTCATCTATTTACATCTTACCTTGCAGTTATTTAGTATGTAAGTGTTAAACTTTTAATGTGACATTATTACAAACTGTTTTTTTAAAATGTAATTTTCTTCATTTATTTATTCATTGTTTTTTGCTTCTTTGTTTGTTTGTTTTGTTTTTGTGTAGTTTAATGTAGTATGTTAAGAAGCAATTGTACTAACTTTACACTTAAGTGGTCTTTTGTTTCATTAATTAATGCAAGGATAACTTTTTTTAAAAAATATAAGTTTCCTATAAATTTAAGTATTTAAGTATCTTATAAATGCACATTTAATACAATGAAGTGTAGACACAAGGAGAGTCATATTGTGCTTTTAATGCTAGAAACGTTTTATTGAAAAGGGCAAAGTGGACATTTTTCAAAATGTATCCTTTTGTTGTCCACTGTGAGTAAATAATGACAGAATTGTAATTTTTAGATGAACTAACCCATTATCTTCTTCAATTCCCTAGTAATTATATATTTTGCTGTTTCATTGTCAACCCTGAGCACATAATGCAACTGAAAACATCACCCTGCATATGTTTAATGAATGTATCCTTGTCTGTCTCGACTGCAGCATGAATTTAAAACAACTATGGACTTATGCCAGCCTCTTTTTTCCATATGACAACAGCCTGTGTCCTGGTTCATGCACAAACATGCACAGCCACCAGACAGTAGAGTGAATCACTGCAGCAGGAGTCTTACTCTTAAAGCAGAGGTAATGCGATATGACACATCCTTTCCTCAACAGGCCCACAGGTCACATATATGCGCTGTGCCACTCTGCAGTCTCGCTCTTTCACCTCACTCCTGCTGTCTGTTCAGGTCACCTATCAGTCCACCTTGGCTGGGTGTTGCTGCCCACAGTCAGGCCTGAAGCCCCCTGTGACCCATGCAGCCAGTCCCAACAGGCCCCCTGACCAGGCTCACCATCCGAGCCCTTACTGACCAATCCAGTGTGACAGAATAAGGACCTGAGCCTATGCGAGTGCCTGTTTGTGCACAAACAAGCCCTGACAGTGCTGCTGACTAACAGAACACGTCTTCATGTAAACTGACGAGCAGGGCTATTTTTGACAATGGTAAACATGGCCAGCTGACATACACTGGAGAGGCAAGACTGCAACCAAAAGTTAAACAGCTCAACAATACAACTGGGAAACCACCCCTGGCTTCGCCTAAACTGTACAACTCTGATCCAATAATATGCTGGTGCCAGAGTCGGTGCCCATTCTGGCTCTATTCCACAAGAAGTTTTAGTATATTTTCTGGTAGCATTCACTTTCGTCTCAATGGCAGTTGCTCAGCAGGTGCATGCAAATAGGGAAAAACTTTTAGAGGAAAATGCATTAAACTGCATTAAAATGCATTAACCTGTGGTGAAACATTTACCATGTTACAAATACATTTGTTTTATATATTGGTTGCAAAAAAAGTGTTTTTTTTTTTTCTTTCACAATTTTTAATAAAATAGTTCACAAAAAAAAAAAAATTAAAATATTGCTGTGAACCTGCTGTCATAAAATACTGTCATAAAGAAAAATGTTGCCAAACCTGCATGACGATATTGAATATATGTCCATATTATGAAAGTCAATAGAACCCAAAACTTTCAAGCTTTAGAAAGGTGGAAGTGTAAAATTAATCAATATCATTCAGTCAGTATTCTAAGTCTTCTTAAGTGACTCTAATAGTAAATGTGGGTGTTCCTCAAGGATCTATTTTAGGACCAATTGTATTTTCTATTTATTTAAGTAGTCTTGGTGTAGAAGTACTAGAACCAGATACCTTTAAGCAGATGATTATTTTATTTTATTTTATTTTATTATTCATTCATTCATTCATTCATTCATTCATTCATTTATTTATTTATTTATTTATTTATTTACATTAATTTAATTTAATTTAATTTAATTTAATTTAATTTAATTTTTTGTTGTTGTTGTGATCCAGGTTATCACTTACTGATTTTATGGTTAAAGTATATTGTCGTTTTTTTGTTTGTTTGTTTGTTTTGTTAAACAAACAAACAACAACAAAAAATAAAAAATAAAAATAAAAAATAAATAAAAAATAAAATAAAATGTTGATGTAGATGCTTCTTTATGATTTGTTACTGATGCAAGTGTCCATACACATCACTATATGAAACTACCTACTACTAGTAAGCTACTACAGAATAACAGAAAGTTAGCTAGGTAGAACTGCTAGGTAGCTAGGTAGAACTGTCCTTTTTGTGTGAAATGTACCTACAATCCTACTTTTCTAGAGAATCGCAAGATAATGCACAGACCATACTGTACTTACCAGATACTACACAAAAATAGATCATACAAAACTACATTGCTGATTTTTCACTGTGTGTAAATCCTGACAGTAGTTCAAAGAGGGTTTTCACTGATGCAAGCTGTTAGGAAAACTGGCCCTACGACTCATAAACCACAACGGCTATGTTTGTTTGTGGAAAGGATATGTAGTTGAATAGTTAGTTGTATCAGTTGGTTCTTAAGTCACAGATTCAAGCTGATTCTGAGAGAGATTAAACAGATCCTCGGTCGAGAACTGACTCTGCATTTGTGCCATTTCTGTAGACAAAGAAAGCAAGGTTCGGATGTAGATACTGCTGTGATATATAAACTGAAACCACAAGACGCCATACACGAGACCTGCAGGAGTAACCCAGACGTGAGGCACATGCCCTGAGAGATTGACACAAAATCTTGCAAATCAGTTTCTGACGAAACTAAAACAAACAAAAAATAAGAACTTCATGCACTCGTGGGTAATAGAGCAATGCAAAGAGTCAATGGATTAGGAAAATGACTTTTTTTCATCTCCTCACAGTTCATTATTTCAAAGAGAATAAGGCATTAGGACAGTTTTTCCCGATAAACAAATTCTGATTAATTTCCTTGGTAAACAAAGCCTTACAGCTCTGTTTGCAGTGAGATTATTTTAGAATTTCTGTACAATTGAACAAAGCTACGATTGATTTGTTTCCTGACTTTAAGGAAAAAATAATGATTAAACTACAAAGCAACTTGAAGCGAAGGAGAAAAGAGAAAACTCCATGAATCAGAAGATGAGCAGTAGGGGGACTTTGTGTGCGTACCCGCTCAGCCATTCATGGGTAATTAACAGTGTTTAACACTGAAAAATTAAACATTTAATGCTTTTGTCTTTAAAAATACACACACAAGCCACAAAAGCACAATTTTCAGTTACATGCTATTGTTATAGACCTTAGTCAGAGTAGAGGCTGTGTTTAATTTGACGTGAACATCAACAAGGCTGTGAGTGACAGATTCAGAATGTTCTCAGAGGAAAATGTTATTGCTCGGATGTTGCTTTTACAGGAGACCTACCCTTTTAAGAAGTACAATTTATCACAGCTTTAAAAAGAGCACTTATTACCAAAATAAGATACTTGGGTAACACTTTATTTTAGGGTGTCCTTGTTTCATGTTACATGTACTTTCTATTATAATAACAATAAATTATGCATAATTACATGCAATTAACCCTTATCCTAACACAAACCATATAGTGAGTACATGTAGTTAATTAATATTACTCAGTACTTAAATGTATAAATTACACTGTAACAAGGACACCTTAAAATAAAGTGGGTTACACTTGTACATTTAAAATATATTAATTTTAATACGAGTGAGTGAATGATTCAGTGACATCTGATTTAAAAAGACATTCACATGTTCCTTTCTGAAGTAATCATTCATTTGAATAAATTGGTTAATCGAATCACTCACTCATTAAAACTCATTGCCGCCACCTAGTGGTAAAACTATAATAATAATTGCATATGATGCCTATTGATGCCTATTTAAAACACATTAATCTCAAGTCATTATTTATGCAATTCTAACTGCAGTGTAAATGCATTCATTCCACCTCTAAACACTGTGTAAATATACCTAAATGTCACTTCAAATCCAGCTTTTGAAAACAATGTTATGGCCACATTGTAGCCTTAATTGATGTGGTATCAAAATATTTATATGTGGTATCAAAATATTTCTTTTAAACTTGTTTTGTTTTTGTTTTTTTTGTTTTTTTTGTTTTGTTTTTTTTGTTTGTTTGTTTGTTTTTTTTTTGTATTGTCTATTCAATGCTTTTATCATTTAATACAATGATAAATTCTTCCAGGGAGTAATTTCTCAGCCAAATTGATGTGCAATTTGCAGATTATTTGATTAATTAATCAGCACATTGTGTAATCAATTAGATAGGAAATTAATTTGCTTGACAACTCTCTTCTGAATATAACATTGAATAACAGTTAAATTTATAATCATGTGCTTTACATGTGCTTTAGTAGTTAGTCAACACATAAGTGTACATCTTTGCAAGTACATTTTAAACATTATTTTACTGGTTTAAAGTGATTTGACATTACAGTTCACTTTTTTATACTTACGTTTGTTAAGAAAAGTAGTCATGAAAGTGTATTCTCTTTAAATACACTTAAGTGGCCTTTTTATTAATATTATAATACCTGCAAGTATTTGAAATAAAATAAATTTAAATAATTAAAAAGGTATTGATTATTCTTTTCTTTTGGGTTCTGAAGTAGAGACAGTGAAAACACATCAGTGTTGTGATAATTATACATGACCTTTGACATTAAGACGGTATGACATTCATGTCTTCTCTGACTAAAGTCTATTGTCACATCTTATAAATGTCTTTGGTGTGTAAAGTTGTCGGTTAACATTGCTGAGCCTGTCATATTTTACAAGACCATGAGATTTTCCCCACCTGTGTTAGTGTGGTCTGGAGAGAGAATATATTAAAAGCTAATCGGAGCTCGGCTGCACACAGGACCCTTCATTTTCACAGGACTATTAGAGGATCAGACAGGTAAGGCACAGATGAGTCAGACTCAGTTCTTGATAAATTAATAAGAATGAGCCCTGTACATGTGTTTCCTGACTGAGGGCAGCTCAAGCATCCTCCTGCTAAATTGATTTAATAGCATACATTAGCATCTCATCTTCTAAAGAGCTCCTGTGTTTAGAAAAGTTCAATGCTGTTCATCTCAACTTTTTGTAAAGATTGTTGATTGAAAAAAAAAAAAAAAAATTATAAATATGCTTATCTTAAATCTGAACTTTGCAACATTGACAATTATTGAACTGAACTGAGAAAAATAAATAAATAAATAAATAAATAAATAAATAAATAAAAAGCTGAACTGAATTGAGCTGAAAAATGACTTATCTGTAGAGCTACATTACAGCTGAAATTGAATTTGTTAGTATTCACTTTTATAGTATTAACACGGCTATTTTCATGCTAATTAATGTTTAGCTGCTTTTAAGCAATCTGTATTGTATAAAACACTAAAATAAATAAATGGGACTTTACTTGACTTTAACTTTTTATCTCACAGTTCTGACTTTTGTTCCAAGAATTGCACAATTATATTTCATTTTTTTTTTTTCTTTCTTTTTTTTTTTTTTTAAGATTTTGAAAGTATGTTTACTCCGTACAATACAAGCTTTTATGTCAAAATTGCAGTTTTTGTACACCACCTTATTTTAATGTTAGCAAAAATATAAAACTTAGTTTGTCACATTTTTGTAATTATGAATGATTAGATCAATGATTGATTCTTTTGAAAAAAAAAAAAAAAGTACAATGACTGCATTTTTATTATTTTAAAATGGACTAGCAGGTGAATATGTGTGTTTAGATCACACATATCTGCAGTCTGTAAACACTATCAAACATATTCCCTTATTTATCACAGTGTTCTTTTCAGAGTAAATACAAAATAATATCTGTCCTTTCCTAACCCTGCCGCAGACTTTGACCCTATGTATATGTAAATCTATTTGGTAAAACATATCCCTATATACACCACCCTTCCACGGCCAGAGAGAATAAAATGGATTTTGAAATTACTTTGTAGTAGCAAAATCATTGTTTGGACTGATTAGTTTTCCTGCCTCATTTGGTTTGAGACCATTATAGGTGCTACAGAAATATTTTCCTTCAATTCAATCACCTCGTGCCTGCAAAAAGCTACATCATTATATGTAAGCGTACCTTACACACGGCCAAGATTGCACTGCTGTTATTCTAGATGACAAACACTTCAAAAACATTGTTTTTTTGAGCATTCTATCAACGCTTCAAATAAAATATTACTGAGGCGTTAATCTCTGAGGCTGCTGTCTTTGTAAAAATGTCACATTTTGGACACTTATTTTATTATTTAACTTTCCATTACTTTTGCATTTAATGTTTAAAGGAAGTTTTGATTTAAACTTTTGATACAAACAAAATGACAACTATTTCCACTGGTGACACTGTGAAAAATCAAAGAAAAGAAACCTTACAGTGTGCAATATACAGGTGCATCTCAATAAATTAGAATGTCGTGGAAAAGTTAATTTATTTCAGTAATTCAAATCAAATTGTGAAACTTGTGTGTTAAATAAATTCAGTGCACACAGACTGAAGTAGTTTAAGTCTTTGGTTCTTTTAATTGTGATGATTTTGGCTCACATTTAAAGGAAAACGCCACCGTTTTTCCATATTCCATTATGTTTTTCTCTTAATTTAGACGAGTTTATAAGTACCTCTCCCGTCTCAGTGCGTGCACTTAATCGCTCTAGCGCGCGGCGCCACTATGCTAGCGTTTAGCTTAGCACCATTCATTCCTTAGGATCCAAACAGAGATGAATTTAGAAGCTACCAAACACTTCCATGTTTTCCCTATTTAAAGACGGTTACATGAGTAGTTACATGAGTAAGTATGGTGACACAAAATAAAACGGGGTGATTTTCTAAGCAGATAAAAAATGATAACTATATTGTATGGCGGAAGAGCACTTCTCAGCACTTCGACCTCGGCGCAGTAATATCATCACTCCTGAAAAAATTTAAGTATTATGCCAAAAAAAAAAAAAAAAAAACTATATTCAGATTGTAAGACATTTATATTTATGTTTATAAAACTAAAACAATAAAATAATATTTTGATATTTAAAGTAAAATAAACAATATCTGATTTTTTTTAAATATAAAAGCGAAACTTATTTTATTTATTTATTTATTTATTTATTTATTTACTTACTTGTTTAAATTTATGTAATGACTAAAACTACAAATGAAGTAAAAATTTAAATTAAAAATAATAAAAATGGCCAAATCACACAACAACATTAATAAAATTTTAAATTTTAAAATTAAAATAGAAAAAAAATGAAATAAAAATGCTAATAAAAACAGTAATAGTATCTCAATGACACTAAATGATACTTCCAAATATTTGTACAGTAAAATGTAAGAGTAAAAATGACTGTAAAACTATAATGTGAACTAGAAGTTTAATTGAATATGTAACAAAAAATTATTTTATTTTATTTTGTTTTATTTTATTTTATTTTATTTTATTTTATTTTGTTTTGTTTTGTTTTGTTTTGTTTTTGGGCAAACTGTAACCTGAACATATTTTCATAAGATTCAACCAAACAAAAGAATATATTGTGCTTAGCTGTCAGAAAACTGAAAATTGTATAATTTCAGCACATTGTGTTTCAACTCAAATTGCCATATCTGTATGGTGATGTATTATCTGCAGATATAAACTCCACATGCAAATATACATTTTCAAACATACAAACAGCCCCTCTCAAATTACCCTCATTTGCCCAAAATGCAGTTCTTTGACACACACATACACACACACACACACGCACACACACACACACGCACGCACACACAGTCTATGCGAACCCCTTTGAAGAAGCCATGATGATCTCAGCTAATGAGATAAGAGACTGTGTAACCACGGTGACAAATGCAGCCATTTGAGGCCAGAAGGAGGAAAACAAGAGGAGATTATGCATGCAAGCAGCAGGTGAGAGATACTGAGCTATTGTGCCTCTTTTGGACCGAGTCCCGCCTCATTCTGAATGCTGTCTGCCAAATCGTACAGAAAACGCAGTATCAAATTCACAGACTGATGCCCCCGTTGCATGTCTGGTGCCTCAGAGATGCTGTATTTTATTTTTTTTTAAGTTCACAGATGTGTGAATCTTAACTTTCAAATGTGACTCATGTATATATATATATATATATATATATATATATATATATATATATATATATATATATATATATATATATATATATATATATAATGTATAATGTGTTTGTGTGTGTGTTCAAATTTTTGAATATATATTATAATTCCAAAATTATGGGATAATTATGGGATAATTACATTATTATTTATAATTATTTATGATTATTAAAATATGGGTTGGAAAAGCTGGAAAAAATAAGTTCCCTATCTGTCGGTCACTATGAGTTATGTCGTGACGACATAGGGGGATTCACTTGGGAGCCCCAATCATCTCTGACTTTAAGAGAAAAGGCCAATGAATATTGGCTAGTGGATTTTGCATACCTGAGCCACTCCCCGTGTACACGGGTATAAATAGGCGGCAGGTGCATCCTGCAACTCATTAGGTTTTTGCTTCGGAGCCGAGTGGATGAACGTGTTGATCTCCACAAAGCCTTTCATCATCTGTCTGCAAGCTGTTCTGGTTGGCGTCAGGGTGCGAACAGCGGTGTCCCTGTCTGCAGTGATTCCCCTGGGCACTTCAACTAAAAGAGCAGATTTCCTAAAAGAGCAAATCACTGTCGGTTCGCGTCTATTTAAAGACGCCGTTCCTGCCGTGTCCTCTTGGTTGCGGTCGTTTCCTATCCTCCGTCGACAGCCACGATCGTTGTCTTCAGTGTCTGGGCGTCCAGCGCGCTGAAGCTGCGTTCGTGGATGGTTTATGCGTTGGTTTTGAGCGTGTAACCATGGCAGCGCTGCGATCGAGCCTCTCTCTCCTGACGGGATGGCAGGGGCTCCCTCTGTCAAATCATCATAACAATGTCTTGATGTGTGGTTGTGACTCCAGGCCATTCAAATTATTACAGAAATAATGCACTCCCGAAGTGGTAATATGGCCACGACGCTGGAGCTTATTAATGCAACGGTCTTTCTCCATTCTCAAACAAATTAAGACGTTCAGTTTTTATTGACTGAACGCAAGTGCCTATTGCAATAGAAAACACTGTAACGGTTTCCACTGATTACGGAATATTTTTGTTTGCTGGGGTGGTACTATTATATAGGCCTATTAAAAAGAAAGGGGGGCCTAAGATATCGTTTTTTTGCCTATATGTCACGATAAGAGGTAAATCCGGCACTGTTTATTGTACAGAAAGAGAGCAAAACAGCATACATTATCAAAGAACATTATCATTGACTTTAGTCTGGCCAGAATTCAAGCACTCTCAAAAACTCCCATTAATCAATCACTGAAATTGCTTACATTGTGAAATGAATATCTTGCTTACATCTTACGCACATCTGCACTTTGTTGTTTCTGATGAGAGAAATCGGCAGAGAGCAGAATTCATTCAGGGAGCGCTTACACTGAATAAAACAGCTGTTTCAGCGATGACTCATCTGAATGCCTCTTATTGGCCATTGTAGTTCAGCAGAATCGTGCTGTAGCTAAAAACGAGGATGTCTCTTGTTCCGTGTCAGCCAGCGAAGTTGAGCGAACGCAGAATTAAATTTAGCAGCTGATGATGTGCCGCACTGAACGATCTAATCACACCAGTGTGATCATTTATCAAATGCAAAAAAATATATATCATTCGGCTATTTTTGTCTTTTGGAAGCTGCATTCAAAATCCTCTTGCCTCAAAAATCTGAGGGGGCATGGTTGAAATCGCGTTGGGGAATATTTAGGCTGGGCCCCCCTCTGGTCCAGTGCCCTGGGCATGTTCCCGGTAGGCCCGTGCGTTAATCCGTCCCTGGCAACACCGAACACCTTCGCGAGATTCTACAGTCTCCGTGTTGAGCCAGTTTCTTCCCGTGTGTTGAGTAACAGGTAATTGGCGGGAAGAGCTGGCCGGTGTCACGCTTGCTGCGCCATGCCCCCTAACTCGGGGATATGAGCGCCTTTTTCCTCCTCCAGTTCAGTTCCCCGGACAGCGAACCCTGGTGGAGTTCCTCCAGCACCCCCGGCAGTCAGACTGGGCAGAGCAGTTGCCCCAGGCCTGGGTCAGTCCACATCAGTGTCTCCACGTTACCTCCCTTCGGGCAGGATGTGGCCTCCGTAGCGCCCTTCTCTGGAAGTCTCGCTTCCCCGTCGTTACTGCCAAGCTGTAACAACAAACAGGAAAGACTTGAAGCTATCTTTCATTGAAGGTCAAAATCCCTTCCGACTTCTGTGGGGAAAGGAACAGCAGCTTGGCTATCTCCAGCAGCGATGTACTCAGTGGTCCCTGCGGGCACCAAGGTTAGCGAATTTGCACTGGGGCGATGGGAAGGTTGCGACCTTCGCATGGCATTTGTCTGTCATGCGCTCGCTTGTCAGCATCTGCATGCCACAAGGTTGTGACGGGGCTCAGGTTGTGGCACTTTCCATAGGACCCCTATGTCGTCACAACATAACTCATAGTGACAGACAGATAGGGAACGTCTCTGTTACGTACGTAACCCTCGTTCCCTGATGGAGGGAATGGAGAAGTTATGTCCCCATGCCACAATCTTGAACCATCGCTGGTTGCCAGGGACTCCTAATGAGTGGATGGACCTGCCGCCTATTTATACCCGTGTACACGGGGAGTGGCTCAGGTATGCAAAATCCACTAGCCAATATTCATTGGCGTTTTCTCTTAAATTCAGAGATGATTGGGGCTCCCAAGTGAATCCCCCATGTCGTCACGACATAACGTCTCCGTTCCCTCCATCAGGAAACGAGGGTTACGTACGTAACCGAGAAGTTTTTTTTTTTTTTTTTTTCATGTTTTTGTAAAAAAAATTGTAAAATCAACAATATTCTGAAATATTATTACAATTTAAGAACTGCTACAATTAAAAGAACTGTCAGTTACTTTATTTTATTTTACTTTATTTGAAGGTGTCCTTGTTACACACGTTACATGTACTTACTATTATAATAACACTTAATTATGCATAATTGCATGCAAGTAACCCTAAGCCAAACCCTAACCCTAACCATATAGTAAGTACATGTAATTAATTAATACTACTCAGTACTTAAATGTATAATTACACTGTAACAAGGACACCTTAAAATAAGGTGTAATCGAACTGTCTATTTTATTATATTTTAAAATGTAATTTATTCCTATGATGCAAAGCTGAATTTTCAGAATCCTTACTCCAGTCTTCAGTGTCACATGATCCTTTAAAAATCTTTTATAAAAATCCAATTTTAATGTTTAACAGAATTGAATTTTCATTACCACAATCAGTACTTTTCATATTTAATTTGTGCTAATTTGAATGAAATAAGATTAAAATATTTGTTTACTATAACAATGTAAAAAAATAAACTACTACTACTACTACTACTACTAATAATAATAATAATAATAATAACATATTTGTTAAGAATAGTGTGTATTAGAAACAAAGTTTAAAGTTTGGATGCATTAATGGGTGCCAGTAAATAATTTGCAGATAAAACTGTGCTAAATAGACATAAAAATAATGATAAAAAAAAAACAAAAACATACTGATCTTACAAATGGGCTTAACTTTCTTTATGTAAAATGTTTTTCATATTTTACATAATAATATTATTATATATTACAGTATTAATTTATTGTATTTTAGGAGATGTTTCTATTTACGATATAACATTACACAGCAGGAAAAGCAGCTCTTCAGCTCAGCAGGTATTAGTACGTTCACACTCTTGCCTGTGACGTATAAACGAGGACTCTGAAAGCAGGCAGGAAGAGATGGTAGGGAGCAGGACCTGAGGAGCAGCTCTGACGGGTCGTGAGATCTCTGAGGAGACCCCATCTCATGGCCGATGAGCAATTCATCTGGAGTTAATGTGCTGCAGCTGTGCTCTAATGAGCTGAGGCCAGGGGAGAGACTCCACCGCTGTGACGCGTTCTGCATTCATCACTTAAAGTCCTCCGTTTCACGCTCACCAAAGCCTGACTATCAGACCATCGTGCCACACAGGTCTTACACTGCCCGCTGCTCCTGGGAAAGGCCTTATGCTTATGCACTTGGAAACCGTAATTATGATGTGACGTGTGTCACAGGATTCGGGGCAGGTACAAAATGGACATTCCATTGCAATTTCATCACTTTCTTGTCAAAAATATAGTAAAAGTAAACAAAATGACAAAGCTTCCAAAAGGGGGTTTTCACAAATATGTTATGTTTAACACAGACCTAATTGTACTCATACACTGAGAAATCCCATTATAAAAATGATATAATGAAATACCGCAATCAGTGTTTGGTTTAATGTATTACTAAGTAATCAATTACAGCAATTTAGTTTCTTTTCCCTTGAAAAAGTAAGGAATTACTCTTGATTTCTCTGTAATTTAATCACAGTTACTACTGATGTACTTGCATTAAATACTGTATAGACTATATAAAATTGTTACAATATTGTTTTCTATATAAAACAATACTGGATTTAACATCAACATTTTATATGTAATATTCAAATGTATGTTTTTAATGTAACCTTCTCCCTCAGTTCAAGAATATTTTATGAAATGTTATATTTATTTCAAAGAATTAAAAGAGCAGTTTCATGTCTATCCGTTTATTGTTCAGCTGATCGAGGTTGATATGGGATTTAGAAAGTAATTATTAATAAGCAATGCAATACTTTCTAGAGAGAGTATTTAATACAGTAATATAATTACACAGTTAAGGATGTAATTAGTGATTAATTACCTTGCTTTTGTAAGATTTTATTCCAACAGAACACATGCCTTCATTACTACTGTGCAATTTAAAGCATTTTTGGGGAATTTTGGAATTTTTATTTTATTTTTTTATTTTTATTTTTATTTTTTTGCCTCACACTTTTATCTCATCCGGCATTACATTGATTATGAGTTTGATTTAATGTCAGTTTAGCTACTGATGTATCATTAGTGTTATATGGATTGAACATATCATTATATTTGGGAGTTTGGGATGGGGGCAGATAATTTTGCACCTGTGAAGGAGACCTACAGTGTTTTATAATTACATACAATTTTCTCATCTGTCCTTTCACCTATGATTTTTAGCTGCATTCTCCCTTTGCCCAGATGCACCTCTCGCTTTCGTTTCTCCTCATCATCTTCTCCATCCCCTCCTCCCTGATGACGGACATGCGCTCATCCTGTCAGAAAGAAACAATCCTGTAATCCTGCATCACACACAAAGCCGTCTGAGGACAGGACGTTCACAGCAGTCACACCTGCAGAGCTAATTTGAAGTGCACTGAACTACTGTTACTGATATTAAGCAGCACGCAGTCATCAGGGATAGTGTGATCTCATTAGTATTCCTAGATGTTTGCGTGCTTCTGGCACACATACATTTTTGTACATTCGAACAGACAGTGGAACGTACAACATAGATGCGTATCTAAAGCATAAAGCCTTTTACGCATGAGTAACTTTACAAGTCTTTGATTAATTTTATTGTACTTAGAATAAATGAGATTAATTAAATGTTCAGTGCCAGCACATGCATTTAAAACAGTAAAAGCATTTACCTGAATGGACAATCAAATGGTTTCATTCTGTTCTGTGTAATTTTACTGGTTGGAAGCACTGTGACAATGCAAAAACTTATATAGTTATAGCTACACTTAAAAAAAAAAAAAAAAAAAAAAAAAAAAACAAGTTTTAGTTGTTTTAATACATAAAATTAAAGTTTTTACATGCTATTTTATTTTAGTTTTATTTCAGTATTTTTCTTTAGTTTTAGGTATTATAGCACATAAAGTTAAACTAAATGAGAAATGTTTCCTTTGGGCAATAAAATAAAATAAAAAATAAAAATAAAAAATAAAAATAAATAAAATAAAATAAAATAAAAATAAAAAAGCTTTGTAATAAAATAATTAGCTTTTTATTTAATTGAGTTCATTTGTTTGAAGTAACAACAATGCTTTCAATGGTTTTTGGTTTTAGTTTTTATACCAACCCTGGTACAAAATATGATATTGATATAAAAAGTTCACAGTTCCTGGTATTTTGCATGAGTATTAAACTTTAAGGTTTTTTAACGTCTGCATATTGTTTATGCATAAAAAGATGTTTGTTTTACATGCTGTCAACATGTATATTCCACATATTTCAGTGTTTATCCAAACATACAAAAATGTGTGGTTGTGCTTTATGAATACAAAGGAAATCCTCCTTTTAGTAAGCAGTAGTGCTCCCTCTGATTCTAGAAGGCTCTGTGATGGTATAGAAACTGCTAGGACACCGTACAAAATCCTCAAACACATCTTGCTAACGTTTGGGGCTATTCAAAGAGAGACTGGAATAATCACCTAGGGAAAATTACATAGCATTCAAAGAGCTGAAGCATAATTACATACTATTAGAAAGCATCTCTCCCCTCTCGCTTTGGACCATGAGAACGTGAAACTACATGTTACAAAGCACATGGTTGTCTTGCTCTCATAGTAATTCAGAAGCTGCGTGTGGTACTTAATAGAAACAACCTTTACAAACGGTGGGCTCCGGACCACTGCTCATTGTTATGCTAGAATACATGAATCATGGGTTTGTATTTTCTGTGATCATGAATGAAAAAGCAAGAAGTATGCGAAGAGGAAGTCAATGGGATTCCGTTACAGTGCCCTTCCAGACGCCTCTCATCCAGCGGCAAGACCCCCGTATGCGGACCCGTGAGACAGAGACCCCTAATAAGAAGAGGTCTTATGAATTATTAATCCCCACTATACATGCCTATATGCCCTCATCCGTCCCCCATGCACTCTGCTCTTAGGATATATATTCCCTTTAAATCCGAGAGATTTGAATTTTCGCCTCAGGTTTTGAGCGCGGTCCTTAAAGCGAGCCACCCAGCGGTGGATGTTTCTGAGATGGAGGCCAGTTAACTTGCGAGACTCCCTCCTCCCTGCACCTCTTGATCTTTTAAATTCTCTCTGCCATGCTTGGGTCAGTTGCAAATCTTTCCCCAAGCATTTTCCTACTATGAAAGGAAACTCCATGCAATAATTTTGGGGTGGGTCTCGGGCGTTGATGGATTTTCACGTTGGATCATTGCATACCTCAAACGACAGTTTATTTCTGAACCGTGAAGCACATGAGTGATTTCAGTGGCACAATTTTTCATCATATTTGAAAATTATTTAAAAGTTGTTTAATTTTCTTATTTTGAATTTCACTGCACTCATGCAAAGGGACAAAGAACAAAACAAGTAAAAAAAAAAATTGCATAAAAATAATTTATATATTAATTATTTTGTTTTTTATTTATAATTTCTAAAATGATTGCTTTTTTATTTATTTTTTTATTATTTATTTATTTATTTATTTATTTATTTATTTATTTTTTACTTCATCAAAATGGTACAACACTTGGTAACGGTTTGCCGCTTGCTATGTAAATGCCAAAATAAATAAATGAATAAAAAATCATTGACATGATTAGAAAATGTTCAATGCAAATTTCATCCAGTGGAGACGTTTAGTACTGCGTCCAAACAAAATCATACTGAAAGCTCATTTTTTGAGATATCAACCTCAAATTTGGAACACACCTTGTTTAGCTTTGATCTTCACACAGTTTAAATTGAAACATGTTTTGTATTTCATATAAATTTATTATTATTATTATTATTATTATTATTATTATTTGTTATTATTTGTTATTTATTTGTTTTCTTTTCATTTTTCATAATAATAAACTGAAGCTTCTGTAACTTCAGCAATAATCTGTCAAATGTCTTAAGAAGACCAAAAAAGACTTATGACAGTTTAAGTTGGAAATTTCATTTTAAGGTGTATGCTTAAAAAGTGGTTAACAGGTCATAAATAGATAATTACTATTTCATAAATATAATTTAGTACCACAAAATCTCATCAAATACAAAATATTAAATAAAGAACATTATCAAAATAAAATCTATCACATTAAGTTCATTGGAGAATGAATGAATGAATGAATGAATGTATGAATGAATGAACGAACAAATAAATAAGTTTCCACAATAATATGAAGCAGCAGAACTGTTTTTAATATTGATAATATTGTTTCTTCAACTTTGATCACAGGAATAAATTGCATTTTAAAATATATTATAATATTACAGTTATTTTGAAATTGTAATAATATTTAACAATACTACTGTTATTACTGTATTCTGAGATTTCTTTCAAAAAACACTAAATAAAACTTATCAACCCCAAAATTTTGGAAGTGTGTATGTCTATTTATGTCTATTAAAAATTATGCACTGTTTTATTGTTTTATTTAACTATATTTTAAAACATAAATCAATCAAATATATATATATATATATATATATATATATATATATATATATATATATATATATATATATATATATATATGTTTCACTCATTAAACTGATATCTGAAATTAAAACAATATATTCTTTTCTGGCACTCACTTTAAAATAAAATAAAATTCACCTAAAATGCTATGTCAACCCTCTGTTTTGTTTTCTTTGACATCTGATTTAAATTTATGGATTCAGATCTAAATGATTTTCCAACATGCTTCTATCCACTTCTATCCTTCTAAATGCTTCTATCCACTTGCACATTCAGCGCAGATATATAGGCATACTGTATGCTGTATATTTCTGTCAGCATGACTGCTACAGCAAGAGTGATGCATTTTAATATTCATTTTGATAAGCATGGCCATTTCACCTTCACTGAATGTGGCTTGTGTTGCTGACAGGATGTCGTCCAATCCTGTCTTGCTGTTATAATAAGTGGCCAATAGAAAACATTAAACAGTCTGACTGCCAAAAAATCCTAACTTCACGTGCTTCAGTACAAGGTTAACAGAGCTTATATTTATTTTAATAATGTGGGTGTCTCATCTGCGCAGCTACACAGAGAGGTGCACTGAGCTTATCAGTCATTCAAAGAACCCACATCTCATTAGTATTCATAGGTGTTCACAGGTAAAATCAGGTTCCAGCACATTTCGTTCATTTGGATAGACACTTAAATGTACAATATAAAGATTTTGACAGCATCTAAAAATGTACAAGTGTTTATGAATCATTTGATGTTCTTACAAAACTGAATTCATGGAATTAATATACTGATTGGAGATTAATTATGTTTGTTAAATAATAATGTTTTCATTCTGTCCCATGTGATTTTTAAAGCCTGGACAAAACACACACTGACAATATGATAGATAGATAGATAGATAGATAGATAGATAGATAGATAGATAGATAGATAGATAGATAGATAGATAGATAGATAGATAGGTAAACAAATAAGTATATAAATAAACAAACAAAATAAATAAATACATTTCTCTGATGACGTTTCTCCATCATTTACTGATTAATGTCAGATTGTGTTGAACTTTCATTTAACTGTCTACAAAGCAAATTTTAGTAGTTCATGTATGTTGGTATTAGTTATATTTCAATTATTGAATATATACAGTTTTAAGCTTTAAAACATTAAAAAAAAATGCCTGAAATGTCAAGTGTTTTTTTACAGCAACAACAGCCTCCATTTTTGTTATTTAAAATATACAGTTATTTTAAATTATAATGATATTTCACAATATTATTTTTTTTCTGTATTTCTGCAAAAGCAAAGGGGACTTCCTTCAACACATAAACACACAAATATATATACTGATCCAAAAATTCTGACTGGTAGTGTAGGAGTATTTATTTGCCAATTAAAAAAGATATGATGAATTTCGGGCAACAACAGCCCTCGTTTTTTACTGTAAATTTAACAGGATTTTTACATTTAACTGTCATTAGTAAGCTAACACTCATGTTAAAACACAATTTCGTTTCATAAGCACACCATTTCCTCTCATAAACCTACCAGACAGCTTCTGAGAACATATTTATTTTGTTGGTTTTGTCAAATGAACCCACCTTAAATTAAGAAACTTTGGCTGAATTTGTACCGTTCTGTCAGCCAGTTCTCTTGAATTCTACACCATGAATCAACCTGCAAACGAGAGTGCACTCTCAGATATTCTATTCATGCATTTTCACACCTTCCGGCTTTTTTTTTTTTTTCTTCTTCTTTGACTTATGCATCAACTCACTGTATCTATTCCATACCTCTCACCTCTATTTCACCTATCAGGTCACAGGGCCTCCATTCTACCAGCGGTACGTTGAAATATGCAAAGGCATTGCACCCTTGGCCCTGCCTGTTAATACTGGATCTGATCTGCCCAGTGCAGGAGGAGGAGGGTGATGATGAAGGTGCCCTCGAAGGTGCCTGTTTATCTAGAGAGAGGAAACTGTTTGCTGACATGTAGAGCCCTCTTCTGGTGGCTTTGCCACGCTGCTGCAGAATCCTCCTCCTCTGAACCTAGGTGCACACTTGATATTTTTGCCACAATTTTTCCGTCAGAGACAAACGTTGGGGATGATCAAATATTTCTTTTGTAAGAGGGCAAAATTAGCAGTCTTGGATGGCTTAGTCTGACATGCTTACCGGCGGCTAATTAATTGGCTTTGTAATTATTTTTTTTCCTCAGACAGACTTCTGGCAGTGTCCGAAATTTTGGGTTGCAATCCTGCAGCGTGACTGCTAATGAAGAACCGATATGGGCACAGCTATTGATGAAGTGTGTGTGCGAGAGGGAAAGAGACAGGCAGTGTAAGTTTAGTGGAAATGCTGAGGTTGTCTATATGATACACAACAGAAATATCTTGTTTCCTTTCAAAAAGTAATATTTGCCTCCTTTTTAATTTGTGGGGCATTTTTATGATTATATTATTAAATGTATCTGTGTTGTTGTTTTTTTTTATTATTATGTCAAATACTTACATTTACACAATCAGTTTAGTCAATCACAGAATAGACTGATACTATTTTCTTGAACAGGAGCTGCATCTGACATGACATTTATGTGTATTTGCACAGACTGTTTAATGCTGCTCAAATGTGGCATGCATGCATTTACCTGGATAATTTAAATGTGTATAAAATAAACACATTCTTAAATTCAGGAATTCATTACAAAGCAAAACTGCAATATAACAGTGAACAATTATCGTTGATTATTTATCTTGATATTTGAATAATGACTATTAATAACAGTTACTAGAATACATAAAAACTGATTTTATAACCATTTATAAATTAGTTATTTTTTATGCATTAGAATATTAAGACTTCATTATTATTTTAGTATCATGAAAAACAAAACAGTTCTTCAAACTGGGAATAAATTATATGAAAAAGCTATGTTTGCATCACCCTGTTTTTATGCGCATTTTGAAGTATCGCATCAGAAACGAGTGATGGAAACGCCAAATTTACAATAAAAATCCCTTAATTAGCAAAACAAAGAAAAAGAAAAAAAAACAGGTTTTGCGCTCGCTTGAGGTGGTTTTTGACCTGTAAAAAAAGGGTTAATGTGAATAATGGGAGATGGAAACGCATTTGCCAAATAAATTCCTCCATGCGCGCATCAAAAAAGTCATATGACTTTGCTCTGTGGAATGGCAAAACCTGACTAACCAGTGGACCGATCTCATTCCATAGCATCTGAAATGTTATGGTCATTCGTAAATGCCCAAGCAAAGTCTATCATCAAAGTACTTCTGTATAATTGCCTTCCAGAACCGTCTTACACGACTGTGTTCCCAAACAGCAGGCATGCACCTCCGAAAGCAATGACCGCATTTATTGCGTTTTGTCTGCTCGCACTGAGGCACAAGTAAATTATTTTATATGAAAATTATTATATTCAGTTGCTTCTCCTACCTTTCTTAGTGATATACATTGCCAGTTTATCAGAATGTGATGATTTTGATCTCTTTGACTCGTTGGATGGAAATGGTGCTTATTCATAAATGTTTTATGCAATATTCCAATTTTGCACATAAGTTAAATTCGCAACTTTGGATGGAAACCCGGCTACAGAAAGTGAGTGAAAAACATTCCCCATCACTAAAGCGCTCCATGACTTCACTCTAACACGAGTTCTGCACTCTCGCAAAAACTCCTGCTGTAATCCCTGAAGCCGTCTACACTGTCAAATAAATATTTTACTTACATTGTATCTGCACTTTGTTGTGTATGATGAGAGCACAGAAATCAGTCAGTAAGCACATGCACTGAAACAAACTCTGATATATTCAGTGGATTTCATCACCGGTGACTCGTTTAAATGCCTCTGATGGGCCATTCCATTCATATGCTCAACAGAAACACGTGTGATTGGTTGTAATGCTCAACACTGCAAAAACTTGCACTTTGAAACCAATTTTCAAAAGTGTGCCTTTTCAGGCTCCCAAAATACCACTGTCATGTAAACGAACGGGCAAAATGCATAAAAAGTTTTCCGTTTTTAGTTGAAAACGGTGTCATGTATACACCCCCTAAATCTAATACCGCAATCTGTACTTTCATAACAGATTTGGTTTAATTTTGCGGGTACATTTTTTTTGTTAACATTTTTGTTAAGTTTGGGGGACATATTTGCTCGTTGTGATGGCATTTTCCCCCAAGCAGGGGCATCGCTAGTGGGGGGAAAAGGGTGACAGAGTGCATAGGGCCCAGAGGTCTGGGGGGCCCGCGATCGCCTACTGGCCATCGGGAGCACCGAGACATCCCATTCGAGTAGTGGGCTGATCACTGAAATGATGGAGCCCTCCCCGATATTAGGCACTGTTTTTAAATTACAGCACATGCAAAAATGCATAAAGTAAATACTCCAAAAGTGTGAAACAGCGCTACCCGATGCATCCGCCAGCCGCGCGTCAAAGCATTCTCCCGCACAGCGCTGGCGAACGTGTGCCGTGATTTATAAGAGATAAACAGCGCAAGTCGCTTGATTCATTCAGATGTGACACAGAATTATTGTTATACAGTCGTGTGATATGAGAACATTAAAGGTTCTGTAGTGATCCTGGCTGAAAACAGCCAAGACAATGAGGTGTATTGGAAAACGCCGGCTTGTCAATTCAGCACCGTAGTAATTTAACTTGAAGTTATTAACATTATACAAATAGCAGAAATGTATTTATTATAAACGTTTCTGTTATTACATATTGGGGAATATTTTAATTTTAGAAGATTTTAATTTGTTTTGTAGTTTCTTCATGTTTAGTTTATTTATTTATTTATTTATTTTTTAACTACAAATTGTATAGTTTATTATTACTTATTATTTATTTTAAATACCATATAACTACGGTAACAAGGACCATGGTTTTACTTCTTGTGACCACCATCATACTAATACTAGCAGATAAACTCTGGATTCTAAGCAAGAACTTCTTTCTTTTTAGATGTTTAGTTCTAATGAATTTTAATTTAAGTAAAATGTTAATTAAATAAGGGCCTGATTAACGATAAATATCAGTGTCTTATAAAAAAAAAAAAAGTAGGTGTTTATTATTTACAGATAATAAAGTTCTTAAATGAAAATTGTCATCGTTTACTCAACATGTCATTCCAAACCTGTATGAATTTCTTTCTTCTGTTGAACATAATTTGAGAAATTCAAGAATTTTTTGTCCATACAGTAGAAATCAAGGGTAACCAAAATGGTTTGGTAACATTCTACAAAATCTTGTTTTGTGTTCAACAGAAGAAAGTCGTTTGGAATGACATGAGGGTGAGGAAATGATGACAGAATTTATTAGCAGTAACTTTCCTCAGTCTAGCTCAAAATCAATGCTTTACTGTCAAGTGATTTTCTATGTGACAAAAAAATGCATTATTAAGTTTGTTGCATTTGTCGTGAATTCAATAATATCTATCAGTATTTGTTTCTGTCCTGCTTTATTTATTCATTTATTTACTCCAATTGAAGACCTTATGACCTATCAAAACATTCAAGATGGAATTTGTGATCCGGATGGACTCGTTTTGTCCAGGTCCAAATTGTAACCCAATCCAGCCCCCCAAAACATTATTTTACATTTTACGGTTTAAGTCAGATGAGGTCCACTGGATTCATAGATTTCCATTGCTCGGATCTCCAGGCCAAAATGAGACACTAATGGCCTCCAGCTCAGGCACCAGTCAGCCTTGTCTTGGTAATGATTATTATCCCAAACCAGTGGGTAATCAATGGATGAACAAGATGTTCCCCACGGATACAACCTTTTTGACATACTAGACAATGGGGTGGAAATTAATACAGATGTAAGTACATCTCAACATCAGTTCTGATTCACTGCAAAACACCATTTTCTTAATTGGTGTTTTTGTCTTGGTTTCTCAATAACAATATCCAAACATCCTTAAAACAAAAACTAATAAGCAAGAAGCAGAATTTGATGTATATTAAGACTAAATGCTATTTAGTTTTCTTACCCTACTGGCCAAATTGTTTTTCTTATTTTAAGCATTATGCAGTTGTCCAAAAATGGGATGAGAAAATTAAATGTAATTCAAGGTATATTACTGAAAAGAAATCAGTATGAAATTTTACACAGTACATATATTTTGCTTCTTTGCATCTCAAGTAAAACATTTTATTTTATTTTTGTTTTCTGGATTTAAAAAATAGTTTACCTTGTTAATGCAAAGAAAACAGCAAAAAAAGAGTTTTTACTCAAGAGACTGTAATAAAAGAAAGTGCTGATGGACATTTTGTACATTTTATGACAAAAGCTTGATGTTCCTGTAGCTCTACCATCATAAAGCATTGTGCCAGCAATGCTGAGTTGCATTCCCAGAGAACGCAAACACGCTGATAAATGTATAGCCTACCTTGAATGCATTGTAAATTCCTTTAAATAAAAACATCTGCCAAATGCTTAAATGTAGATGGAAATAATTTCAGTATTTCCACCTTTTCCAATGTGACATCAGGGACTTCCTGTAATATGCTATGCTTTTTCTTACTCTGCTTGCTGGAGAATTACATCATGAGTTTTCAGTTGCACAGACAGGCTTTATTTTCCTTTCCAGGAAATACAGAGTGCATTCTCCCTCTAAAGAAGCGACAGCTTGCTTAAAGATGTATTATGGGTGGTTGGTATGGCGGTATGCATTCAGCATCAAAATAAATACCTCAGAGAAACGCTCTGTGCATTCGGAGGAGTGTGCTGTTTTAGAACTAGTGCGCAGAATGGGAAACAGTGATCTATCGACGCTTGTTGTGCCTTTGCAGCCTCCTTGGCTTCAAGGCGAGAGTTCTTCACAGGCGCCTGTTGAAGCAATAACATCAACCACGCAGAGTCAGGGAACTGTTCTGGAGTCACTCGGGGAATCGCCTGTTTGGGGGATAATAAGGTTATGAGTGACAGGCTTGCTGAGGAGAAGTTTAAAGTATGAAGCGGCTCCATACAGTTCTTTAACTCTTTGGGTCTGCCTTTGCCCTCTAGAGAGTGATGGATAAAGCGAACACACGCGCCCCTGGTACAGGCACTGAGTTCGTTTTTAAAGTGCACCACTTGGTGGTTTGATTACCCTAGTGGTAGAAAAAAAAAAACACATAACCCAGCTGGTGTCCTCAGAAACCATATTTGAAAAAACGCCATAGCGTTGATAAATGGCTACATTCTCTGCAAAATGGATCCGAAAATAATCTCACAATTCTGCCTTTCTTTTCTCACAATTACCAGTTTATAACTCGCAATTCAGACTTTTTTTTTTCTCAGAACTGCGAGATGTAAATTCACAATTGTGAGTTAGAAAGTCCATTTCTGCAGGAAAATACTACTTTCAGAATTGTGAGGTATAAACTCACAATTATACGAGAAATTCTGAGAAAATAGAAGTCGGAATTATGGGTTTATATCACACAATTCTGAGAAAAAACTTTTGCATTTAACTTTTTAAATTTTTATTCAGTGGTGGAAATGGGCTTCCATAAGGTTGAATATCACTTAGTGTTGTAGTCAAGACCACCTAATCTGAGACCAAGTCGAGACCAAGACAATTGTGTGTTGAGACCAAGACAAGACCAAGACTTTGAGGGGTTGAGACCAAGACAAGACCAAGACCAGACCAGCATTGCTCAAATTCATCTAAAGTATCCACATTTACTGCCTGAGAAATGCCTTATTTTTAATCATTAATTACAATAATAAGACACTTACAGAGCTGTTACCAATCAAATGAAATCTCTAACAACAAAATTCATATTTGCACTGCAGTGGTGCACTGCACAGAAGCTGCATCTGAATTGGTACAATTACAAATGCATAAATAATGTTGAAAGTAATGTTAAAAATTCTTTACTGAATGTTTTTATAAAAGCAATATCATTTTGTTTTCAAAACAGCTCTCTTGCTCTTGTGATATTGCTTAATTATATCATATTATAATATACAAATCCACATCTCATACATTTAAGCACGTATACTCTCAAGCACTTTTTTTTTGCAACAATATCTTGAATTTTGTGGGTGTATGTATTCATTTTGGTGACAATTTTGACACAGTCCCTCAATAATTTCTTACCTGGCATAACAGTATAAATCATTTGTTCTCAGCCAGGGGCCAGGGCCCACTATGGGGCCTCAACAAACTTCTAAGGGTGCCTCAAGATGACTTAAAATTATTTAAAATAAAACAAAACAATCATTAACATTAACTAAAACAGGTAAAAAATCAAAGATATTTCTTAGTATTTGGTTATTTTTATAATGAATATAGATCTTTCTAGTCATGCTAAGCTCTAAAATATTTTGGGTGGGGGGGGGGGGGGGGGGGGGGGGCCATCAAATAATGTTGTGGAGAATAGGGGGCAGTAAATTCAAACATTTTGAGATCCACCGGTATAAATCAAATTATTCATTTTTGTTATTTAGTTATTTAATTAGTTATTGATTGCATTTGAAGCAGGAAGTTTTACATCCAATCACATTAATGATGGTTGTGGTCTTGACCGGTGTTGAAACAAAATCCCGAGTCCTCTTAGTCTAAGACCAAGACAAGACTGAGTACAAATGCGGTCGAGACTGAGACAAGACCAAGACCATCAAAAAATGGTCTTAAGACTGGTCTCAAGACCAAGACCGGTCTCGAGTACTACAACACTAATATCACTATAACAAACAAACAAACAATAAATACATAAATAAGTAATAAAAAATTGGTTGAAACATAAATAAGACAACTGTAAGGCGATTTTGTTTCTACGTTTTTTTATTTTTTGTTGTTGTTGTTTTTGTTGTTTTTGTTAAATCTATCTATCTATCTATCTATCTATCTATCTATCTATCTATCTATCTATCTATCTATCTATCTATCTATCTATCTATCTATCTATCATCTATCTATCTATCTATCTATCTATCTATCTATATCCTTTTCATTGATCATTTGAGCGGTCAAGTAAATAGCAATGAAATAAATGTAACAAAATTGTAACAAAAAAAATAAATTGAACAAAAATGAACTCATTAATGAATAATTACAAAAATAAATAACAATGTAACGAGACCATTTAAAAAAAATCTAATTCTCTCTTTTAATTAAATGTTCTTTCTTTCTTTCTTTCTTTCTTTCTTTCTTGTTTTGAATGAAGTCTTCTGTGGCATACTGGAGATGTCTATAAACTATATTAACTATAGATAATATCTAGAAATACTGCATGATTTATTCAGATTTTACGTTATAATTACGGAATATAATGTACTCAGCCTGATTGCCATGCATTAAACCTGAAGGTAAAAAGATTAGGATCATTATTCTCTATGGCATGGTGCAGAACAACAAAAGGTTCTTCAGAAATTCTACCGGTTGACATATTTCTATTGGTTTACTCTTTCAACTCGTATATCGCCCACCCCTGCTGCTAAGCAGCATGTGCAGACACTGCACACAGCCACTGCCAGCACCTGTAAATTCATGAATGGTAGTGTTTTCAGATGATGGAGTCCTAGAGGGGCTCTCAGTCTCAACTAGCGCCGACTGAGGAACAGCCTCCTGTGGGGTCAGCCGGGTCAGAGAGCTGATGGAAACAGAACAGAATGTCAAACTGAAGAAAAACACACCAACCTACAGTCTCACGACGCACTGAAAACTTCTTACTTTCTGCTGCGCTCAGTTAACTCCGCAAAGCAAACATGCTTTTCCACACCTCCGTCAGGCAATTTTAAACATCGCACGACAAACTCAGCCGCACTGGGATAATAGTGTGGCGGGTTGCAGTCGGGACGAGTCTGCGGTCAAAGGCAGGGTTTTAAAATAATCAACACAAAGCATGCCCTTGGCACTAACCTTCATTAATGATGTGGCTCATTTGAGTCCTCTGAACGGAAAGCTCTTGGCCGAGGGAGAGACTGTGAATCCCTGACTAAGAGCAAGCAAGTGAGATGGCTCTTATCAGCCAAGCCGCTCAGGATTGGTTCCTCTTTACACTCTACATTTAGCCAAGGACATTGAACTACACCGCACAGCATTAGAATCAGGTGATAGGAGGTGCTTGTTCTGGTTCAGGCGTCAGTCCTCACAATATAAGCACAAATGCAGTTGCTACAGCATGGGGCAGGTCTTTGTTTCATCTTTTGAAATATTTAACCAGGTTGGGCATAATTAATGGTGAACACTTGCTGTAGTATCAGCCTCTTTGACTATGTAAATGAATTTGCTGTAACCAGAACAGGCTTTAGCATTTGCTGAGCCTGCAGACATACAGCTATTGTCGTGTTTAACAACTAAGAGGCTTGCAATACCTGGATAGATTTCCATCGGTTCATTCCCATGTAATGTAGGGAAATGTGTGCATGTGTGTGTATATATATATATATATATATATATATATATATATATATATATATAAATATTTTTTTTTCTTAAAAAAAAAAAAAAAAAAAACCTTCATACAGAAGAATACTCACAACCAACACATTGAAAAATAAAATTACAGAAGCGTTATTTTTGAACTTTCTATTCATCAAATAATCCTGAAAGCTAAAATGTATCACGATTTCCACAAAAATATTAAGCAGCATAACTGATTTCAACATGGAAAATAAGAAATGTTTCTTGAGCAGCAGATTAGCATATTAGAATGATTTCTGAAGGATCATGTGACACTGAAGACTGGAGTAATGATGCTGAAAATGCAGCTTTGAGATCACAGAAATAAATTACATTTTACAATACACTCACATAGAAAACAGTTATTTGAAATTGTAATATTTCACAAAATTACTGGGTTTTCTGTATTTTTCAGTCTTGGTGAGAAAAAAGATTTAAAAACATTACAAAATCTTACCAACCCAAAGCTTTTGGACTGCAGTGTATCTTTATAATTAAAAAAAAATAATAATAAATAAATGTAAATGATGATAAAATATTGCAAAGCTTATAACTTTATTTGTCGATGCTTGTGACACAGAAATTATACACTTTTATTGCCTACATAACTAATGGAAGGCAGCAGAATCCAGAGTTCTGCTGGTAAGGTGATGGTTAAACTGAAAATCAAGTTGTATAGATGAAAGTAACAAATCTTGTACTGCAGTCATACAACATCAAATAACGTGCTCTTACCCAGACAAAATGGCCCTTTTCTTACCCTTGTTCTGCTGTCAAATAAAAGCTAGACTCTGAAGAAGATGGCCATCATCACCATCATTTTGCCTGCTGCCTCTCCTTTCACAAACCTCCCCAATATGCCTCATTTAACTAACTGCTTGGTTCTAAAAATACATCTACATATCTCGGCCTTTTGTGTTTTTTCATTCCCTGTCTTCTTTTAATTTGATATTTGGGGGATGGAGGGGTCTGTGGGCAGTTGTTTCTCAGCAGCAATAATAGGATGATTAGCTATATATCATCCCAATATGTATGCATGTATATGTGTGTGTGTGTGTGTGTGTGTGTGTGTGTGTGATGTTACATACAAAAATGCAATACTAGGCAAAAAAAAAAAAAAAAAAGCTTTATTTTTCATAAAATAAACCATCGTACTGTCAGTTTCATCAAAAAATTCAAGCAGTAAATATTGTGATGCTCTTTAATGTAGTGTGACAAATCACCTAGTGATTTAGTCTTATCTATCAGAGCAGGATAGTCAGTTGAAATGGGACCATGGCACAGAACTTTCTCTCCAAATCAGTCCAATTCAAGTTATAACAAGAAAAATATGAACATCAGAGGTGATGTTGAAAGATGCAGTCCAACTGGCTGACAAGTATCATCTCTCATGTAATCACAAAATCAGTGGATCAGCCACTGAAAGATGTCAACGATGTAAACAACATGTCATCTGATGTTACATTTACCTCAGGAATGATATCCGTTAATGTGTTCAATTATTTGAATTGTTTTATAGACTTACACATTTTACATATCTTACATTTTACATTATTTGTGAATATTGAATTATTCACTTGATAGTATTGTATTTTTGATCAAGAAGAATGCTTTCAATCACATTTGTTTAATGCTACTGACTGATTTACTTTATTTGCAATTATACAATTTCATTCTGTTCTTTGTGACTTAAATGATAAATGTACCCCTTCATGGAATTGATCAGGAGGAGATTTTCATTGATTACCAACTTAATTCTGCTCTGTACCTCACACAAACACTGTTGTATACCACTAGAATAGACTGCAACACATTGTCACTGCAACACATGGGTACTGCTTTTTGACATTTAGCAATAAATAAAATATGGCTATGCTGATTGCGACTGGTGATTACACTTTTCTGTTTTTCTTTATACAGTACTGTTTGTATTTTAAGAAATGGTTATTGCAAGGTTTCATGGGACTAGTGGCTCAAAAATATCTATTTAATAATATATTGTAACTAAAATAGTCATGGTACATGTTTCTGCGCGTTGTGTTTATTATATTCTTTTTTATTTTACAGTAAAAATAAAAGATTGTTTAGAATTGGACTTAGGCTTAAGGCGATGATACACGGGGCAACTTTTGAGCAATGTTGCCATCAATGGGCAACCAGGTGAGACACAGGGCCCAAGATCGATCTAAAGTTTCCAGATAGAAATTAGTTGCCCATTTTCAATAGGAAAGTGCCCAAGCAACATCACTCAGCAAAATTGCCCAGAAATATTGCTCAAAAAGTTGTCCAGTGTATCATCACCTTTTTAGAGGTTCTAAAATGTATCTTAAAAATGGTAAAAATCTAACTATCCAAACATATTTACAAAAGATATGTAAGATATAAAAGATTTGTAAATATTTCACATTTATCCTATATAGTTGTAGATAAAAATGTTTTTGTCCCAATGGCAAAGGTGCTGATTCATCATCTGATCTGGATACAGACCGGATCGGGTGGCTATGGTGACCTCGGAATAAGAAAGAAACAGACTAGCGTAGATTAGCGTAGATGCCATTCTTCTAACGATGTAACAAGTACATCGGGTGTTTTGGGAAGTGTTCCCGGTTCCGGTTAACCTAATTAATGCAGCCTAACAATCCTTTAACGGATCTGAATTATAGAAATGCGATAGTGTATTATGTGTAAGCCAGGTTAAAGAGATGGGTTTTTAATCTAGATTTAAACTGACAGGAGAGTGTGTCTGCCTCCCGAACAGTGTTAGGTAGATTGTTCCAGAGTTTGGGTGCTAAATAGGAAAAGGAAAAATGTGTTGTCAGAACGTCCATATTGTGCATGCTAGTATCTATCCAAACATACAAAAATGCATGTTTGTCAATCTATATTTTAAGGTCCAATTCTCACTATTAACTAATTATCAATTTTTACGACTTTTGCCTAAATAAACTCCTAATTTTCTGCTTATTAATAGTTAGAGAGTTTAGGTATGGGGTTTAAGGATTAAGGCATAAGTACTAGTAAACAGACAATATGCTAGTAATATGCATGCTAGTTAATAGTGAGAATTGGTCCTTAAAATAAAGTGTTGCCATACAGTATGTTTTTGTATGCGTAAATGTTACAGTAAATGCTAATACCTACATATAAACAGCAAGTTGGGCCCTGTATACTGTGGGAATTTTCCGTATTGATTTTTCACAGGTGTTTTACCCATATTTTCACTTATGCATTGCATTGTGTTGTGTTTTAGAGTTAAAGGAAATGTCTGTAAACTTAATGGATAAAGTAATGGCAGAAAAATACTTTTTTAAACATTTGTACAGGTTTTTTTTTTTTTTTTTCTTATAGTGAATGAAACCAGGCTGTACTGGTGTCTGTCGTGCAGCCCTTCTTCATGTAAATTTTGAATGTATGACATTGAAGTTTGTAATGCTTCTCCTGATAACTGTTTTATAATTTGTGTGTCCAAAATTAGAAGAACTAATCAATGTAGCAACCCAGAATTCCCTTTATTTACCGTATGGATGCAGCACTAATACACTACAGAAAACACAATGTCGTGCAGAGTAGCTGCCTCTATAATGTGCATCAATTCAGTCACTTTCAAGATTCAATGATGGTTTGGATGTTGCATCGAAAAAAGCCAATTAACTTGTTAATGAAACAAAAGACATAGCTGCAAAAGATCCTTGAACTGGATTTGGGCAAAAAATAAAGACTGCAACATCAAAACGATGTTTTTAAATGATTTAAGAGCACGGAAGAAATGTGAACTGAGTTTGTACATCGCTAAGAGGAAGAAAGGAAGATAGAAAAGGATTGGTTGGGCCCAGTCAAGCCTAAATGTCATATAAGACAGATGCATTTCTCATCCCTCTCTGACCAGCACGGCCTTCAAAGACCATGCACGCTTATTATAGATGTTATAGTTGTTCACTGTCAAAAACAGTCAAGTAACAAGAATTCAGTCTAGACAAGAGTCCTTAAAATTGTAATGTCATTCTCAGGTCTAAAGGATGTATGAATGTAGGTTAATCTTGGATATTTAATTTTGTCTGAGAGACAATTTCAGTATGTAAATTCAATGTATCATTCCTAATTGCCCTGCTCTCTTCAAACTTGCATTTTTTGCTTGTATTCATACTTGTATTCAGTAAACTGTGGAGACATTTCTTATGCAGTTCTGATGCACTGTTTGACATTTCAAATAAGGTGACAGTAAAATGTCTTCTCTTTAGAACAGTTTTTGAGGACGTCAGAAACCAGAGAGTTTAAGGTTAAGGGATACACATCCTTTTCATTGATTTATATGGCATCACAAAGCCCGGACTCATTGTAAATTCAATTACTACACCTGTACAAGTCAAAAATGAATTATCTCTTCGAGAAAAATGTAGAAACTACAATCAGTTCTCCAATAATAATCACAACGGTCGAGCCATTTCCCTTCTCGGTCCATCCATCATAGTTTGAGGCTGTGCAGACAGATGCCTTACAGCTAAAGCGGTTAGAATAAGATATCACCGCTATGCTGGAGGCTTCTCCTGATGTCACATCTGATGAAATATTAATCTGCAGTTTGTAGCTAATGATAAAGCACTGTGAAGCATGAGGATGGGAATGAATTAGTCAGGCGATGCTGGCTCTCTTGTCTGTGGCTTAAGAGGATAACCTAAAGCACTAATGAGCTTTAAATCTACATCTCACAAAATGGCTGAAAAACACTGAAACTTAAATCTCAACATCCCTGAGCCCCACAGATGCTTGCCCTGTAGACCTATTACACGTTAGCCAATAATAGAGGAATGTATTATGGGTATTTTTACAGTCCATCTATCGTAGGGCTGTATAACCTGGTTTCATGTGCCTAATAATTACATATAATACTTATTTATCAAATCATTTTGTAAAGTTTTATGAGAAACACCCTCAAATGAAGATAATTCAAAGACATTAGATGGACCCTTTTCACAGACCCTGATGATGTGTTTCATCCCATAGTTCCACAGTTATTAACATTGTATATCTGGCTTTTGTTGTTGTTGTTGTTGTTTGTTTGTTTGTTTTTCGTTTATAATTTTTTAAAATAAATACATAACTATACTTTCAAACCTGATTAATCACAGTACATTAGGACTATTGTTTTGTATTACAAGTTTTCCAAATGTTATGTTTACATATGTAAATGATGCATTATCTTATTAAAAATGCACTAATTTGCATAAATAAATTACCAGAACAAATCTGAACAAAGCCAGATTCAAAATTCTTGTTTCATTTTGTTGACAAACGTAAAGTTTTTCACTGAGGGAATTTTAAATATCTCTTTTTATCACTCCATAAATAAGAAAAATAATGCAGCCAAGAGTCAATCAATCAATCAATCAATCAATCAATCAATCAATCAATCAAACAGTCAGTGAGTAAGTGAATGAATGAATGAATGAATGAATGATATATGACCAAACCTCTCTGGGGAAAACAAATAATAATAATCCCTCAGAATATACAACTGATCGGTGGTTTTGCCTGTATTGTCTTGCCTTAAATAAAGTACATTTATAACACTATACAGTACTTTATATGTTATATTACCTTTGCTTTAAATTACAAAATACTAGTTCAAACTTCTACAAGGGTGTTGATAATACTTTATAATCAATTATGCTGTCTGCACTGGATGCTCCATTCAGTTTCTGACATGCTCCGCATGTGCTTGAGCTGCTCCTGACAACAGGACAAATGTATGAAGGATGGTGGCGAACTTTTCCCAATGTGCACTTCTAACAAAATCCCAGATCGCTTCCAAGGGTTGTATATTTGTTCAGAGTATTTAGTTGCAGATTGTTCTGTAAACAATCACAAATACACTTTAATGGATGGATGAAGCAGTAGCAACTCTACTGGGCCTAACAGCAGCTATACCTCAAGCGTATTGCATATGTATATGATGTTACATTTACGCACATTGACTGCATTTAGTGGCCTCAACAACTTCCGGTGCAGCGCAGTGTATTTATATTGTGAGAAAATTAAGCACAATATTAAATATTGAGGAAGTGTCCCACAACAGGACAAAGCAATGCTAATGTGATTCACTTTTACGCTAAAGTTTCAAAACTTCTGCAATGTATGTTTTAATATAAAACACTAAAATGTTATTTTTTATTATAGCTAATAATATATAATTTATTAATGTATTATAATTAGTTATGATCAAAAGTTTTTAGAAATATGACAAAGAGTTTGCTACACAGTTTGTTAAGGGAACATACAGTATGATACTGGAACTTTGTGATTTTAGCAGAAATCTGCAGTAAGTAATTTTTCTATGCAATGACATTAGCCAATCTTAACAGTGACTTTACTGGAGTCTTAAAGGAGATGCAGAACTAAAGGGTAAAAATGAGGGTAGAAAATCATTTTTTGCAAATATATTTTTTATTATAAGTTTTTACGAGTGAACCTCAAGGAAATAACATTTTAAATTAATTAAAAAATAAATAAATAAAATAAAAAAATAAAATAAAATAAAAAAAGGCATGTCATGACCCCTTTAATTCACTTATTCGTGTGTGAGAACAGTAGCATCATCCCTGACAAAAAGCCAGTAACCTATTCACAGGCATAATTGAACTCGGCCTTTTTGTATTCCTGCAGTGATTTGTAAAATCACTATTGTCTCTTTCCAGGCTGCAGAACTGAGGTTAATACAGTCTAATAGCGGAAGCAGAGAAAATTATTCACCTTAGAGAATACCTGTTAAATAAGAACAAGTAATAAGAACAAGTCTGGTCACTCCAAGAACAGAGTCAAAATGAACAGAACTTAATCAAATACTCTTTTTCTATACATATATTAAAAGAGAACATAATTTGACTGAAAGGTAACAGTTACACCAGCAGACAAAGAACTCGAGGCTAATGACTATACAAGAAATGTGATTGGGTAATGTAAACCTGTAGAAAGTTCAGCCTAAGATGACACCAGAAAAAATCCACTGAAATCGGAAGCGAGATCATTCATTGAAATTAACATATTAAGGAATATGTGATAATGTGCTTGTATTTTGCTTTCAGGCGAACACTGTGTACAGAAAATATTTTATATGTTAATTAACAGGTTAATGAGGTTTGATAATGTTCTGTTTGCTGATTTAGAAACATGTTTAGCTTGACGTCAAACAGACTGTATGAGTTTGCAGATTTGTTAACATTTTTATATTTCATGGATAGTTTGAAATTGAAGTAATTGCTAGTAAATTTAACAATTAATTATAAAGAAATGGCAAATAACATTGAATTAAACATGAAATTTTAAAGTAAAAAGACTGAAATAGTATTTTCTTGTAAAACCTACAATATTCTTTGTTTCATTTACAACTTTGAAAAGGTAAAGTTTTATAGTGTGTATTCTCAGATATTTTAATATATTTTAACATTTATGCTTAAGTAAAATAAACATTCTCACAACATGGCACATTGGATCTTTCCGCATAATAAATTTAAGTGTGTGAAAATGAGGCATTAAATATGCATTGCCAATTTACATAAATATATTTAGAATGGAGTGACATCCACTAATGAACCATGTGTTCCTCGTTACAACATTTTGTAATCAACACTGAATGTCCTAGCATAACCTAACATATAGTGTTTGATTGTGGCTCCTGGTCCAAGAGAATCTGGCGTAATGCACCTCTAAACCAAAACCAGCGCAGTTAATGACATAAAAGTCCTCAGACGGCAGTTTCCTCTCATCCAGACCCATCTCAGCTCTCCATCATCTCCTCATCTCATTCCTAGAGTGTTCTCCTCTGACCACTGGCGGCAGAGACGGTGTCCCCTGTCAAACTGGCATGAGGGCTCATCCAGTCAGCGCTGAGAGAGGAAACAGATGGAGGCAGCAGCCCGTCAGCTTGGAGCACAACTCCTTCCCAGAATTCAGCTGCTCCGGCTGTGAGAGGCCCCTGCAATTCCATTAAAGCTTTTTATTTGAGCACTTTATTGTTTGGCATTTATTTGCACCCTGTGCAAAAAAAAAAGAAAATGCTTCCCTTGACATGCATATTGTGCATTCTGGGAAGTTTAGAGGCGTTTGAAATTGGCTAGTGTTTTTACAAGTGAATTGCCAATAATAGTATGATCTTCATGACTGCTAAATTGGCAAAAGGAACACTTTTAATTCCACCTAGCATGTTATATAAATGTAATCACACTAGTCATTGAACTTTTCACAAGCTGACTTTATCCATACAACAGAAGTAAATGGATACGGGGGGCTTCCCAGCTCCATATGGGATTAACAACATCCTAACAGTGTCTGAAGTGTAGACCATGTAACTTACATGCTATATAATGACTGTTCTGAAGGCACACTGAAAGTTTTGTGTGAGGAACAGATCAAAATTCACATTGTTGTTTGCTGAAAATATTCCGCTTGAAAAACAAACTGAAGACAGACAGACAGACAGACAGACAGACAGACAGACAGACAGACAGACAGACAGATAGATAGATAGATAGATCGATAGATCGATAGATCGATAGATAGATAAAACTAAATAAACAATAAATACAAATTAAAAATAAATAATAATTACAAAAATAATGACAAAATTACTAAAACTTTAACTAAAATTAAAGTAAAAAACAGAAAGTATAAAAATATCCAAATATTAATAAAACAATAATAGTATAACAATGATACTAAAATAACACTGTTTGCAATGTGTTGCCAGTTTTGATTAATTATTATCAAATATAATAATTATTAATTATCCCACTTACATAGCTAAAATTCCTATATTGTATCAGCATACACTATTATTTTTGTTTAATGTTTTTGAAAGATTTCTCTTATTCTCATCGAGCCTTGATTTGTTTAATCAAAACATACAAAAAAAAAAAACAGTAACACTGTAAAATATTATTACAATTTAAAATAACTGTTTCTATTTGAATGTTTTAAAATGTAATTTATTCATGTGACACAAAGCTGAATTTTCAGCATCATTACTCCAGTCTTCAGTGTCATGTGGTCCTTCAGAAATCATTTTAATGTGCTCATTTACTGCTCATGAAATATCAGGATATTTGATGAATAGAAAGTTCAAAAGCACAGCTTTTTTTTTTTAATTTACATTTTAATACATGTTTTTACTCTCACTTTGACCAATTTATTTTTTGTTAACAACTGTTTATAGAATTTTCTTCTGGGAACAGTAGTATAAAGCAAAAAGCAGCTGTGCAAATTTAGAACCCACCCCACCCCCTGGTAGACTTAAAAAAAAATAAATAAATAAATAAATTAAATTTAAGAAAATTAATAAATTAAAAAAATTATATATATATATATATATATATATATATATATATATATATATATATATATATATATATATATATATAATAAATTTATTAATATTAATATATACATAAATAACAATAAAATAAATTTTTATAAAGATTTTAGAAAAGATGACACAACATTAAAAGCTGAATGCCATAAATTTACAGTTTTCACATTAGATCCATGTCTACGAGAAGTTGAGAGTTCCATCGAGATCCCATACCTGATCCGAAAATAAAACAATCACATCCTCATTAAGATCCTTAGCCCAAACAGTTGTAATAGATAAAGGTTTGTATGAATGCTCCAGAAGAAAGAGATGGATGACTGAAGCAGAGGAGGGAGATTCCTCAGAAGGAAGGATTAGTTTGCGCAAAGGGTGAACAGGCAGTTGAGAGTTCCAAGGCACCCCATACACCCGTAGGACCGATCTAATGCGCAAATACATAAAAAAAAAAAAAAAAGGTGCCTGGCAGATTATATTGAGTTTTGAGATTCTGGAAGGATTTTAAACCACTATCATCATAGATATCTCCTAGAGTGTTTACTTTATTACTTTATTATTCATTGTCCATTGCGGACAATGAAATGGAGTACTGCCTGACAAAAGATTATTATTGTGGAAAATAGGCGAATGCCTATGCCATATTGTAACTTTGTGAACATCTTTCAAAATCCCTCCATGTGGAGAGGAGGTGAGTTACAATGGGACCAAAACGAGATTTACACTGCCTAAGCGGAACCCCCGAAAAAACAAGATGCTTCAATTTATACAGATAAATAATAGATTCAACTGCTCTCCAAGACACAGAAGCGTCAGGATCCAACCAAACTGATAAAGGGTGGAGGGAAAAGGCTTGAGCATACAGTCTAAAATTGGGGAAAGAAAGACCTCCATGTAATCTTAATTATACTGCGGCAGCGGTCGCGGCAGTTCTCGTGTGAAGCCCTCGTCGTGTGAAGACCGAAGTGTGTAAAGACCATCGACTCTACCGAGCGACTCCACCGGACAGGGACAACCAAGGGATAAGTATCGCTTTTCATTTATTCTCTTTCCTATTACTTGTTTCACTTTTCTTTCAGTTTTTATAACCATTTTTTACTTGTATGTTTGGCACAGTTATTTTTTAAGGATTACTGTTAAACTAATGTAGTTTGATTTGTATATGTTATCTATTTTAATTTTAGTTACAGTTGTAGTAATGTTTGTCATTTTATTAGGTTTTTTTTCTAATATGTCTGTATAAGTTATTAATTAATTAATTAATTAATTAGTTTTAGTTTTATTTAATTTGAGTTATTTTAGTACTTCAACAAACTACATGGAAATGAAATAATATTGAATCTATGGATATGTGTGTGTGTGTGTGTGTGTGTGTGTGTGCATATATGTCTGTGTGTATGTGTACATACACGTAGTTGTTTTTGGTGTTTGACTTACTTTTATGCTAGAATTATTATTACACTCTTATACCTTTTGTTCTCTTAATATTTTGAATTGTTTGTAGCTTTATTTTGTTTTCATTTAAATGTTTAGTTTAGAAATTTTGTCAAATGCATTTTTCATTTTTATTTAATTATTATTTTTTTTAAATGTGTGTGTATATACTATTTATAAAGTTTTAGCTTTTAATTTTGGATCAGTTTTAGTTGTTTTAATACTACAATTGATTGTTTCTGTTGTCCTCATTTGTAAGTCGCTTTGGATAAAAGCATCTGCTAAATGACTAAAAGTAAAGTAAAGTAAAGTAAAGTAAAGTAATCTACATTGTTGAAAACACATGCATCAAGTTTGTTCCAGCATCCAACCGGTGGAGCGAGAGGAATCATGGAAGAAAAGAAATTAATATGCAGGAGAACATTAATTTTAATCACCGATATATGAACCTGAAAGTAGGAAGACAAGACCAATTTTCCAAATCTAAGGATACTTTGGCTAGAATACCATTATAGTTTTTTGAGTGGATTTCCTGCAGGGAAGGAAAAACATTTATCCCAACTACTTAAAGTTTTGAACCAATGGAATAGATATAGAAAGGGACATGGAATCAATTTTAGAATTGAGAGGAAGTAGACATGACTTACTCCAATTAATTTTAAACCCAGAGATCCAAAATGGTCAAATAAATTCAACACATGAGGAATAGAATGTGACGGCTTCTCCAAAAACAATAAGATATTATCAGCAAACAAAGAAATATGATGATGAGTATTCCGTATAATTATGGAAGAAATAGTTTCAGATTGTCAGACCACTTGAGCTAAGGGTTCCAAGGATAGGGTAAATATCAGAGGAGAAAGCGGGCAACCCTGATGAGTAGCAGAAAAGAAAGTGAAAGACTTAGCAGAAGGATTTAATAAACACCAACTATCCACCAATGAGGATGAGGTTACACATTGCCAAAGTTTGTCAGAACAAAAAGCTTGAGAGTGTGATTCCTTTGGTCCAGATCTATCTAGGACATGCGACATTACAGAATTCGTATCTGCACCCAATACAATTTCAAGATCCGAGAATTTCAAGAGGTAGGTTGACAAAACAGAGAAAAAAGTGTGGAGTACAAGGGGCATAAACTGAAAGAAATATAATATACCTATTCTCCACTATTGTTTTTATATGTGTTAGTATCACAACCTTTATCTAAAATAGTAATATTTAAAGTCCTCCGCACCAATATTAGGACACCCTTGGTTTTAGTATCCGAAGATGAGTATAATATGACAAAATACAAGTTTGAAAATAAAGCCAGTTGAGTTTACCATTAAACCACCCCCCACTCCCACCTTCACTATTCAAAAACACATAAAAACACATTCCCATGAACTATGGCAGATCAAACCAAGAACAAACCTTGATCTGCCAGCACCCCTTAATATGATCCGTGGCGACAACAAAAACCTGCACATTACTGAAGCACCAACATTGGCCCCATAATCACATATTGACTAGGTAGTATCTCTATTCAAAAAAAAAAAAAGAAAGAAAAAAAAAAAGAAAGAGAGAGAAGGAATACAACTAAAACAAATAAAATAACATCATAATCAGTAAGCGATACTATATGCGCAATGAAAGCTTCTAGTAACTATGTGAACATTAAAGTGAACAGTGAAAGACACAGTCACCTAACCGTTTAGAGCATCTCTTCTCTGATTAGACAGCAAATGTCCAGCTGAAGCTCACTGAGAATTGGTGGATGAATGGGATCTGAGAAAAACTCTTGCTTCTTCTGGGGAGTACAGCATTTTAAGTTCACCTTGATTGAGAATCACCTTCAGCGTTGCAGGATAAAGAAGAAAATTCTGGATGCCAGCTTCTCTCATTTCCTTCCTAACTGGCGCAAATGCACTACTTCTTTTTGCGGTGACCGGAGAAAAATCTAGAAAGAAAGACAGTGTTGCTCCGTCGGATGTTTTCACCAGGGCGTGAAGTCTGGCGGCCCGCAAAATGAGCTCCCTGTCCGTATACCGCAACAGTTTAAAGATGAAAACACATGGTTTAGCTCAATCTGAGGAGAGCCTTGTGTTCACGCGATGCGCTCGCTCCACTTCAATCTCTTTGCCCACCAGAGACGGAAACCACGTCGGTTGCGATCTTTTCAAAAAGCCCATAGGGTCGTGCTTTTCGGAACCTTCAGGCAATCCAACCAGACGCAGATTGTTGCGCCTATTGTGATCCTGTAAGTCCACAACCTGTTGCTCAAGCGCAGCTACTCACCTATCGTGATCTGCAACAACTTTCTTTTGTTCTCTCATCTTCCCTGTAAGAAGATCCAATTTAGAGCATAGCGACTGAACAACAGACATGTGAGAAGCGAACTCGTTCCGCATCGCCGTCAACTCAGTTCTTAAAATGTCCTCAAAGTGTGTAACAGTGTTTGCCATCTTGTCCACCATATCGCTCGCAGTCGGTGGCTTGGATTTCTTCTTAATCGGAGAAGCTGACAGAGACAACTCCTGTTTCCGATTGTGTGCCATCAGGGAAAGTATTATTAATGAATAAAACTTAAAATAAAACAAAAAAAATCTGCAAAAAGGGGACAAACGTGCGGAGCTCTACTCAAGTGCGACTAGGTTTTAATGTGTCCTATATGAATAAATTTAATGTGTGAACCAATTTAATGTGTCCTATATGAATAAAAGTTTCAATTCTTTCAAAAAAACAAAACAAAAAAAAGACTGCAAACATTTGAATGGTAGCATACTTTTATTTTGAATAAAAATAACTAAAACAAACTTTATGCTGTTTTTAACAGACTATATACTTCTGAGGCCATAAATCAATCTTCCCCTCTTTCCCACAAATCAGCTATAGCGCAGTTCGATGTGTCTAATCAGATTTCACGTTTGGCAACAAGAGGCGTGAGAATCGATATTGTCACTGATGGTTTGACTTGAATGCTATGGTGGAAGGGAATATTATCAATGAGTAACTACTTACATTTCAATCCATTTCTGTTCACGGTTTGGGAGCATGAGGAATGAGGTTGGGGTGAGAACAAGAGAGACGCAGGTGGGGGCAATAAATGACAGCCGAATTGAGCTCCCCATTTATCCGATTAAATTATAATACTTAAATGAGCGAACAGAGGCAATCACAAGGTATTTCAAATGCACTCAATCACATTTAGGTAACATACAACGAGGTGAGATTGATTGCCCCTGCTAAGATTAATAACCCGTACCCTCATCCGCAGCCTGAACCCGTCACCTTTACTGTCACCAGTCTGTTACTACACTAGTCAATCTGAGATCAGCACTTTATCACTTCTGCCACATTAACACACTCTCTGATTTCAACATACATCACCCTCACCGTTTGATCACAATCAGTGTGCAAACATTACAAATGCACATCATGAACACATGTAAATCTGGCCAGCCAATGACCTTTTCAACGCCCATTCACATATGTTCACAAAAGCAGCTGCATTTAGTGTTTAGCAGGAATGATGTTGTTTGTGACAGAAATGAGCCAGCATTTTCATTCCACAGCTATGTTTTGTTTGGACTCATGAGTCGTGCTTGAGGTGTGTTAATTCCTGCTTTTTTCATCTAGTTCAAATTGTAATAATGTCGGACAAAACAAACTGGAAAGTCCTAATTAAAATGAAAATGTACTCAGGCTATTGATGAGTCACTTCCACTATCTCTGTCTTCACCTGCTTACCGCTCAACTATCGTTTCATTCTAAGCTGAGGAATCAGCTGAAAACCATTGTGTTGTTCTTTTGTGTATGCAACAGGCACAATTCATGAATATAAATCTTAATTAATTTCTTAAACATGTATTTTTTTTTCAATCACGTGTGTTGTTTTAAAGATAACTATGCAGCAGTTGTCACTTTTTTAGCATCTTTGTAGCGCTTGTCCGAATGTATTTCAAATTACTGGTGTTTGCTAAGGCTAAGGATTTTGCAAAATGGTGTTTAAGTTACATTACATTTGGCAGCAAAAAAAAAAAAGTGAAAATAAAGGCTATATGCACATTGTAAAGTTTCAGGAGTGACAACCACAATTAAATACGAGAGTGAATCCCCATCATTATCATTGTGTGTGTGTATGAAACAAAACTTACATTCGAAATTGCAATTATTGACATTGTGATAACCATAGCATCATTATGGCTTCTTGCATATTTAGTACCCACTATTATTGACCAAAGTAATTTTACAATGACTAAATTATGTTCGGCATTTTAACTAAACCACTATTGACATGTTGACATGTTTTGTTTGTTTTTATAGGTTCACAGAGTGTGCATGGTTTGTCTAGGCAACTTTTATATACGTCTTTGGGACTTTGTGATTTGGACTTGGCTCATAAAGCAATCCAGTTTATGGAGCTAATTAAGCAGGCAGGTACAGGTTGTGATATTTTGGTATGTGACTTAGTATGGTTCGATTCAAGTTTATTATGGGCTTGTTTTTTGTTGTTTTTTTCTAAGATCTGGCAATAATACTAAAGCACCTTGTTCTCTTTGATTTTTTTGTACTGTCCGTACAAAGGAAAGCCCCAGTCTGATACGCATTTAAATATGCCATTAAAAACTACATGTTCAGTTTGCTTCCGTACACACTGCATATAATTTTTGAAAATGTGGTTGTCACTACCTGAATTTTTTTAGAGTTAATTCAGTTGTAGAATGGGTTGTCGCTCCCGTAAATCACTGAACTGTGTGTGTGCAGAATACAATTGAGTACTAAAAGGTGAGCTGACAACCGAATTTAGTTGCAGTGTGTACTTGGCCAAAGTGAATCTAGAGCGCTTGACATTCTCAGTGTACACTGTAACCGCAACACGGCCAGAAAGTGAACCAAGCAGAGCATTTGCTGTGCTTACACTATATAGACAACATCAAGCAAGCATGTTTGAGCTTGTATACCATTTTTGATGTACACTATGTATGTGCGCTGATCAATGTTTATACATAAATAAAAGTCTAAGTTGCATCTGTTTATCATATAAAGTGTATTTAGAAGAATTGAATTAAAAAAAATTAAATGGATTACTTTTGTGATGTCTTTATTAAATTTTAAAGCATCACATTTTTTGTGTAAAGGACTACTGAGGGAGGGAATTGAGGGAGAGAAATCTCTCAGGTTTCATTAAAAAAATGTTTAATTTGTGTTCAGAAGAATGGTGAAAGCTGGATTATGAATGACATGGAGTGAGTAAATGATAACAGAAAATGAGTGAACTTTTCTTTTAATTCCAGTGACAACAAATCTCAATGCTACAAGTGAGTTCAACATGATTTATTTAGACTGATGTAGAAGTTGAACTTCACTGGCCTGCATAAAGCTCAGACATGAAGCCAGCTGAACACCTTTGGGATGAATTGGAACAGTGATTGAACGCCAGATCTCATCAGTATCTGACCTCACTGATGCTCTTCTGTCTGAACCAAAGCTATTTATTTTGATAAAATGTGAAACCCTGGTGCTGAGACATATTTCATTTCATATGTAGTCGGTGACTCAAATATCTTCCATTACACTCTCATGGCAATTTGTAACTATTTGATGTTTTAGTGAAATGGTGGTTAATTCTTATGAATTCATACAATCTTATCCACATATTTTCTTACAATTAAAATTTGACAGATTTGACCTGACAGTTTTCGGGGTGGTCTTCATGCTTTTTTTTTTTTTTTTTTCTCTCCAAAAAAAAAAACAAAAAAAAAACGTATGTTTCCATACAAAACACATCGTTCAAGTTCACACAAAATCACCACCTCATGAAATAGTTGTTTTGTTAGGAGAATGGGTTGGCATTCCATCTGTGCACTTCTTAGGGATGAACAATACCTTACCACATTGTGCCAAACAATGTTAAGTGGGTATTTCTTCAGTCATTGACAATTTTAATAAAAGTGGTGTCTTTTATTAAAAGTATGAGATTTCAACTTTTCCTTTTGGTTAAGAAGGCCACACTAAAATGAAAGAAAGAAAGAATTTCAATATTCGTTGTGTGAAATTATGTATCAATTTTTAAACTTCTTGAAAATGAAAGCTATTTCTCATAATTTTTTTCATAATAAAATGAATAAATACACGTCAAAAAATAGCTAAAACATCAAAATTGAAATGAAACAGAAAATACAAAAATGGATTTAAATATTAATAAATACTATAATAGTATATAATAGTACTAAAATAGCATTATTCTATATGACTCATGTGCAAACTTACAAGACAAAATCCCCCATAAAAATAAATTCCTACATTTAATGAAAATCATAGTCTGTCTGAATCTGAATATCATTTTAATTTGAAATGGTTGCAAGCAGTTGTTGTTGGGCTGATTCAAAACAAGCCCCTCTTAAGTTTGGGACCAGGACAAACAATCCAATTGCCCCCCTTTATCGTCCTCTCTTAAAGGTTCAGTTGTCCCCTTATATCTTGTTAGTTGAAATTTTTCAACTAGTGAGAGTGTAAAAGTGTTTTAAGGGAGTTACAGAGCCAAATGCACCCACAGTTGAACAAACCCCCAAGTGTATGCGCCCATATTTCTTCTTCATTTCTCCTTGTAAAGACACTTGGTACCTTCTTATTCTCTCTGTCCCTCTCTCTCTCTTTCCTTTTCTTCTCCATGCCATAATAACCTCCATAATCCACTCTGTTGTTTCTAATTTATTATTCCTCATCGATTTTCATCACGGCTTTCACAACGCCCCATGAATCACCCAGAGCTCTTCCACTCACACACACGCTGGCAAATGTTACACGGCTCAATCGATTTACTGCCCTGAGCGTGGCAGGGACTTGGCTCTCACTGTTTTCGGTCGTACAGTAACACACTCCATCGCAAGCTCTTAATTCTACACGTGGCGTGTGAAATAAAAGCTGTTTTTCTAATTCTAAAAATCTCGGAGTAGAAACGGCCACAAGTGCTTTGGTTAAGACTTTTATCTCTGCTTCAAAAGAGGTAAAAAGCCATAGTGGATGTTTGCATATTCAACTCGTGTAAAAAGCAAGAAACTGCTCTTACCTCGTGGAAGGTGCTATACTTTTTGGTTTTCATTCTTATATGAAAATTATAAATCATATATAGACTCCTCTTCCTGTCTTTTGCCATCATGATAAACTGATTATTGCTGGATAATTGTTAGTCCTCTATATGGAGATGTTACAGAGCACTTGGCATAGTGCGCATGGGCAACATTTGTCATTTGAATGTAGTTTACTAAATAACAAAAAACAAACAAACAAACAATAAATAAATAAAACTGAAATAAATAAATAATACAAATAATATATACATTTTATACAAATTACGTGTAGTTAATTGGTATTACTCAGTACTAAGATGTATAATTACACTGTAACAAGGACACCTTAAAATAACGTGTAACCAAAACTTTTGGCTGTTCATTTACATGGCAACAGCATTTTGGGGGCCTAAAACTCACACTTTTGAAAATGGTAGTGTAAGTGTAAGTTTTTGAAAATTATACCATTATCGTCTCCGTGTAAACTACAAAAATGCAAAATTTGTAAAAATGGCAATCTCATGCACATGTTTTACAATGTGACATTGCCAACTAATCAAAGTCCCTTTAAGACAAGTAATGTCACTCAAGGACCATCTTTCAAACACCTCTCGGGCATGCGAGTGCAGCTCTTATATCTTTGAATGGGGAAACATCAAATTCTCCAAAACTGTTCACCAAGTTTAAGATTAAATTTCATGTGAAATCACCAATGCAATCTGATAAAAACTGTCTCATGAATGTTATTTCTTATGCTCAAATAGCGTTAAAAAGGCTTATTTTTTCAGTCTAGACCAGCCAGTGTGCATGTGCAGAGACTTCTAACGGCAGCTGCAGTCATGTGAAGACTACCAATTGGCGATTGGCTCTTTTATTGAGAAGGTGGAACTATTCCACCATATTGCGCCTTACACTTTCCCCCATTCATAATTAATAGGAGTGCAACATCTTTGTATATTCAAAGTTTTTTTTTTTTTTTTTGCTGGTCTGTGTGACCGTTTTGTGCGACAACAAACCCGTTTTGACAACATTGTCATCTCTAGACACAAAGCATTTGTTTTTTTCCCCTGTTTTTAGCACATTGTTGTCATGTAAATAACACTAAAATAACACTGCCGCATATAACTCATGCACCATTCCAAATCATCTGAAATTCACGTGGTTACTCATTGTATGTAACTGTTGTTGTGTTGGAGAGGGGGAAAAAAAACAACAACTATAGAAGATTCTTTAAAAATTCTCCATTTGTGTTTCACATAAACAAGGGCGAAAAAATAAAAGAAGTTTTATTTTGGGTGAACTGTTCCTTAATTACATGGACACTAATGACTGAAACCTTTCTGGTTGGGATGTATGTGACCTACAACCAGAATGCTGAAAGGCTTGACAGCCTTTCTTCAAACCAGCCATTTGAAAACAAAGATTTCTCATTAAAAGACCAAGCAAGGGTAATTGTCTTAATTAAGAATTTGTAAGATAAGAAGCTAGGCAGCACAGCCTCACTACGCATATTGAATATTTTCCAAGACTACCTTAACAAACCCAAATTCATGGGCGGAAATACGTTTGGCTAAGAGACATTGCACAACATCTAGTCCCGAGAGCAACAACAATGAGAGATCTCCATGCCAATAATCAGTGTGCACGTAAATGTATTTCTCACAGCCACTCAGAAAGCACACAGCGATAAGCTATCGATATTTACTGCGACACGTGCGGAATGGCCGGCGGCGGGACGGCTGGAGTATCTGCGCACGAGTCACGCTCAGTGGATTAGTGACTGCCTTAACTCTGATGGAGTTGGCTGTGTCAACAAGGCAAGTAGCTTGTAAGGCGGTGACTAAATCAATGCACTCTCACTCGCAGGGACGCTTTAGAGGTTATGCAAATGAACAAGACTGGAATGTGACATTTTGAAAGCCCAGGATGGATAACCCCCATTTGCAGAGGCTTTGTCACATCTTAAAAGGTACTTTCCCCTCCCATGGTGGAGGTTTACTTTACACCTCTTTTTTCTTCAGTGATTTGTGGAGGACGAGGTGGGAGAGGTTGTGAGTAAAACAAATGGAGCTCTCCTTGGCAGGGATCTCCTCAGAAATATGGTTGAAACCGTTCGGCCGACAGGCTTAACGCTATAAAAAAATAAAAAAAATTTTTAAAAAAAGCATATTTGCTCCGTGGACTAGCACACAGTGCCTGTCTAATTGAAAGATGAATGATGCAAATGGGGGAGAGAAAATGGACAAATGGCTATCATATGTTGAATTTAATGCAACATTAGATGATTAACGCACATGAACACTTGCAGTTCAGTGCCGTTGAACCCTCAGAGCTACAGACTCAACTGTCTGTAGGCAGTGACCATGTTGGGTGACAGCTGTGTTTTATATCTAGTTCACATGTTTAGGGGAAAATAGCTTTTATTTAATTGCTTTTAACAAGTGTGGAAATTTTGTTCCAGTGCACTGATGACAATTTGCATGAAATGTTGCAATCTCCCAAAGAAGTATTCATTCTAGGGCTGCACACAGAGCATAAAAACATTTTGTCAGACCTGCCAGTGGCCAGTGATATGAGAAAAGTTACCTGCGTTTTTTTATATATATTTTATTTTTATTTTATTATTATTATTATTTTTTTTTTTTTTTTTATTATTATTTATTTTTTTTTTTTTTTTTTTTTTTTTTATTTATTTATTTTTTACCGGTAATGAAACTATTTGTGCATTATTTCTTTAATTATTATTATTTCATTTATATATTTTGTCAACTTATGAAAATTAAACAAACAAACAAATAAATATCTCTATAATATTATTAAAATGTGAAGTATTTAATAATATTATTTTAATGTAATATTTTATGTAATAATCAATAATTAGATAATATAAAATAATCTGTATTGGGAAGCTTTCTTTGGAAATGTAATAGGTTACAGATTACAAGTTACCCTATTTAAAATGCAATAAGTAGTGTAACTATTTCAATTACTTTATTAAAGTAATGTAACTGATGACATTTGATTACTTTTGGATTACTTTTCTAAATACTTTTCGAAATACTTTTCTTTTCTAAATTTCTAACAAATGTGTTCAACTGTTAATCATTTTAAAACATTTAAAGCAGGCAGGGTACTCATAGTACTCAACACTGATTACTGTCAGACTTTCAAAATCCCATCACTTGAATTCATATTATAATAATTTAATTTGAAAGCACAGCCACCACAAAATAGGACTTTAGCACCTCTTTTTACTTTGAGATTGTTCTGAGATTAAATACAAATATAAAATCATAATATATAGCTTAATAGCTATGATACTGATTTGAAATTAAATATTTGCATAGCTATGACGAGAAACACTGGAATCTATAACAATGTTTTGGAAAAAAACAGTCAATGTTACAAAATAAAGCATATACATGAACCCAACTAAGAAATAAAACAGTTATCAATTAAACGTGTCCTATTCTGTGTCCTAAACTCCTGAAACATTGGTGAGTCATATTTTAGAGCAGTCGATGCAATCTGGGAAAGACATCAACCAAACCAAATCTGTATGTGTGTGAAAATATTCAGATGTAACCCTCTTTGTAATCGTTAATATTTTCATAAGTACCTGTAATTTAATTACGCATTTTCCCAGTAACTGTAACAGATTACAGTTACATTTATAATGGTAATTAAATTGCATTATTCCATTACATGTAACTAGTTATTCCCCAACAATGAAAATAATAATATAATTTCTATAACAACAGAACATTTGCAATAATAGAATAGAATAGAATAGAATAGAATTGAATAGAATATAATTCCCCTTTTTGAAAAAAATGGCCTTGGACTTCAAATGACATGGCCAGTAATCAGCATTAGACTCACATAATATCACATAATTCAACATACAATAAAATGATTAGTCCAACAGTCCAAATATATTAAAACCTACTACTTTGCTTTCAAATGTTAAACCATACAGTTTTTATTTTGCAAAATCTCACTGGAACCTCTCTTTCTTTTATTGACAACATATTTATGTTCTCATTACAATCTTGGGTACATGTTTTTTTGCATGTGGCACTTTCAAATTCAACATATAAGCGACATACAGTATAAGTGTCTCAAACTCACAGCACTTGCACAGATGGAGTTTGTGTAGAGCAGCATTTACTGCGAACAACACACCGAAAACATTGTTATAAGCAGTGCAAATGAAAAGGTCACAGCTCTTCAGTTTGCATATTTATATAATTTGTTAATTGTACTAAACCATATTGCATTGTTAAAGTGTGCCAGTAGAACATATCAGTTGTACATTTCCAAACATTGTTTTTGCTAATATTGTAATTTTTGTATGAACATGGAGTCCTTCAGCAGATGGTACGGCCCACACAGATCTGATCTCACCATTATCAAGTCAGTCTGGGATTACAAGAGAGTGGCTGAGATGAATTATTAAAAAAAAAATAAAATACCGTGTCAACTTCTCCAAGATGAAACAAACCTGACTGCACGCTATATTATACTGTATTAAAGGCACAAAGGGTGGTCACACCAAATATTGATTTGATTTAGTTAATAGAACTTAATAGAACTTAACTGATTAATAATATTAATAATAATAATAATAATAATAAATAATAATAATGAACATCTTTTAAGAGTGATACGCAGACAAAAGTATGAAAAGAAGAAAGGCACATCAGTAGCAGCCCTCACATTACAGAGAGTAATTCACTTTAATAACTCATCCCACTCATAATTATGACTGACGCTTCAAAAATCACAATCACAAATGTGCTCCATGATTATTATTTTTGTCATATCCCATAAATGCTTTGGCAGCAGTTATAATTAGATTTGATTCATATGCACATATTCATGTTCATTTACATACTTCCTTAATTGCTTGATGGATGATCTGGTTCCTACAAAGCTGGATCTGTTACGATAGACGCTACTTCATTAAAATGGCCTCTGCTTATCTGGTTTAGCTTTGTAAGATGAACATCTGCTATCATTTACTCATGTCGTTCCAAACCGGCATGACTTTATTTCTCCTGTGGAAAATGATCCAGTGGAAAATTTTCTTTTCTATGGTCATCCTTGTTTTGGACCTTAAGTTTGTTTAAAATCTTCTTTTGTTTCAAGATATCAACTGATGGGGTTAAATACTAAAGAGCACAACACAGGAAGAACTGCAACCAGGAAATAAAGCAACATTGACAGTATAAAGCTCTGAATATGTGGGGGAAAGCTTGATTTGGGCCGAAAGGAAAGAGAATTTTATGGTAGAACATAGGGAAAACAAGTTTAAGAAGTTTGAATCTGAGGCTGTCGTGACAGCAGTTATCAGACTTCTGTAATTATTCATCCAAGCGCAGACATCCAGTCTTTTATTTTGGGGGACAGAACCTCATTACAGACCACCCGAAGACTCAGACCAAAGCCACAACACCAGAACGGAGGCAGAAAACGGCATCAGACATGAAACGCTCATCTCCAGTTGGCAGCATTCTCATGAAAAACGGATGATTTAGCTAATCCTACCATGCCTTAAATGATAAGAATAATAATGCTTATGGGTCACCGTGAGCTCTGACTGAGCAGAGGGTTTGGAGGACAGGAAAATTGAGTGATGCTCCTACAGATTTGAATCATTTTCATTTTAGACTTTGAAGGATCAGACAGCATTAAAATGCAATTTGCTGTTTGTTGTTCCATTCACTGTATGTTGTATAAGGGAATATCTGTGCACTACCAAAATGTTGTTGCAGTCATTTTTCAAAAGATTCGAAGGATTACAACTGAGTAGTTTTAAAATTGGCTTCAAGATTTAATCTAGATTTTTTTTCTTATTTTTTTGTTATTGTTCATATTTTAAATGGTGCTTTAGTTTGCCCTGAAAAAATCCCCTCAGAAAAAAAAAAAATAAATTAAAAAAAATGCATGTACATTTCCTGTTTAAACCTCCACCGCTACATCCATGCACATTACAATATATTTATTTTTTTATTTAAATTAAATTAAATTACAAAAAAAGTAAATAAATAAACCTGTGGAAAAATATTAGTATTGTAAGCAGGATTGTTAACTAAACTTATTGCAAAATCATTTTTCAATTATTAAAATAAAAAAAAGAAAAGAAAATAATAAGAATAAAATAAAAGATAAGAAAATAAGAAAATATTCAAAATATAAGATAATTCAAAATATTAATAAATAATATGATAATAAATACTAATAGTACATTATTAGTATAATTAATATAATTAATTTAATTTATTTTCATTTAAAAAAAAAAATAAGTCCACAAATCATAATGTTATATGTATGTATATATGTATATTGATTGATTGTGCCTGAATGGATGCATATATTCAGTTATCCATTTTGTCGAATTAGAGTCGCAAATATGAGAAAACAGAGACAAAAGATAAAAGGATAATAACACTGTGGAACAGAAACAAAGAAACTAATTACAGAACAGGCATATAATGAATTAAGAGATAAGGGAACAGAGAAACTTTAATTAAAGAAGTACTGAGAAACATTCTATTTTGTACTGAAATCGAATCATCCATCACTTTCTAAACATTATTTATCACAAAATAAGTAGCTTAGAGCAACATACCGTACCTAGTCCTAAAACGCATTTAAGGTTTAGTTCATAGTATGTGCTGCATTTGTTGTGGGATCTTATGTTCAAGCTTTGTTTTGTATTTGAAACGTTATTGTAGGTTTCAGAAAAACCTGAAAGCATTCAAAGCAGTGCCAATCTCCCTTAGATGTGTTGGCTCTTTTAATCTCAGGAGATGCTGAAGTCTACCAAGCAATTTCATGTCCAACAATTCAAGTGTTATTTCTTTTGATATGGGCTCTGTGCTCAAAGACTCAAACTGCAAGACTCATCAAAGCAGGAGAACTTCTTGAAACCCTCGCCAAGATTTGACAGACCTGAAGACCTAATTTTGATTTAATTTCTCACCCTGATACTTATTAAGCAATTTTTTATGAGCAGCTATTCTTTTATTAAAATCCTCACCCTTCTCAATTGGCTGATATGGTGGCAACAGATGTCTGTGACCTACCTTCATAGCTGAGTGCCTGCCCGCTGAACGACTTAAGAATGAATAACAAGCTATTTAAATCATTTGGCCACATGATGTTCAATTAGGCTTTCATGAGCTATGGAATGAGAACAAGCTCTAAGGCAGGCATAATTCATATAAATCTATCACACACCTTTGCTTAAATGATTAAAACTGAGAGGCATTTTAATGGAAGTAATTCAGGGTAAGTTTCATGCATCAGGGCTCCGGAGACGAGATCTCCTTAAAGAAATACCTGATAGTTCCATATTCAATACTTCTGATTTAAATCTGAAACATATTTTACTCATTGGGTAACACTTTATTTTGATAATCCTCTTTAGATATTCTACTAACTATGAGTAACTACATGTCAACGTATTCTACTAACTCTTAGGAGTTACTAATTCTAATCTACCAGTCTAGTAATACTCTAATGAGAGTTAGTTGAAATGTTGCAAAGTTACTTATAGTTTGTAGAATGTCAAAAGTGGACTATCAATATAAAGTGTAACCCTTTATGGTCAAGCTGCAAGCTTAAGAATTACAAGTGTTAAATCAATATTTATATGACTAATTGAAATGAATGAAACAGTATGACTACAGCAGTCCCATAAGGGATTGTTTCTGTAGCGGCTTTTATCCTGAAAGTACTGTCTCTTTTGACAATCTCATCTCATTTCAGATGATTCTGTCATATCCTTTGCAATTTTGGGATATTACCACTTGTTCGGGTGATGAAAAATATGGAAATGCTTTATCAGTATATGTTATTATATATATATATATATATATATATATATATATATATATATTTTATTATTATTTATTTATTTCCTTTAGATATATTTGAAAATAAATAAACTTTAACCCCTACCATTCAAGAGACTGAGGTAAGTAAGATTTATAAATTAATTACTTTAGCAAGGAGGCATTCAGTTGATTAAAAGTGACAGTAAAGACATTTATAACGTGTCAAAAAGTTGATGTTTGTCTGTTCATCAAAGAATCCTGAGGGGAAAAAAAAAAAAAAGGTTTTCATAGAAATACTGTATTTGGCAGCACAACTGTTTAAGCCCACCGGCAACTATAGTTGCCGCAGTTGATAGTTGTCATTTTCTAGATGTTATCCATGTTTGATATCTCGATGACATGAAAGCTAGCAACCAAATAAAGGACTTCAAGGAGAAAAACAAAGGTATTCACTTCCTTCCTGTCACATGAGGCTGTCAACTTCCTAATCCTATTTTCAGGAAGCATGGAAAAGGCAAAACCTCCCAAAGAAAGGTCATTTTCATGTTACTAAGAAGTATTTTTTGTTGCCATATATACATCTACATAATCATGAAGGTCTCTAGGATCATCCAAACAAAATACATCTTACAAGAGATCTATAGTTTTTTGTATACTTAGTCAACAGTCCAAGCGGCAACTATAGTTGCCGGTGGGCAAATGACTTGTAAGTACATATAACATAAATCATGGGGAAATGGGGGTATACTGTTGCTAGCATCATGCTACTCATGTTACCTTCTTGTTAAAAACAGCTTGTTAACATCATGCTAGCAACATGCTAATCGTGGTAATTTTGTTTTAACATTTGTGTTAACCTGTTCTTAGCATATTGCTAACACAATTAACATGTTGTTAGCATGCTGTTAACATGATGCTAACACAATTAGAGTTACTGTTAGTGCCTAGTGCCGAGTTTTCCCATGGCAAGCACCACACAGATTTTCTTCAGAAAATGTACAGTGCCCTCCACTGATAATGGCACCCTTGGTAAATATGAGCAAAGGCGGCTGTGAAAAAAAAAAAAAATCTGCATCGTTTATGCTTTTGATCTTTCATTCAAAAAATTCACAAAAACAATTGAAGTAAAACAATTGCAAGTGGGGAGAAGATCTCATGATGAAATAAATGTTTTTTTTTTGTTTTTTTTTTCTCCAATGCATGTTGGCCACAATTATTGGCACCCCTAGAAATTCTTATGAGTAAAATTTATCTGAAAATACATTTTTTAGCACACCCAGGTAACTAGAAGCATGACATTGTCCAGCCATGACTTCCTGTTCCTCAGGATTATAAATGCCAACTGATATAAAAAATAAAAAAAAATAAATAAAAATCTAAACCTGACTGCCTCTCAGTTCATCCCGCAGCGCCAGTTCTGCTTACCAAAAGTGGCCCACTAGGCGTCTCGCATTCCACGCCCAGGCTCCATGCCAGCGAGCCGGGCTTCTTACCCATTTAAAGTTTGAGAATAGGTTGAGATCGTTTCGGCCCCAAGACTCAAGAGATTATAAAGCTAGATGCAGCTTTTTTGGGTTTGCATCGAATGTTCTTCGACTTTTATACATAATAAATTTGTTCATGAATAAAGATTGATCTGTTGAAAGCAGTTATTTTGAGTTAGATGTCAAATGTTCTCCTCCTATTCAAATTTGACATTGAAGTGGTACATACAACATATTTGCCCACCGGCAACTATAGTTGCCACACATTCAAATGCGATTTTCAAGGGAAAAAAAAACAAAAACCTGTGGAAAATAAATGCAGAACATGTTCACATAGGACACTATTAACACAACTATATGCATGAAACCATTCAGAAAAATTTGGGCACAAATGTGTTAACACTGATAATAATTAGAAATGTTTCTTGAGCAGCAAATCAGCATATTAGAAGGATTTCTGAAAGATCATGTGGCACTGAAGACTGGAGTAATAATGCTGAAAATTCAGCACTGCCATACAAGAAAGTCATTACATTTTTAAATAGATTATTAATATTTTATATTTATATGACTTTTTGGTAACACTTTATTTTAAGGTGTCTGTAATACAGAGTAATTACCTAGTTGATTACTTAGTAGTAGCCGTTGTACTTACATGAAACAAAATGTACTTACCATGTAACTAAGTTATGGAACAGCCTGTACTTACAGTTTGTAATTATGTACATGTAATAGGCAGCTACTGTTACACATATGTAACCGACCGAGTCTATTGCACAGCTACTTATGTAACCAAAAGATTGTTACATATGTGTTGCAGACTTTATACTACGTAATTAAACAGACATAAGCTACTTAAAATAAAGTGTATCAAGATTGTACTTAAGTGTACTTCATGTGTATCTATGCTGTACACCTTATCCAGTTGCATCTTAGTTTGATTTAACCCACCAGTACACACCTTAAATACATGTAATACATTTCTAATTACATTAGAATTATATAATATTACACAGGCATAAGCTACTTAAAATAAAGTGTACCAACATTGTACTTAAGTGTACGGTCGGGTACATATGTGTGACAGCAGCTGCCTGTTACATCTACATAATTACAAACTGTAATTACATGCTGTTTCATAACCTAGTCACATGGTAAGTGCATTTTGTTTCATGTAGGTACAATGGCTACTACTAAGTACTTAATTAGGTAATTACGCTGTATTATGACACCTTAAAATAAAGTGTTACTGACATTTTTTTACACTCACACTTATTTTTTTTCTTCTTCTTTTTTTTTAATTTTAGTATTTATTTATTTATTTATTTTTTTTTTTGACTTACACAAGCAATTCAGGTTCAGCTCTTCAAGCAAACAAAATTGCCCACATGCCAACCAACCAATGAGAAAGTGAAACAACCACAACGTCCCACAGCAACTGAGCATAAAAACCACAGCGATTATAGATCCACTGGCATGAATCAGTCTGTAACTGTACACTGCATGAAAAGAGCTGTATACGGACCAGTAAACTCCTGTTCACACCGCAGAATTTCAGACAAATCTGGGAGTATTACTGACCCGACACGGAAATACTATGGGTCAGTATACTGCCAGATACGTACCAATTCGGATGTAGGTTACTGAAAGCCATGTGTTGCTATGGCAAGTAATCCCCTAAATGAAGGGGTGTTCACACCTTTGTCCCACTGTGCCCTCCCCTTTTGGTTATTCATGTTAAACTGGATTGGTTGATTTGAAACTAAACCCACCCCTAAACTAGACAGCTATTGGGCCACTGAGCACACAGACTTTCCTCAAAAGTCATTTCATTGGTAAACTTGTGATTTATCCCACCCAAAACCTTTGCAGAAAAGTGGCTTTATTGGTTACATTTAGAATACATCCCTCCCAAAAACCTTACAGGTGAATGATGTGATTGGTTGCTGACCAGCTGGGCAGATTGATTGTTTGTCTTTATAAGGGGAAAATAGTAAATAGTATCCAAAACATAAAAACAGACAGAAAATATTTCAACAGAAAACAAGATGTAAAAATACATCTACTTTGAATGAAAGATTTCAAACAAATGCAGTAAATAACAGATTAAATGAAGTGTGCCAGCAGACTCCATTCCTCACTGTAGATCCTGTGAGCGTCCACATCAACATCTTCCTCATTTTACATTGAGCTCCACCATTTCTGTCCTCCACAATGCTCTTTCTGTCTTTGTCTCTGTTTACCAGCAACAGCACAACAACAGTAATGCTGACAATAATCACTACAAGATAATAGCCTGTATAAGAAGTTGCATCATGTCAATTTCTAAACTTACTGTTGTCTCTCTTTGGCTTTTTTGCTACAACCGTGATTGAGTGTTTCAGCTGGGCCTTTCCAGAGTGAAACTATGAAAACTTCTTCCTTATAGCCTCATCATAATTCCTGCAGGATACCTAAAAGACATAAAATGTGTTTAGTAAAGGAAAATATTTAATTGCATAGGTGAAACAATACAAAAAAATGGATAATAAAACATTGCAACAACCTTCTGAACTTATGTTACCATTTATAATCTCTGAAGATGAGCTGTGTCAGGGGTGTGGTGAAGAAGGACTCAGATGCAGAGTAGGAGTGCAGGGAGAATTTATTTCTCGTTACAAAACATAAAATAACATAAACAATATTTAACTGCCGCTTAGGCTTAAGGAGATTCCGGAGCTGGCCGGCAAACACTGCGGCCACACAAGCTGCCGGACTTCCGTGCTACGAATCCTGCAGCACAGGGGAACAGAGGTGTGCACAGTCAGAGACAGAGGTGTGCACATGTAATGCGAACATACGCAAGAACAAACAATCTACTCACGACGAGGAACAGAAAGGTAGAGACATATAAGGGAGTGGGGGAACAAGCGACAGGTGGGGGAGAGACGACTCGTGATTCGCGCACCCCCACTGAGGGATCAGCGCTGATTACCCGGACCACGAGCCGCCGAACCTGACAGGACAACACAAACCACGAGAGGAGCCGGAGCAGCCCCCTGACCCGTGACAGTACCCCCCACCTCAGGGATGCCTCCTGGCGTCCCCGGAGGACTCACCATGACGCTGATGAAACTGATCAATGAGAGCGCGGTCCAGAACGTCGCGAGCCGGAATCCAGCATCTCTCCTCCGGACCATAACCCTCCCAGTCTACCAGGTATTGGTAACCTCTGCCCCTACGCCTCACATCAATGAGCCGCCGCACCGTATAGGCCAGCGACCCCTCGATGAGTCTGGGAGGCGGGGGGGGCGGAGGTCAGGGGTTGGAGGGGGGAGCGAAAATCGGGCTTAATCTTAGAGACATGGAAAACCGGGTGGATCTTCATAAACTGTGGGGTTAATTTGAGCCGCACCGTCACCAGACTGAGCACTTTGGTAATGGTGAACGGTCCAACAAATTTGGGTCCCAGTTTACGTGAGGGAAGTCTGAAGTTGATGTCCTTAGAAGACAGCCAGACCTTCTGACCGCACACGTAAAGTGGGGGCTTGGTACGGTGACGGTCCGCCGACGCCTTGTTCCTCTTGCCAGTCCGAGTGAGGGCTTCTCTGGCGATCCTCCAAGTACGGAGGCATCTCTGAATAAACGCATGCGCGGAAGGAACAACGGCATCGGATTCTTGAGAGGGGAATAAAGGTGGCTGGTAGCCTAAACAGCACTGGAAGGGCGATAAACCCGTAGACGAGACCGGGAGGGAGTTATGCGCGTACTCGACCATAGTTAACCTGGAACTCCAAGATGACGGTTCAGCAGACGCCACACAGCGCAGAACTCTCTCCAAATCCTGGTTGGCACGCTCAGCCTGACCGTTAGTCTGCGGATGGTATCCAGAGGATAGGCTCGCAGTCGCCCCCAGCTGTCGACAGAACTCTGTCCAAAATTTTGACACAAACTGGGGACCCCTGTCAGAGACCACGTCCACCGGGAGGCCATGAATACGGAACACCTGATCCAAAACAATAGTCGCTGTCTCCCTCGCTGAAGGTAATTTGGGGAGGGGAATAAAATGGGTCGCCTTCGAGAACCTGTCCACCACAGTGAGGACAACCGTCCTGCCGTTAGAAGGAGGCAAGCCCGTAACAAAGTCCATTGCAATGTGTGACCAGGGTCGCGAAGGGACCGACAACGGCTGGAGTAGCCCTACTGGGGGTCGATTGGAGCCCTTACCTACAGCACAAATCGGGCAGGCCGACACGAACCGTCGAGCATCCCGCGCCGCGGATGGCCACCAAAACCGCTGCTTGATTAACCTATAAGTGCGAGTCGCTCCAGGGTGGCAAGCTAGACTAGAGGCGTGGCCCCACTGCAGGACGCTAGTTCGGACTGACTCGGGCACGAACAACAAACTCTCTGGGCACCCCGCGGGAATGGTGGTGTCGCGTAGCGCAGCGCGGACCTTGGACTCCACCCCCCAAGTTACAGCCGCCACAACCCGTTCGGGATGCAGAATAGCCACAGGGAGGTTGAGACTAGCCTTGGCCTCAAAGATCCGCGACAGCGCATCAGGTTTACCATTCTTTGAGCCAGGGCGAAAAGAAATGGTAAACCTGAAACGTCCAAAAAATAGTGCCCAGCGAGCCTGCCTGGAATTTAGTCTTTTAGCGGTGCGGATGTACTCTAAATTCTTATGGTCAGTCCAAACCATAAACGGGAACTCCGCGCCCTCTAACCAGTGCCGCCACTCCTCCAGCGCCAACTTGACAGCTAGTAACTCCCTGTTCCCGATGTCGTAGTTTCATTCCGTGGGGGTTAAGCGATGAGAAAAGAAGGCGCAGGGATGTATTTTCTCGTCTGAGGGTGATCTCTGAGACAAAACTGCCCCGACTCCCACCTCGGACGCATCTACCTCCACAATGAACTGCCGAGACGGGTCAGGGGTGTTTAAAATAGGAGCCGAAATAAACCGACTCTTTAGACTTTCAAACGCAGCTTGTGCCTGCGACGACCAACAGAATGGTTTCTTAGTGGAGGTGAGATCCGTCAGAGGGAGGGCGATCTGACTAAAATTCCGAATGAACCGCCTGTAAAAATTGGCGAACCCCAGAAAACGCTGGACCGCCCTACGATTCTCTGGGGTGGGCCAATCAGCAACCGCTTTTACCTTGGCGAGGTCCATTCGGATACCTTCAGGCGAGAGAATAAAACCCAGGAACGGAACCGACTGTGCGTGAAACTCACACTTCTCCACCCTGGCAAATAAACGATTCTCTAACAGCCGCTGGAGCACCCGTCTGACGTGCTGGACATGATCGCGCTCGTTCTGGGAGAAGATCAGGATGTCGTCGATGTAAACAAAAACAAATTGATCGACCATGTCTCTGAGCACGTCGTTGACGAGTGCCTGGAAGACCGCCGGGGAGTTTGAGAGCCCGAACGGCATAACCAAGTATTCAAAATGCCCACTATGGGTGTTAAAGGCGGTCTTCCATTCGTCCCCCTCCCTAATCCGAACTAGGTGATAAGCACTGCGGAGGTCCAACTTCGTAAAGATGGTTGCCCCCTGCAGGGGCTCGAAGGCCGATGACATCAACGGCAAAGGATAACGGTTCTTTACCGTGATGTCATTCAACCCCCGATAGTCGATACAGGGGCGCAGCGAACCATCCTTCTTCTCCACGAAGAAGAACCCCGCCCCAGCTGGAGAGGAAGAGGGACGGATAATGCCTGCTACCAGAGAATCGTGAATGTACCTCTCCATGGCCTTCCTCTCAGGTCCGGACAGAGAGTAAAGGCGCCCCCTGGGTGGAGAAGTGCCAGGCAACAGGTCAATCGCACAGTCATACGGGCGGTGCGGAGGCAGAGATGAAGCTCGGGACTTACTGAACACCTCTCTCAAGTCATGGTAAGCCTCCGGTACATTCGCCAGGCTCACCGGCTCCTCCTGCAACACAGAACAAGACATAACTGGGGAAAATGCAGCACCTAAACACTGAGCTAAACAGAAAGGGCTCCAAGCCAAAACCGAGTCGCAAGCCCAGTCTATGTGAGGGTTATGTTTGACCAACCACTGGAGTGGTGGGCGAGTGAATCAAAAGGAAACGAATCTCCTTAGCGTGATTGCCAGATAAAGTTAATGTAACAAACTTGGTAACATGAGTGATACTAGTGAGTAGGGTGCCACAAAGAGTCCTAGCCGAAATAGGTTCAGCCAGGACAACAGACGGAATCCCCAGGCGTGTGGCCAATCCCAAATCCATAAAATCGCCCTCCGCTCCAGAGTCGATTAACGGCGAGACCTGGAAAACGGCTCCACCGAACCGTAACGAAGCCAAAAACTCTGAACGACCACCAGATGGCAGTCGCATAGTAGTGACGCTCACCATATGCTCTCCCTTGCGTGACGAGCGTCTCCGCGCTACAGGGCATGCAGCTGCTACATGACCCGCCTCCCCGCAGTAGAGACAGAGCTGATTGGCCAAACGGCGGCGTCGTTCCCCCACCGTCAGCCGTGCTCTTCCGACCTGCATGGGTTCCTCCCCCGGGAGAACAGAGCACTGTGCCAGCGTGTCACAAGCGGCAATCGCTTCAGCGGCCATGACGCGCTCGCGGGGAAAACCCCCCCTTCTGTGCCGGGAGTGGAGAGCAATCCGATCGTCGACTTGAATGGCGAGGTCGATCAACCCGTCCAGGTTGGGTGGTAGCTCCAAGGTATAAATCTCGTCCTTCACGTGGTCAGCCAGGCCGTGGAGGAAGTGATCCCACAATGCCTTGTTATTCCAGCCACAGGATACGGCGAGCGTGCGGAATTCGATGGAGTACCGGGACACAGACTGCTCGCATTGCTGAAGCACCGGCAAGGAACGTGCCGCTTCAATTCCCCGAGCCGAGTGATCGAACACCCTGCGTAGCTCCTCCGAGAAAGCATCAAAAGATCTACAGCAAGCCTGCTCGTCATCCCACACGGCCGTGCCCCACTCCCTCGCTGGCCCCACCAGGAGTGTGATGGCGTACGCCACTCTGGATAGCTCCGTGGGGAAGCAGGAAGGCTGGAGAGCGAAAACCAATGAACACTGGGACAGAAAAGATCGGCAGGAGTTGGGCTCACCCGAGTAAGGAGCTGGCGGATTAAGCCGCGGTTCGCGAGGAACCGATCTTTCAGGGCCAGGATCCGGTGTGGCAGTCCGATCAGCAGAATGGCTGGCCTGCAGTTGGTCCAGCCGTTCCACCACTTGGCTAAGCTGGCGCGACACCTCCGCGTAGGCCTGACGAGAAGCCACGAGCTCTTCCTGCTGCCGACCGAGAAGAATGCCCTGCTGTGAGAGAGCTAGGCGCAACTCCGCTTCCTCTGCTGAATCCATAAAGGGTGAGTAGATTCTGTCAGGGGTGTGGTGAAGAAGGACTCAGATGCAGAGTAGGAGTGCAGGGAGAATTTATTTCTCGTCACAAAACATAAAATAACATAAACAATATTTAACTGCTGCTTAGGCTTAAGGAGATTCCGGAGCTGGCCGGCAAACACTGCGGCCACACAAGCTGCCGGACTTCTGTGCTACGAATCCTGCAGCACAGGGGAACAGAGAGTCAGAGACAGAGGTGTGCACATGTAATGCGAACATACGCAAGAACAAACAATCTACTCACGACGAGGAACAGAAAGGTAGAGACATATCAGGGAGTGGGGGAACAAGCGACAGGTGGGGGAGAGACGACTCGTGATTCGCGCACCCTCCACTGAGGGATCAGCGCTGATTACCCGGACCACGAGCCGCCGAACCTGACAGGACAACACAAACCACGAGAGGAGCCGGAGCAGCCCCCTGACCCGTGACAAGCTGAGCCAGTCTTGTGTGTAGGATACTGGGGAAAAGAGGAAACATTATCTGAGAAAAATTACAGTATAAATATAGTTTTGACATTAAATATATTAGTTATATATATTAAATATATTAGTTATATATATTAATTTGGAGACCAGTGTTATTTGACACACTTTTTACATAAAATATTTATCAGGGGAGATAACTTTTTAAAGTATTGTTTGTCTATATGTAGTTTATAATTATAATTATGTATATTCTCTTTGCTAGTTTTGACTAAACACAACTATTGAACAGTTCCACTGTTGCCCAGGAAAAGATACACATCGTACCTCATAACACACTGACTATTTGGAGGGTATTAATCACTATTGGTAGAGATACTGCTAGAGAAACCACTTCTCCTCATACACCAGTAAATGACCAGGTCATAATTTCTGTGAAATAATATAGAAAGAAGAATAAAACTGGGGAATAAAACTCCCTTTTAAATGATAAAACATACATAGATATGTTCTCTAATGGCTCTGTCAAAAATAATAATTCTAGCGATATTTGAGTTCAGTAATATTAAGACTAATTCAAAGCTGTTTTGTGAAACTTCCCTGGCTCACCCCCTCCCTCCAGCACCTTAACTGCTGGTCATTAACATATGAAAGGTCTGACAGCCATCAGTCCTCACAACCAGCAGTGTTTCAGCTGTATATGTCCATGAATCTTCACGGATTCATGTATATGTCTGTGTACACCGGAGTGCATGGGTATTTCTGGAAATGTATTGTTCTGTGTAACATGGCTCAGGTAATTTCCACATACATCTGGCAAACCTGAAATTACACGGCAGTTTACCATGGACAGATATTGCCGGATTTGACTCTTTTCATGCAGTGGTAAATACGCAAATTATGTAAAACTGTAATTATGTAAATAAGCTGTATGTTACACATCAAGTGACAAGGGAATTCATATTAATGGTAATATCAATAAGCAAATCCCTACACTCATTCTTTCAAATTGCTTGGGTACACAGAACATTTCTATTGCTGCTGCAGTACTCTCTCATACCGTCTAGTACAGTTTCGTTCACACGGCTCAGGTTTTCTGAAATTGCACGTGTGAGTCCTGAAAATCAGTTTAGATATAAATACGTAACCATATTATGCACTCAAACAGGACTGTGTGAAAACATTCAATGATAACATACGTACCAAGTTCTGCTACGGAGAGGAACTTTAGATTAGGGAATACATTTTCACTATTAACTAAGGGTTTTCCCTCAGTGAACTCCTAATTTGCTGCTTATTAATAATAAGTAAGGTGGCTGCTGTAGCAGTTATGTTTAGGTATTGGGTAGGGTTAAGGGATCCAGAATATGGTCATGCATTAATATGTGCTTTATAAGTTCTAATAAACAGCCAACATACTATAAATATGCATGCTAATAAGCAACTATTAATAGTGAATAGTGTTCCCTAATGTAAAGCGTTACTGAACTTCTGATCGGAACTGAAAAGCATTATGGGATCTCTGCTCAGCAGTCGTGTGAATAAACGCCTGTTGTTTATCATCTAACGTCAACCCAAAATAAGTCTGTTTATTTCATTGGAGGATGCATGGTAGAGGGCGGATTTTTTTTTTTTTCTTCTTCAACAGAATGAACAGAAACAAGTGTGCCAGCTCCCACAGTAATTCAATAGTTTCCTTTGTTCTTGCCGTTGTTTTGAGTGCAAGCATGAAAAATAAGTGACTAAATAAACCGAGCCTCCTTCCCCAACCCCCTTGACAAACTCAGCACTCTCTCCAAAGCAATAGATCATTACCTGTCGTCTATTTTCAGTGTCTTGCACCTTGGAGTCCCGCTGTAATTTGAATTTCAAGTGACAAAGTTGCGCTCCAGGCTGTCAGGAGATCCCCTCCAGTGTTTATTAACTTTGTGAATTGAATAATTAGCCGGGGTCACCACATAATTGAGTCGACCTCATAAAATCACATTAGGGACGGTTCTGATGTTCCAATCTAATGCATTCTCCTCCCGTGGCCACGTGCGACCCCGAACTCCCCATCTGCCGGACAGACGCTTCGTTATGTCAACCTCATTATAGAGCCTGAAATAATAGGATCTAGTAACTAGAAATGTTTACTGTATCGGCAAGGTTACACACTATGGTCGCCGAGTCAGAGAGCTGTGAGAAATAAAGATTTATCTCAAAATGAAACTAAAGCACAGTATTTTATTCATGTGTCCAGTGCAAAGAAATCTGACGTTCATTGTTTTGGGCAGTTTTTCTATTTCAAAAACTAATAACTTGTCAGAACTAAAGCGCAGACTTTGAGTTGCTGCTGAAGTATGTCCAGCAGATGAAGGTGAAGTTCATTTCAATGACAGCGTGAACCTTATTGAAACCTTAAGGGATTAAAATCTTAAAGAAATGCGGTTTTAGTTTCAGGCAAGCTGACTCCTACCTAAAGTGTCTGAACATGGTTTTAAAGATGAAGCCTGTCATGGTTATTTAATTTGTTTTTATTGGATGGTTAGTTATTAGCTGACTTTTTTTGTAGCTCAAAATATTTAATTTAATTTAATTTAATTTAATTTAATTTAATTTAAGTTTTTTGAAATTGTGCTCTAAAAAAAAAAAAAAAAAAAAAAACTAAAAACTAAAAGTAGGTAGTGTAAATGTCTTAATGAGTAAGTCACTGAGTCATTCATTTATTTGATTCATTTCAGGAATGATTTAAATGGCTCTCTTTATGAATGGATCATTGAATCACCAATTGGGTGTTGGTTCAACCAATTCATTCACAACACAGATTCAGTCAGAATCTTTATAAAGAATATTATACAGTGAATCACTGCTGTGTGTTGCTCTGAAAAACTGAGCAAAAATAGACACTATTGTGTTTAAAATAGAACATAATATTAATATCTTATTTATTGAACTGTTCAATAAAAAACAATATCACATTTGCAACTCGTGCTATTTGGGACAAAAACAGCACTGGTGTTATAGTGCACTCGTTGCTTGTGATATTGCTATATCCTGTGGTATATGATACTCATACTCATACTCATTTTTGCCCTGATATCTTGAATTTTAGGGGCATATAACTGCATTCTATAGGCTACATCACACAATGAGTTGTTGCCCTGCATCATGTTCATCACCAATCAGCTGTTTGAAATATAAGACGACCAACGCAGGTCTGGGACAGGGGTTAAAATAATTTTAATGTGTTATTTTTTTCCATAACTAATTAAATTAAATTAACATGTTACATCAACAGCCCTAATTATTTGATGATGCATTTTATATATAAACTTGTGACAGTACATACAAAAATCATAGCAGCAAGGAGTTCAGCTAAAGTGTCTGTCTGTCGGCAGCAAGCATATCACTGCCAACCTAATCATGTTTCTCTAAATTTACTGTTCTTTAAGCTCATTTTCATGTTTTAAGCTCATACTATCATTCTAAATTTTGCAAGCAATGCATCAAGGTTTTGATTATTAGCACAGTCCAGTTCTAGTAGCCCCTGCTGTAGAGTCTGGCTTCACTAAACATCTGCATTGCAAAAAACATAAATAGACTGTTTTTTTTTTTTTTTTTTTTTCAAAATATTATAGTATATGTTGTACAGCTCATGCTGAAATGCTTGAAATGGATTTAAATATTTCCCTGTCTGATGCCTGTCACATTACAGCTCAAGACTATGGGCTGGCAAATGCACAAGACATTTGAAAACATTGGATATTTTCATTGTATAGGAAAGAGTAATGTGAGCTAATGCAGGGAGATATAGCTAAATAATTTTATCTCCATATTTTTTTTTTTCCAGATTTTGACAATATTCAATATGTATTTCATGATTTTTGCATTTACTCTAGAAAATTTTTAAAAAGCATTTTTTTTTTTCAACCCCATAAAAAAAAAAAGACAGATGATCTGGATAGGACACCTATTGTTAAAAAGTATGTTCCAATTGTTTACTACAAAATAAACACAGTTTACACTCATCTAGACATAGTTATGACTTACTGCTTTTTAAAATCATATTTACTTAAAGGTACTGATGTGCCGATATAAAAATACGGAAAGTATGCAAAAAGTGAAATCTTCCTTACAAAGAGTTGTGGTTGTTGCAACAGCAAAGCGAGTTCTTTAAAGAACAAAGAAACACGAAGAGCAAAGATACACATCAAACATTGCAGAGAAGAAGTGACAGGTCTATTAGTTTGCATACACTGCAGGACTTCATGCACATATCTGTTTATTTTGAGATTTTTTTTTTTCTCTTTTCTGTTTCCATTGCTATCACTGTCAAGCACTGCATTTAAAAATACTACTTATGATTTTATATATATATATATATATATATATATATATATATATATATAAAAAACACACACATACACACAGTGGGTACGGAAAGTATTCAGACCCCCTTAAATTTTTCACTCTTTGTTATATTGCAGCCATTTGCTAAAATCATTTAAGTTCATTTTTTTTTTTTCCTCATTAAATGTACACACAGCACCCCATATTGACAGAAAAACACAGAATTGTTGACATTTTTGCAGATTTATTAAAAAAGAAAAACTGAAATATCACATGGTCCTAAGTATTCAGACCCTTTGCTCAGTATTTAGTAGAAGCACCCTTTTGATCTAATACAGCCATGAGTCTTTTTGGGAAAGATGCAACAAGTTTTTCACACCTGGATTTGGGGATCCTCTGCCATTCCTCCTTGCAGATCCTCTCCAGTTCTGTCAGGTTGGATGGTAAACGTTGGTGGACAGCCATTTTTAGGTCTCTCCAGAGATGCTCAATTGGGTTTAAGTCAGGGCTCTGGCTGGGCCATTCAAGAACAGTCACGGAGTTGTTGTGAAGCCACTCCTTCGTTATTTTAGCTGTGTGCTTAGGGTCATTGTCTTGTTGGAAGGTAAACCTTCGGCCCAGTCTGAGGTCCTGAGCACTCTGGAGAAGGTTTTCGTCCAGGATATCCCTGTACTTGGCCGCATTCATCTTTCCCTCGATTGCAACCAGTCGTCCTGTCCCTGCAGCTGAAAAACACCCCCACAGCATGATGCTGCCACCACCATGCTTCACTGTTGGGACTGTATTGGACAGGTGATGAGCAGTGCCTGGTTTTCTCCACACATACCGCTTAGAATTAAGGCCAAAATGTTCTATCTTGGTCTCATCAGACCAGAGAATCTTATTTCTCACCATCTTGGAGTCCTTCATGCGGGCTTTCATGTGTCTTGCACTGAGGAGAGGCTTCCGTCGGGCCACTCTGCCATAAAGCCCCGACTGGTGGAGGGCTGCAGTGATGGTTGACTTTCTACAACTTTCTCCCATCTCCCGACTGCATCTCTGGAGCTCAGCCATAGTGATCTTTGGGTTCTTCTTTACCTCTCTCACCAAGGCTCTTCTCCCCCGATAGCTCAGTTTAGCCGGACGGCCAGCTCTAGGAAGGGTTCTGGTCGTCCCAAACGTCTTCCATTTAAGGATTATGGAGGCCACTGTGCTCTTAGGAACCTTAAGTGCAGCAGAAATTTTTTTGTAACCTTGGCCAGATCTGTGCCTTGCCACAATTCTGTCTCTGAGCTCTTCAGGCAGTTACTTTGACCTCATGATTCTCATTTGCTCTGACATGCACTGTGAGCTGTAAGGTCTTATATAGACAGGTGTGTGGCTTTCCTAACCAAGTCCAATCAGTATAATCAAACACAGCTGGACCCAAATGAAGGTGTAGAACCATCTCAAGGATGATCAGAAGAAATGGACAGCACCTGAGTTAAATATATGAGTGTCACAGCAAAGGGTCTGAATACTTAGGACCATGTGATATTTCAGTTTTTCTTTTTTAATAAATCTGCAAAAATGTCAACAATTCTGTGTTTTTCTGTCAATATGTGGTGCTGTGTGTACATTAATGAGGAAAAAAAAATGAACTTAAATGATTTTAGCAAATGGCTGCAATATAACAAAGAGTGAAAAAATTAAGGGGGTCTGAATACTTTCCGTACCCACTGTGTGTGTGTATATATATATATATATATATATATATATATATATATATATAAATACCTATCTATATTATATATAAACAAAGTTATAAACAAAGTGAGCAAAAATAACACTGATAACACTTAGAATCATTGAAGCTGTCAATTACATTAACATGACCTCTGCACTCTTGCAAAAAAAAAAAAAAAACTGTTATAATTAGTGAAATTATCTACTACGGAAGTTTCCACCATGGGATTAATAATAATAATAATAATAATAATAATAATAATAATAATAATAATAATAATAAAGGTAATTCTGAGTTTTTATCTCACAACTCTAAGAAAATTTCAAGAAATAAACTCAGAATTGATATATAAACTAGCATTTCTGAGAAGAAAAGTAAGATTTGTAAGATATAAATTTGCAAATTAAAAAAAGTCAGAATTGTCAGATAAACAGATAAATAATTAACTTTTTACTTTTTTTTTTTTTTGATAATCTAGTGGTGGAAGAAAAAGCGTAACTGCAAGATGTAAAGTCAGTATTGTGAAAAAATGTCTGAATTGTAAGATGAACATGTCGCAATTACCTTTTTTTTTTTTTATTCCGTATCCGTTTTATTCCGTAAATTCATACTTTTTTTCCTCAAAATTCTTAGAATTGCAATATATAAACAATTGTAAGATATAAACTAGCAATTGTGAAATAAAAACAATTCAATTCGGTTCAATTCATCAAAAACAATTCAGTTTTTTTTTTCTGTAACAGAAAATGCAAGATGTAAATGAAGAATTGCAAGACGTCACTTTTATTTATTTATTTATTTTTTATTTATAAATTTTTTTCTTACTATAATGAAACCATGCTTCCATAGTTTGTGCAATAATTTTCTTATTTAGATCGTGTTCACAGTTTTTTGGTTATAATTAAAGTATTTGTGATTTGTGAGTGTGCTGAATGAAAACCCCAGCGTTTTGAAACATCTCTGACTGGCCATTTTGTTCAAGCACTCAGCAGACAAGTAACACAGATTTGGAACGACACAAGACACGCTTTTCATTTTTTTTTTTTTTTGCACATTAGAAACATTATTAGCTAGTATGGAGACAAAGCCCTTGTAGACTTTGCCCTTTGTTTGTTTAGCTCAGGGCTCTCTGACTGTCAGAAAGAGAAGCACAAAGACAAAAAAAGGGGAAGAAAACATGTTGTCATCTCTGTAACAAGCTGGGCCACGGGGGCAGGACATAAACAGCACACAGCGTGAGGGCCCCGGACTCAAACTCTGGCCTGTCACCGCACCACAGAGGACAGGGAGAGGGTCTGTCTTTAGCTCGGGAAAACAGTTTATTTTAGCTTTTAAAATATGTGATACGTTTAAGAGGAAGGGGAATAGAGAAACAATAAGTCTCAACAGACACATACTGAATAAATAAATGTATTTGTATTATACAGTATTTGGCTGTATGTCATTTAATAACAAAATAGTGACCACACTGACACCATCAGATGAGAACAAACAGCTGAATCAGATCTTGCAACATTGACACTACTGTATTATTGAACTGAACTGAATCAACGTTGAACTGATTAATGCTGAATAATGACATCATTGTCTTTTGTGGAAATGATTTTAGCTGAACTGAACTGACTTTAAAATTGATGAAATTCATACTATTACTGATATGAACTGAACCAACTAAACTGACATGATCTGACAGCTGCTTTACAGCTGAATCTGAACTATCTACATAGTCGTTTCCATAATTGAATTATAGTTTCCATAATAGTCCTAATAGTCGACTAAACATTAGTTGACGAGTAAAACAAAAGGCTTTTAAATTTAAATAGTCAGTTGGTCTCAGAAAAAAAAAAAAAAAATCAACAGGAAGTAGCCAAATTTCTTCCTTTCATTCACTTTTAATTACCATCATATTTTATTTTAAATACTACATTGCAGTCTGCGCTGTAGGACTGATACCTTTTTACTTACACATTAAAATCTATTTAATAGTTTCTGCTTGTGAGTTGACTTTAGCAAGGCACGTCAAGTTTATATTTGTAAATTTTGTGCATTTCACACACATCATGATTTTAGTTTGACTTATTCTGACAGTACAATATCAAAAACAGTCTTGCACATGCAGAAGATAAAATCTGCTCTTCTGAACTTTTACAACAAGTGTCAGTTACTTGGGAGAAGAGGTGAAGATATTAGACAAACAATGAACTCTGTCCTGCTCTGTCTCACAAAAATGACAACACATTAAATAATTATTATTATTATTATTATTATTATTTATCTATCTATCTATCTAGCTATTTTTTTTTTTTTTTTTAAATCCAGTGTTTGTTTTCAGTTCTGATTTTAGTTAGATTTTCTTTTCATGAAAACTCACTTCATATTACCAGGACATTCAATGGCACTCTCCTCTAAAACAGTGAATATACAGTTATATGACAGTTATAGGTAATGACACTGTCTGCAAATGCATTAAACCCATAGAATATAATGTAGTGATGTTATGACAAATATGATAAATTCATTATAGTGTTATATTTGGTCTCCACATCTTAAGAAGGCTGTTTAGGGAATAGTGCATCTGACCCTACTTCTGTCTTAAATCAGAAGATATATATATATATATATATATATATATATATATATAAATAATATTTCAACCCAAGTACACAGTACATGTATGACCACATGAACTTCAAGAATCATATACTTTTTTGTTTGTTTGTTTAGATAAATCACTCCGAGGGGTTTGACCAAACGATTAGACAAAAGGTTTTTTTTTTTGTTTTTTTGGTTTTTATATATATATATATATAAATCATCCAAGCACCCGATTCCTAGCCATTTCTAATATACATTTGATATGACTAAATATTATTAAATTGTAAAGAAATTCCAAGATCAGTTCCCTCTTCACGTAGGCCTATATTTTCATCGGGTCAGTCGTAGAAAAATCTGATTGGTTGATAACTTTTGACGTTTAAGCCAGGTGTGAAAAGAATTAAAATCTAGTGCAAGAGCACGGAGAGATTTGCGAGTGCACAGGACAAAGTTTGAGCGCGCACACGCACACTTTGAGCGAGAGGAGAGACGTTAGCGTATATCCGAGAGAGCGTATCCGGTTTTGTGCGAGAACAAAGGAAATCCGCGTGCGAGCGGGTAGATTCGCGCTCGCGCATTATATTAATCTACTTTCGCGCTACAAAAATGCGCTCTCGACATTTGGCAGTAAAATAACGCCATAGATGCAATCATCGGACACCAATGTGCATTGGATCGTTTAGTTTACACTCGAAGTGGATTGGTCTCTCTAAGCGAGATCCCAAAATTACCGACGTGACATCTCCGTTCCCTCTTTCAGAGAACGAGGATTACATACATAACCGAGACGTTACTTTACATTGTAATAATATTTTACAATATAACAATTTTTATTTTTATTTATATTTGATCAAATAAATGTAGCGTTGAGCAAAAGAAACTGCCATCAAAACATTACAAAATTTTACTGACCCCAAACCTTTGTAGTTTATTGTCTAAAAATGTTAACTTGATTGCATGTTACCTTTAATTTTATTAACAGATTTGTGCTTTATAACCAGTGTTGGGCACATTACTTTAAAAAAGTAATTAATTATAGTTACTAGTTACTTCTCACAAATAGTAACTGAGTTAGTAACTGAGTTACATCATTATAAAAGTAACTAATTACCAGGGAAAGTAACTATTGCGTTACTTTAAAAAATAAAAAAAAAAGTTCAAATGTCAAATAACTTGGATGCCCCCAATAATTAAATAAGTTAAATTAATGAAATGGACTCTAAATAGAATAAATTATTATTATAAAACATTGTACATTAATCTACACTATTTATCCACTGACACTTAGCATCAGTCAGTCAAGCATTATAATATGATATTATGATAATTTAGCATTATATGATGATAGAACTTTAGTAATTAGAATAACCAAGTATGAATGCATATTTGTCATGTTGACTGAACTTGGGACTGGTGGTGGTGTTTAAGATGTTGTTTGTCATTTAGTGTTTCTATAAAAAAGGGGGGGAAAAAATGATAAGATAAAACTACTACGAATTTTACTACTAATAATAATATAAAAAGTGCTAAGGATTAATGATCTGCTGGGTTCATGAATATTAATCACGTAGTCTGCGTTCGCTCGAATTGATTAGCTGAAATCAAAACAGGGATGATAATAGGTGAGCGCCAGCCAATGAGATTGTCGTTTGCGCATTAGCTCCGCCCACTACCAGAGAACCCGGCAGTTCTAAAAAGCTGAAGAATTCCAAAGGACTCCGTTATTTTGACAGAAAAATACAACAAAGAATATCGTTTACATGTAGCGCGTCAATTCTGCATGTTATGAAAGACTCTCTTGCTCTGTATCTTTCTTTGTGCGTGTGTGAGACAAAGCGACGGCAAGCTGTGCGCCTTCACACTAGAGTTTATGGTACGTCAAATACAGCTACACTGCGCATCCATTCAGATGAACTGAAAAATACAATTATAATAATATTATAATAAATTATAGTAACGCCGCATTTTATTGTCAGTAACGGTAATGGCGTTGTAACGGGGGAAACAGTAATTTGTTTGATTACTCGTTACTGAAAAAATAACGCCATTAGTAACGCCGTTTATTTATAACGCCGTTATTCCCATCACTGTTTATAACAGGTTTACCGCTTGTTTAATGGCGGGTTCCCATTCTGACAGCATGCCCCACTACTGGTGCATTTTGTCAAAAAAAGTATTTTTCCCTGGGGTGATAACAGACAATATTCGCCAGCTATTTTTGTAAAGATTTTATGGTTAGTGTGACAACTAGCCCCATGCAATCTCCCCTATATGATTTAATAAGTAACTATAAATACGCAGGGAAAATTTTCTTCTTTCCTAACTGCCACAGGATAGAATAGTTGGATCTCTGAAAAAGCAGAAACAGAAAACAGGAAAGATAATCCCAACATTTATATGCATCAAGAAAAGCGTGTCCATAAAGCCTGCTGTGTGTTGACCCATTCCATTAGTCAACACACCTCGAAACCTTCAGCAATTCATCAGGCTAATGTTTGAGCAAGCTCATCCTATTCCCTGCACAAACAGCCGGCGAGAACCTCGGCGAGGAAGTCAGTCACTCCTTTCTATCGCTTTATGTTCATTTTTAAGCATTTCCTGAGGGAGATGGGCTGCCGTGTCAGTTCTCAAGGTAATGAGGGTTGATCTCTAGCTGAAGAAGAGGTGCCTGGTGTCATGTCACAGTCCCCATCCTCCCCCGAGCCGCTACGGCTCTAAATAATCAGAGCGAGAGACACACGTTTGCATTATGTCACCGGAGACATGGCGCTCTCAGCGACTGGAGAGCAAGTGTTGTCTATAATCATATTTTTCCACAGCACGAGGCTTGGTGTGCAGAGTCGTGGGCAGGGGCACATGTCCACTCAACAGCCCTGCATATTGTGACAGGTTTTGACAGCACATTACAATTGAGATTGTATGGAAGGTGTGTCTACGCGTGTGTAACCTTTCGGCGGTCTTCTCTGTTATGACAGCAGGGCCTGCTCTTAAACCACTGCGGTAATAAGATTGGCAGGAGGAGAGAAAAACACAGATCTGGATGGAGGAGAGGCAAGAGAAGCAGAATATTTTGAGATGTTGCGTGTGTATAATTGACATTATTGATTTGTAAAAGAAATAAATAAAAAATCCAGAGTTTCCACAGCAGAGATACTCTAAAATCTGTCCCCCCTACTGGTTATCAGCAGCTCACCACCACATTTTAGAAAATGAAGTTGCTGTTTCTGCATCTACATGAGCAGCATGACTAAAAAAAACTATAATCACTCCTGCTATAATAAAGGAAAATGTTTACACTGCAAGTGATTACAACAGTAATCTTCTAGTTTTGTGATTCAATGGCAGCTGCTTGGTTGACGCTTAAGTACACTATATGAAAACAACTACTATTTTGAAAATTTTGAGTCTAGCCTGTTTATACTTCAACGGCATGCATTCCTTTTAGAAGATAATATTCTACCCAGGCTCATTGGAAATACATGCATCTACCTATGTTTCTGCAAAACTCAAAAAACCTAGCTATCCGTATAAATCACTGCAGTTTCCAGCTGAAATAAACACTACAGGCAGTAAAAGCCATACAACTTTTATTCCTTTTTACAAAAATTATGATTTAGAGAACCAGAGTTTTGATTAAGAAAGCCTAATTTTCGCACAGTTCCTTATGACCTCAATTTTAACATGCTGTGAGATTTGAAAACTGATACTTTTGAACATTAGCATCACACATACAACTTCATATGCAGTGTTTCCCACAGGATTTTGTGAGACTTGTGGCAGCATGTGATGTCACCCACTAATTAGCATATTTATGACATCATTGCATCGGGTTTGCGTTCAGACAAGTTTCGGCAGTGATCTGTTTTACTCTCTAAACTGTCACATACTTTAATACAACTGAATGCCCAATAAAACTGTTAACATTTACATATTTTCTGTTTTCATACATAAAACAAGTATGAAGAGTGACTAAACACGACCCATTATTACTACATTTTAACCAGGAGTCACTCTAACTTTACTCCTTAAATCCTGATTTATAATCGCTACATCATCTGATAAAATCAACAGACATCTACATTAAAGAGCGACTATGCGGTGGTTTTGGCTAATTACTTTTTTGTCTCATGCAGCGCGCTGCCTGCGTCTGAGTAACAAACTATGTACATATTAACAGACGAACTATGTTCGTAAGCCCAAACATTCAGTAAGCGACAAGTGCTTGGAAACTCTGTTTTATACTCATTTATTGACGAGTCAGCTGTGGTACAGTTAACTGAATGCGCTACTTCTCTGCAGCAGTACTGGGAAAACTGAATGAAAGCTAAGGTTTATCCAAAAAAGTCACTAGGTTTGTCAGTATGAACCTTTTATGGAAAAAAGCCACTAAAAGGGTCTGAAAGTTGCTAAATGTAATGCTAAAGTCGCACTCGTGTGTGTGAGACATGGGAGCTGCTGCAGGGGGCGGTGGATATTTGTGGCGGTCATTGTGACTATTGTGTCAGACTGCCACAAATAAATCAACGTGTAGGAAACACTGGTTGATCCAGTTTGCCACGTTATATGATGAGTCGATGACGCGCGCATAAGAGTTCCGCAATTTACACAGGTCATCAGAAAGCGCAGAAATTACCCAAGTAATTTCAGGATGTTTCCCATCATTTTAAATTATCAAACTGTATCTATGACAAAGGGTTTTAAGAATACAGTTTTTTAAGTAAAAAAAAAAAAAAAAAAAAAAGTCTTCAATTTGCCTCAATTGGCTCAATTTGCCCCGGGTTATGGGTAAGTTGACCCAAGTCAGTGGGTAAGATGCACCGCCTAGGTGTAAACTGTCCATCTAACTGAATCTGATTAAAATCTGAAAATTTAAGGAAAATTTACCTCTTTTAAAAATCCTTTAAAATTTCCTTTTACAAAGAGTCACATTTCTTGTCTTAAAGCTAGCTTAACATAAAAGAAACTAAATGAAGTTTAAATTTCAATCTTTAATTGTTTGAAATTCTGAAACAATATGTTGAACACCAAAGTTGTGACCTTCCCAAAAACATAATAAACTGAGATTGTTGAGTAAAACTAAATAAAACCTTAGAATGAAGGAATAAATGTCACTGAAACTAATAAACATTTTAATCAAAAGATTCTTGGCATGGTAGTTTTCTGCAATGCCAAACAGACAATTAGAGACTACAGGTGGAAAAATATATATAATACTACATATACACACATATATATATAAGTAAAAGTGTACAGTTGCCAAGATACAGGGGGTGGGTCAACTTACCCCACTCTCCCTACCTAAAGCAATGCAATAAAAACATGGCCACAGTCAAGTATTGAACGTGTGTTTTAGTGCCACTCACTGGACATTTCACTTTGAAACTGTCGTAAAATATGCAATAAGGTCTGTATAAGGCAATATCAGTGTTGGAGAAATATTGCCACAAACACATTTTCAATGAGCCTGGATAAATATTGAAAGCTTGACTGCAAAAACAGGCACTAGGTATGTCAATATTTGCTCATTTTTGTCAGTCCGAATGAATCCAATCTGATTTCAGATTCTTAAAGTTGTGTTTCTATGAATCCTAAACTTTGCAATCTGATTGACATTCACATACATAAGCATTTTTGTATTCCGAACAAAATGTAGGCGCAGTGCAAAATTTAAATGAATCGTGCAACATGATTTACTAAGGTTTACGGTAGTCATTTTACTGATATTTGCACCAGTATTTAGCACCCAAAAAAGCATGTCTCAACCCATTTTGTACTTGTGGTGTTAGCAGATTAGCTGCACCTGCTTATCATTGGCTCTGCTTGATTGCAGCTCTACACTAATTTAAGCTGCTCTTGGTAGATTGCATTGGTCATCTACATCTATGTCTTTTAATTTGTACATTGTCAGTAGATCACTAGCAGAACCTCCAATCCTATTAGTGCTTTAATGGGCTTGCAGTCTCATGCAAATTTGCCATGTTTAACAAATCCTGCCCTAAATATCCTCCACTGACGAGTTCATAAACATAAAGACATACAGTATGCACAGTCTTATTATAAAAGGCAGTGCATGTGTGAAAGGTGTTTTTGAGTCTAATTAACCCTTCGCTGGGAGTTTGATTGGCCAGCGTTCTGACAAATCATAACGCTAAATCTGCCTTTTTATCTGACAAACAAACCAGACAGGAGAGTAGATTAATGTCTTGAAAATGGTGTGTATTGACGTCTTTCTGTGGTTGAAACAAAATACCTTCTGATGTTCATTCATGTTTATTTCATTCTATATCTAGTAAAGAGGAAAAGATGATCGCTTCATGTGCCGCTTGAACTGAGATGCTAAAGCGATCTATCATGACACATTAAAGAGCCACAAAATGGTATTTATTGTGTTTGAATTTCTTTAAAAATTTAAAGCAGCGTCTCGTTCCCTACTCAGGGAACCATGGTTACATATGTAACCTGAGACGTTCCCTTTCGAGGGAACTTCGAACTGCGTCCTCTAGGGGTCACTATGGGGAACGGAATACCCACGCCGCCATGCTGAGGGGAGTGCAAAGCCAGGCACAAAAGGCGAGCACTAAATACCAACTCTACCCGGCTAAGGGAGTTGCCCCTGGGACGGGTGGACGGCTGTCAGTGACATTATCCCCTTCGGCCAAAAACCTGAGCTGCATACCCCAGAACTTACCTGTTAGGGGCCGGGCCTCCTGGACCCAGGGTAAAGCTCAAAGGCTTGGAATCAGAAGCAGAGATTCCTTTAAGGGGATACGATCAAGCGCCTAGGATAGTAACTAGGTCTTGGCCTGTCACCCAGGGGCTACTGCTTGCTCTAAATGAGCTCGCTGAAGGAACTGTCTCAACAGATCCTTGGTAGCAACACCTGTTCAAGTCAGTATCACTAGGGATACATAGATAGAGTGGGGCCCAAGGTGAAACCGGGGCCTGACCGACTCAAAGAAAGGGCACAAAGCCGCAGCGCGTAACCCATACCGTACAGGATTTTAGAAAGACCGCAAAACACTTGGTGTGCGATCTTACCACAGCGTGGCTTTCAGAAAGTACACAGAGACTAGTGTGCGTACTTACCATAACATGGATTGAAACATCGTTCTAGGGTTCTGGAGAACATAGGGTCACAGAGCTCTGGGGGAGCGAAGAACCCAACTCTCAGCATGAGAGGGAACTCAGACGCTCAGAAGGGAGCGGCATGCTCATAGGTAACCCTCTATGATGAGGGGAGCAATGCTAGCTCTACCAACAAGGAGAGCAACCCCACAGGGAGGCATAGAGAGGCCTAACAACCTGAGGCTGCTGATGACAGAGCTCTGGGGGAGTGGAGAACCCAACTCTCAGCATGAGAGGGAACTCAGACACTCAGAAGGGAGCGGCACGCTCATAGGTGACCCTCTATGGTGAGGGGAGAAATGCTAGCTCGACCAATAAACATAGCTCTGGAGAGCGGAGAACCTAACTCTCAGCATGAGAGGGAACTCAGACGCTCAGAAGGGAGCGGCATGCTCATAGGTGACCCTCAATAGTGAGGGGAGCAATGCCAGCTCGACCAACAAGGAGAGCATATGGTCACAGAGCACTGGAGAGCGGAGAACTTAACGCTCAGCACGAGAGGGAACTCAGACAATCAGAAGGGAGCGGCATGCTCATAGGTGACCCTCTATGGTGAGGGGAGCAATGCTAGCTCGACCAACAAACATAGCTCTGGAGAGCGGAGAACCTAACTCTCAGCATGAGAGGGAACTCAGACACTCAGAAGGGAGCGGCATGCTCATAGGTGACCCTCAATAGTGAGGGGAGCAACGCCAGCTCGACCAACAAGGAGAGCATATGGTCACAGAGCACTGGAGAGCGGAGAACTTAACGCTCAGCACGAGAGGGAACTCAGACGGTCAGAAGGGAGCGGCATGCTCATAGGTGACCCTCTATAGTGAGGGGAGCAATGCTAGCTCGACCAATAAACAAAGCTCTGGAGAGCGGAGAACTTAACTCTCAGCACGAGAGGGAACTCAGACGATCAGAAGAGAGCGGCATGCTCATAGGTGACCCTCTATGGAGAGGGGAGCAATGCTAGCTCTACCAACAAGAAGAGCAACCTAACAGGGAGGCATAGAGAGGCCAAACAACCTGAGTCTGCTGAATGACAGCTCTGGAGAGCAGAGAACTCATCTCTCAGAATGAGAGGGAACTCAGACGCTCAGAAGGGAGCGGCATGCTCATAGGTGACCCTCTATGGAGAGGTGAGCAATGCTAGCTCGACCAAAAAGGAGAGCAAACTATCACAGAGCTCTGGGGAGTGGAGAACTCAACTCTCAGAATGAGAGGAAACTCAGACTCTCAGAAGGGAGCGGCATGCTCATAGGTGACCCTCTAGGGTGAGGGGAGCACTGCTGAGCTCAACCAACAAGGAGAGCAACCTAACAGGGAGGCAGAGAGGGGCCTAACAACCTGAGGCTGCTGCTCAACAGAGCTTCAGGGAGTGCAGGACCCAGTGATAGGAGTCCTCAGACGCTCGACCGGGAGCGGCAAGCTCAAAGGTAACCCTCTAAGGTGAGGGGAGCAATGCCAGGCCTGACCAACAGGGACCCAATAACCAAACATATCTGGAGAGCTATCGCTCCTCAGAGCCAAAGCACTCAGGAAAGGTTTCCGCAGAAACACCTCTCACTCGTACCTCCGGGAAATCAGTGTACTCAAGCCCACTCCACAGAGGGGCGATTCACTGATTCGGCGTAAGTAATGGTTGAGTGGATGACTCAAATCTCAGGAAGCCTCTCGAGGCGAGACATGAGTAGTACGTCCTGGCTGGGGCAGCTTCTCGAAGCAAACACTCAGCCAGGACGTCAGGGAGCACATCACGAAGCATTACACTCCGAAAAAGGCTCAGCCTGAATGGAGGACTGCGAGTCCTGGGGTTGCAGCGCTATACTGGGGACCTGAAGGCCAAAGAGGCTCCTGCAGAAGCCTAGCGACTTGGCTGCATGATCCAGCAAGCATGAAGCTGAAGAAGTAGGCTATCATCCAGGCTGGATCCAGTACCAACGGGTGAGACCATCACCACAATCAGTCGACAGATCGAGAGGTTCTGACTAGAGTCAAAGCGTACAAAAAACAGGCCCACATAGCACTGCGGAGAAATTAAATGGATCGTACTCACCAACCACAGCTCCCGTGCAGGTCCAACATGAGGCTCGCAAGCCAACACTTGAGCACGGAGAGTCATACAACCCCTGCAGAAAGAAGGGCTCCTGGAGTGCAGTATAATGTGGTTAGAACATGTTATAAAATACCTTAGGAAATTACTGATAGGGAAGATTTCCCGTCAGGTCCTTTCCACGTTCTGCCCATGAAACGCAAATCGCGGGTAATGGGCAGATAATTCTCACCACACCCACAACGCACAGCATGTATTCAACTCCCACGGGAGCTAAACGCGCTCCGCCCACACGCTAGATTACCTCGGAAATTAAGCGAGAACGGAGCCACCGCTGTGAATGTGTCGCTATTTCCACGAGAGGCGAACACACTCATGCAGACACGGGTATACAACTCGGGTAAAAGTGAAGCACTCACCTCCCCTCTCAGTAGTCCCGCGAATGCATCACGATGAGCACAAGCAGTCTCCTCGTGAGTGGAGTATGTTGAATTCATGCCTATTTCTCACGAGAAATAAGCAACGAATGCAAAGTGTACATTCAACTCCCTCGAGAGCCGAACGCTCTTGCTCTTCACCACACACACAACACGCAAGCCCCGTGAAACTGCAGGTATCAGAGCGTGCTTATCCCTTACAAGAAACAAGCAATGGATGCAACGAGCGCATTCAACTCCCTCAGGACTGAACGCGCTAGCTCTTCACCACACACACACACAACCCGCGAGCCGTGTGAAACTGTGCGTATCAGAGCAAGGCCTCTGGCGAGAGAACACGCACTCCTAGTCGTGCTTAGCTTCTGCTAGCATAAACAAACGGTCAGTGAAGACGAAGAAGAGAATGACGTATTTTCCCGGCGCTCCTTTATACTGTGGCGGCGCCAGGTAATGACGTCATAGGCTGTTGCCGGCCAATGTTATTGTCGTGTTTAGATATATGCTTCAGACACCGGTCACGCTGATGGCGTTCCCCATAGCGACCCCTAGAGGACGCAGTTTAAAGTTCCCTCGAAAGGGAACTCTCTTGATATTTTAAGAACAATTACAGAAGAATAAAATAGAGCATGTTTTGTTACCTTTCGAAACTTAAAAGGGTTCAATTTGAGCAGATGATTTTACCATCGCTGTCATCGTCAGAGTGCACTTTCACATACATTCAGCATCTGACTCATATTCGTGATCTCAAGCATATTCTCAAAACGATTGTTTTCAATGACTTGATATTCAGTATTTTGATCACTAGCATCTTATTCACCACATTCAGCATGTAATGGCAGTGAGCGTATAGTATTTCATTGCGTATAGTAATTGCTCTGCAGTAAAGCCATTCAAACCAGTTCAATTTTTACTGATGATATTCGTTTGTTTTATGCCTGCTATAATTATGAATGAAACGTCACGTCAACATTGTGTATCAAACAGTGCCATCTTGAGGAAAAAAGATGCATTGCATGTATTGAGTCATCAGATATGTAAATACAGTTGTGCAGGAAAAAAAAAAAAAAACTTACACATTTACATACCTCAGGTCTCTAGCCACCCTATACACTTTTTACAAAAAAAAAATAAATAAATAAAAAAAAATTATATATATATATATACACATATATATATATATATATATATATATATATATATATATATATATATATACATATATATATATACCAGAAAACAGGCATGCTTTTATATTTTACTATTTTTTTCTTCTTATATTGTTTATAATGAATAGATTGAGAAATACTAAGAAAGTCAAGGACGTGCACAGACATTTTGAGGCGCAGGGGCTCAAGTGGAAAAAAGGGCACTTCTCATATTTATTATTTTTATATTTTATTTTTTCAAAACAAAATGTTAAATATATTAGGGGTATGCGATACTGGCAAAAAATATGTCAATATTTTTTCTGGGATTTTATCGATAACGATAGGCAATATTTTGCTTAGTGTGTTATTGTGCTGATATCTTAAGGACTACCGTGGACAGCTGACTCCTAAAGTTTTTGATATTCTGCATATTCTGTGGTGATCAGTTCACAGCAGTGATAGAAATTAATCTTTTCCAATAAGTTTAAATTGTTTTGTTTTTTGTTTTTTTTGTTTTGTTTTGTTTTACCTTTTATGGGCATTTTTACCTTTATAAAGCCCTGCATGAGTGTACATCATATTTTCAGTCAAATTCTTAAATTGAATCAGTCAATTAGAATAAGTCATTTAAACTGTTACCAAACAGATGAAATCAGTATTGACAAAATTAATCTTTGCAATGCAGGGAAAACACAGAAGCTGCATTAGAAGTGGCATTTAGATGCATTTACACACTGTTTAATGCAGGACATGAATGCAGTTGCAAATGCATTAATACTGTTTTGATATTTTAAACATAAAACATTGAATACTGATATTTGAAATTATTAAAAAAAATGAAAAGATATTTTAAATGTGAAATTAAAACTGCCAGGAGGTGGCAGCAAGTCACTGCTAATAAGTGAGTCATTGTGAATCATTTAAACAGTTGATTCATTCAGGAACAAAACAGCTGTTGCTCAGAGACGCAAATTGAAATTATATTTGTTGGCGAAATAGAGCAAAAACAGTCAATATTGTGTCTAAAACGTAAGTGTGTTAATATTAAATTCTTGTTTATTGAACTGCTGTATACAATCAATATCACATTTGTAATCATGTTGCATTTTGGTGTAAAAAAAAAAAAAAAAAAAAGTCAAGTCTTCGCGTGATACTGATTAACTATATGAAATGATATAAATATATACATTTCTGCCCCCATATCTTGAATTTTGCGATCATTCTTAATCTAAATGCATTTTAATAAACTGAATCATGCAGTGAAAGAACGCACACTGGTCTAACCTACTAGACTTCCTATTGCCTTAGCTAAACTTCAGCTAACTTACATGGTAGCTCTCAGGAGTCATGGATGTTAGCAAGACTATAAATTAACTATATTTGCCTTTAGTCTTTTGGATAATTAGCTGTAAATTCGAGGCACAGGTAGCTTAGTCTTTTGTTTATCATCACTCACCTCCACACCAAGACAAACACAACTGGAGAGGGAGGGAGGGCTTCACTTCTGCGGTTCTCTGTCTGTCTGTGATGTGCATGTGCCGATCAATGTGTGCTACACTGTTGTGCTGCGCGCACCTGCGCCGAGACGCGGAGGGAAGAAAGGCATCGGAACTTGACAGAGTCTCAACATTTCCTGACCCGACCTGATATTTGGATTTTTTATTTGTTTGACAGGGAAAGCTGTGCACAAACAGAAACACAAACGCACACATACATACATATATTCACTTATTAAAAAAAAAAAAAAAAAAACTCCCCAGAAAAAAGGGCACTTTCACTCGAGGAAGAAAAAGGGCAGGTGCTCAAGCCCCCTTTTATGTCTATGTGTGCACGTGCCTGAAGAAAGTTGATGTCTAACTTTAAAAAATTAAGGAGGGAGAGGGTAGAGAATGATGTACCGGGTCGCTAAAGACCCGAGGTATGCATTTAAGGGTTAAAACCAATTGAAAACTATCATTACAATTACAAGACCAGTTTATTCACTCATTCCAACATTTCCACGTGGGCCCCATGTGGGTTTTTGATGGGTTGTCACTTGGGCCCTGCATGGGCAACCCAAATGGGACCCATACAATTTTGTCCATCGGCTCAACACCCCATGTTTGTTAGCCGATAGGGGCACATGATGGGTCCATAGTGGGCTCTATGTGGGGCCCATGTAGATTTTCATTATATGGGCCCACATGGGTACCAAATGGGTTCTAATAATTGGGGCCAAGGTGGGCCACATACAGAACCCTTATAGGGCCCAAATGGGTGACCACACTGAACCCACAAATAGCCCATATATGTTTTTTTTGTGGGACCACAGTGGGTCGGAACTGGGCCCCATTTATATTTCTTTATTAAAAATGAGCACCCGATGTCCCAATCCGATGTTCTTACAGACATTTATTAACTCAAACGTACTTATACATTGCAAATAGCATTGGTATAAAACAAATGATGTGACTACGAGTGTTTTAAAGTTCACCTACCTATTTAAAGGTGACATATTATGCCCCTTTTTACAATATGTAATATAAGTCTCAGGGGTCCCCAGAATGTAACTGTGAAGTTTCAGCTCAAAATACCCCACAGATCATTAATTATATCATTTTGAAAATGCCTATTTTGAGTGGAAGCAGAAACACTCTATATTAGAGCATGTGTCTTTAAATGCAAATGAGCTGCTGCTCCCCGCCCCCTTTTCCAGAAGAGAGCTGCATCATTACAGCTCGTACCTGCTAAAAAAAAAACATCTGTTTTGGTTCTGATTATCATGTTTATCGCTCTGAAATCAAGTGTTTTAAACCATATTAGTTTAAACTTGTGATATACAGTTTTCTGAGTGCACACATCCGAAGCACACAAACAAAAAGCGTCTGTCACAGCATGTGAGTACTGTTCTCATTCACAAACGTTTACGTTAAAAACACACGAGTTACAAAAACAGTCGGTTATGACTGTGAAGGTAAACAGCTGGGAAATAAATCGCTTGTTTATTTTAGATCTGTGTGGCAGCAGCAATATACAGTAAATAAATCAATAAATCCACTGCTCTGTTGTCTCCTCTGAGGCTATGACTGTAAACAGTGTTGTGTGCTCGTCTGTGCAGCCAAAGACAGAACAGTTAGCATGTTTTGCTCAAACTTTCGCCATGGCATTAGAACTGGTACACCGTTGTCGCTTGAGAAATCAAAATGACGGCGCCGTGGGTGGAAACTTACAGATTAAGGGGTGGTAATATTATAATGAGATCCCTTTGCAACATCACTAGGGGAGCGAGATCAGACGCGCTCATTTTTTCAGACGCTTGCAGAAAAAGGATTACCAAAACAAAGTTACTGGGTTAATCTTTTTCACGTTTCCTTGGTTGGTAGATGCACCGAGGACCTGATTATAGCACTTAAGACCTGGAAAAGTCAAATTTTCATGATATGTCACCTTTAAGGGGTGGTCACACTGCACTTTTCGCTCCATTGATTTCCATTCATACGCATGCGAATGCGTCAGACCGGAAACGCAAGCCCGTGCGAAAAGTTTTGCATTTCGCTGCGTTCCAAAGTTCAAACTTGGTGAACTCTGGCCTGCGAATTCGCATCACATGATACCGTGTGACCAACTGCAGATCGATATTTAATTCAGTCTATCTGAATTAAAAGAACAAATTTAAAACTGCAGCATTGCAGGAAAGTGGAGTAGATTGTATGTTTTGTGTTGAATTTAAGTTTTTGAAAAAACGCTGCACAGCGTGACGTCACATCACGACCATTGCAGCATGCTCAAAGTCTAGTGTGACTGTGCCTTTAAAGTATTCGTAGGGCTTTTTGTCTTCATGAGTCTCCCCGCCGGTCTGCCAGCGCGCTGCGGGAGGAAAATACTAGTTAGCACAGCTTTACTGGGAAAGTGAGCAAGTTACATTAACATAATACATACAAGACAATGAAGAAAAGTTTATACATGCATTTTAACGTATACCTACCCATTTAACACACTCTTAGGACTTTTGCCTTCATGATGAGTCTCCCCGCCGGTCTGCTAGCCGCGTCGCATTGAAAAAAATATCCAATTACATAAAAGCAGCAGTAACTCGGCTAATATAAAATTAAATATAAATCTTACCTTGATAGATTAGGCCTAGAGTTTATCCATCGACACGCAAGTGCCCGTGTTTAAGTGGTGAGTGGCAAACCGTTTTTTTTGGGGGGGGCAGAAGGGGCGGGAAGACACGCACACCAATCATCGCATGACGCAATGACTGCATAACACAAGTGATTTTAGATTATAAGAAAAAAAAAAAACTTTTGAGTAGGCCTACTTTTTTTTGGAGATGCTTATAAATAAATAAAATGAAATTATTCTAAAAGTAAATGGTCTTGGATTGTTGTAACCTATATACAGTACATTATGATATAATCCTTTAAAAATACATGAAATACTTAAAATTCAAACAATTTATTCAATTGTTTGGGTAATGTAGTTACCCATAACTGCATAAAAATAAATCAACTGCAAGAAAAAACTAAATTTTTGTAACTATAAATATAGCCTAATATAGCCCAAATGTGGCCCAAATGGGACCCACAAATAAACAATAATGGGCAACCTAACTGGGCCCCACAGTTTTATCCAAGGGGGGCCCACATTCAGCCCATCAAAGTGCCCACTCTGAGCCCATGCCCAGTTGACACCCATATAGCCCAGATAAATCCCATGTGGGGCCCACATGGACATGCTGGCTGGGCCCTTATCTTGTAAAGTAGTCCCTGAGCATGTAATTTGACTACCCCTGTTCTGCCTGTTATTTTTCTGATTTAACTGCAGACCTGAGCACTATTTTATCTGTCTATACTTGAAAAAATGAGCAAAAGACGGTCAGTCAAAGGCAACTGCAACTATATATATATATATATATATATATATATATATATAGTGAAAATGTAATTCCAAACCTAATATCTTGAATTTGAATATTTATATTATTTGCTCTTGTTATTTTAATGTCTCAGGGTATTGCTAGCATGCAAGGTGTACATGAATATGTAAATCAAACTTTTTCAGTCATAAAAATTTGCTAAGCTGTATAATGAGCCTTGTTCTCTGTGTCAGATATTCATGATTGATTGATTCTTGTTCCTGTAAAGGGCCTACAATGATCCACACAGACAGGCATAATTTTGTTAAATTTCAAGGTCAAAGTACAGACCGAAAACCAGCGTGAGATGTCACCCTAAGAAATTACGTGGCAGCCATGCGCAAAATTGCTTACACAGATCACAGACGTCCACCCATCTGTTGTGGGACGGGCAGGGGATGCTCAGTGACAGAGTTAATAGTTTTTTTAGGAGGACACACAGGCCATTTTGGCCGCTTTGTTAATAAAGCATTTACTCGCTGCTCGGTCACAGATAATTCACGTGGTGGGGAGCAGCGCTAACACCCTGATCTGATTGACACCCATCAGAATGAACAATATGGAAACAATGATGTGTGAAACAATCTGACCTGTCCTTGTGGAGATTATTGTGATTGTGTGCATTATTTTGCTTCTACTTACGTATGGCTGTGCTTATTTTAATTAAATTTAATTAAACAAACAAACATTCTGTATCTGCATTTTTTTTGAGAGAGAGAGAGAGAGAGAGAGAGAGAAAGAGAGAGAGAGCAGATTAAATAGCTTCTTAATATGACTTTCAAATATGAATTTTTACACAAAAATCAACTGAATAAAGAGATGGAATCAAACTGACTACTTTTGTGGTACATTTTTGTGCTTTTTTGAGCTTAACAATTACAATCACTATCCTTTAATGCTTGTGTTCAACAGATGCATATACCATATAGATTTGGAGATATTCCTTTCATTCTGGTCCTGAGAAAAAGAACTATAGTCACAGAAAATACAAGATAAAAGAAAAAAAAAAGATGTTTTTCTCAGTGTATTGCTTGTATTTAAATAATAAAATAAATCATTTGAAATGAAAAATAATTACATATATAGTACATTTTTATAATACAACACACCAGTAGATCAAGTCAAATTTATTGTGCTCTTTACAATACCTTGATTCAAAGCAGCTAGAAAATTGTGATGTTGATGTTTATTTAATTTTTTTGTTTTGTTTTGTTTTTTGTTTATTGTGAGTGTGCTGCATGTATGCAGATTAAGTTGGACATATTTATAAATCCAATTTTAAATAAAGAGCTGGCTTATAATTACATACTTTGCAATTGAAAAAAAAAAAAATCTCAGTTGAGATTTGCTATATAGTATATTTCGCTTTATGAAACATTTATGTAGTTTCCCTGACATTTGGAATTCTTTCTATAGCATGAACCATGCAATAATAATGAAGAGAGGTCTGTGTCATTCCATCCAGAGCAACAATTACTGGACCTGCATCTCTGTTTCTTGGCACAAAAGCTGAAGGGTGGGGAAGGAGAGCTGGCACCTGATTCTGGGTCGAAAGTAAAGGACTTCACCGGCTTTCTATTATTATGGGTAATGTAAGGTACCAGGCTAATAAAATGTACGAGCTGTCAGCACCAACCAGGAGTCATGGGAACTGTAGCCTAAAGTGCTTTCTAGAAACCTGGCCGAGCTCCAGCACCGCAGTTGCACTGGATGGATTTCACATTATGTGTGCAAACGGAAGGGCAAGCAAGTGGAAGCAGCAAGAAAAAAAAAGCAGGTTGACTTGCTGTTTTTGTGAATTTTAGATGATAAAATCCAAAGACATAGCCCTGTTAAAGAGCAGGTTTGTACCTCGGTTGTAGGGCTACTCGCTGTGGGACTCTAGCCATGCAACATGCTGGTTTTACATGCTTTTGTTCAGCCGGTGAATGCCTCTCTCTCTGCAGACAGAGCAATTGGTAGGCCGTACAGATAGAGACAACAACATTTTAGTCCTGTTATATTCCAGCATCAAGAAAGCATACAATTTCTGACAGATGACAACTTACTGCACCCCATCCTCAGAGAGAAAACCTATGATCTGCTGTACTGTACTGTGAACACCAGAACTGTGCAGAGGTGGACAAAAGAGGCTGAGTCTCTAAAGTGACATTTATCTGTGCACCTCCAAACATCACTCTGGGGATGTTCTAACCTCATTTTGCAGGATTTAGTAAAGCCTGGGTTATCTTCCGATGTTGTGACGTGTTTGAATGTCACAGAATATGAAAATAGCTTCTGTATGAATTTGAATATTGTGCAGGTTTGTGTAGCAGAAGCAGCTAAGCTATTTTTGATTACCAAGTGATGAAAGAAACATACAGCAACAGGTAACACATATGGTTTACACATTTCTACACAGACACAACTTAATGTATTTATTAGTTACAATATCAACATATGTCAAAAATCTTCGGAAGATATCACTTAACATTTAACAATAGCAAAAGTACATTTCTTACTGAAGTAATTTTTAATCTCAGGTTTTAGTGTAAATCTAAAACAAGACAAAACTGCTACATTTTAATCTCCAATCTGCCATCTTGTCAGAATCCACTGTCCATTAAGCACATTTTGCTAGACTGTAATACTTGTACTGCAGTGAGAATATTGTTTTATTCTGTTGATACTTTTAAAAAGGTTTTTAATCAAGTAAATCCAAATGTAGTTTTTCATTTTGAATTACTAAACCTGGCTCTTTTCACAAATTTGCATGAATCACGTGACCAAAACAATGTTCTTCCCCAAGTAAATAGTTTTGTGCTTCAAGAGGGCCAAAAATTACACAGTGTAGCTTTAAAGTTTCTAATAAAATGCAAACAAATTATGTGAGAAGCCACAGCCATTGAAAACATACAGAGATAAACCAAGGGACTGTTTATATTTGGATGAATAAAAAAGAGCTAAAATAAGGTTCAAATGTCCCCAGGTCTATGTTTTGTTAATGCACAGTTAAATGCTTTTATTTTTGAGAACATAACCCAAATTCAAAGCCATGGCTTACAAACCAAACAGAAGGACTGCATGAATAGAGAAAGGATGTTTCAAGTCTAGAAAATAGAAGAAGGCAAAGAGTTCAGTGAAAACTCACCAGAGGAACACAGATGTATGAAAACAGGTCTTCAGGTTCTACAGTACATGCATGTTGTTTAGCTCTTGCTGAAAAGACCAGAAAGTGTGGTCACCAGCATATGTTGTGCTTTAGATGCTGGCGCGTTGATGTCCCAAGAGCTTAACCAGAAATATTTCTTTACTCAACCAGAATCATCAGAAAGACTATTCCAGCATAACCACATGGTTTCTTAATAAAAAGCACAGTTATGCTAGTCAACCAACTCTAAGCAACATAAACAAGCCTGGAAATTCACCCGGGCAAGGTTGGCTGAGCTACGTTTACATGCACCCAAATAATCTGTTATTGTATTGATGGCTTGAACCAAAAAGGCAAAAGTTGAATTTCCAAGATTGAGTGCTGAAGATGGTGGGAAGAAATAAAAGGCATCTCAGGGAACGATCCTCCAACAGCTGATTTCCAGTACAGCAACATGCGGCTAGCAGAAATTCTAGCTTTGTAGGCTACACTGACAACATACATGAGTTGAGGAACATGAAGATGGTGGAGGACCTTGTCCTTTGGTGCAGGGAGACCAACCTGCAGCTGTACATCTACAAGCTGATGTTGAATTTTCTGTTTCTAGGAAGTTTCTAGACCATTCAATATATTATGGTCATGAACAAATCATTAGCAACATGTCTTCACAACATACTGGCCTCTAATTTTTTTTTTTTTTTTTGTATTTATTTATTTTTTTGTATCTGATTGATTTTGATGCTTCATGCAGCATTTTACTGTCAGTACAGTTGGGCAAAACTGAGAACAACTAGTACTCTTTCAGTGGCTGCATCTGAAATTGCATACTAGTAGGTACTCCGTTTCAATAAGCAATTACATAGCAACCATTAAAAAATTATGTTCTATATAGTATGAATGTGTGTAGTTTGAATGTAATCTGGTTGTACTACACTCATCATGTTGTCATTGTCATGACAATGACAACATGTCATTGTCATGTTGTCATTGTGACCTACCAGCATCAGTTGCATCGCATTACTGCCATTCACAAATCCTCTCCTGTGGCCTCATGGGATAGTATAGTGTCCATCAGATTTGCACTTCAGAATCTCACCAAAAAATGGTAGGCTATCCGGGAGTTTTTTTGCTGTTTTATGAACACTGTGAATTTGGACATACTACTGGACATGCTGTTTTTCACCTATTATATAGTAAGGAGGTATGTGATTTCAGATGCAGCCAATTTGAGTTGAAGTGGCCACGCCCCATAGGAAATTAAACTGGAATTATGTGGGATGTGGGAAAATGTATATGTTAAATATAAAGAATATAAATAAGTATATATGAATAAAGTACACAGTTCTGTAGGTGATATTTTAAATGGAGTCCCTATAAAACCTTCAAACTATAAAAGTGGTTTTGTCAAACCATCATTTAAAGATACTTTTTGCAGTTATATGAATTTCTGTTGATTTTAATTACACTTAAATTCAAAATGCAATTCTGCATCCTGTTTCTAATTACAACTGACCCTTCACAAAGACCCGCCGCCTTCATTACTGTTGCTACCTCCAACATGCCACAAATTATCTTCTCATGCAGCGAACAATACATCGTGGAGCAAAGAGGAAATTGACAATACACAGACCAGGTTACTTTTGGTGTGAAACAAAGTCCAAGCTTTCAAATTTTGTCATTTTTTTAAAGAGCACCTCAGTCCAAGCAGCATGTGAACCGATCTCTTCCTCTTTACTAGTTATAGCACAAAATAAACATGAACGAACATCAAAAGGTATCTTGTTTCAACCACGGAAAGACGTCAATATACACCATTTTTCAAGTTCAAGTCCACCGACGTTAATCAACGACACTAATCTGGGGTGCGTTTCCCAAAAGCAGCTATGGTCACAAGTTCAGTCATTACCAATACAGTGCAATGGGACTTACCACCATAGTTAGCTAACGATGCTTTTGGGAAACGCACCCCTGGTTTGTTTGTTGGACAAAATGGCAGATTCTGCGTTGTGATTGGTCAGATCGCCTGTCAATCAAATTCCCTGTGAAGGGTCAATTCAGGAATATTAACTCAAAAAGCATGTTCAAGTCAATTCTGAAAGTCGCACATCCCCGACTCTCAGTGAGAAACAAAAATATATAATTTGATGCTGGAAACTTGTCATCTTAAATATGTAACTTGAAATCTTGTTAGGACAAGGCATGTCCCTCTATCTAGCTAACTAGCTATCATAAAAAGTACTGTTATATCATGTGGCTTGCATGACTCAAGTGCGCATAAACAGAATGGCAGAGAATCTTTCTGTTTCTTTTGTTTAAATATCCCTCCTTATGTTTAATTGAAGCACTGAAGCTGTCAGAGCAAACATTTGTTAATGTTTATAGGACTCAGAATGGAGGGAATTTTGAGGTGAAGAATAAGCGTTAGAGAATTTCGCTTCCCTCCATTCACGGTTTCTATTTCGGTTTGTGCTCCTCCTGCCTGATGTGTCCCGTCTTGGAGAAGTCAATCTTCTTCACAAAGGAGGAGCCTTTCCTCCCTAGGGACATCGTTTATTCATGTATCAGATTTATTTTTGCCACCCCTGCCTCCCAGGATTCACACTGCATTTATTACAGAAGCTAATGAAAATGGAATTTATACAGTAGAGCCCAACATGCACTGAGCAACCCGGGTGCGTTACGGAAACCGCCCGAGATGCTCGCTGTTACCTCTTTTCCCCATCCACCCTTCCATCTGCAGAAAAGGGGAAAAAGTGAACAACTTCAAAGTTTCTCAGAGTACATGTTTAAATACAGTGACTCAGACGCTTCCTTTGGTTCTCTGTAAATAGGCTTTTACCTTATTATATTTAATTTAAGGGAAGGCTCGTGTAGACAGCCTTCACTTTTCTCCAATAGCCTTTTCTACTTCTGTTTCTATTAGAGAAGTCAATCTTCTTCACAAAAAGACAGAACATTGTGTATTCAAGTATAATTTTTTATTTTTGTCTAGATCTTTAAATACCGTGATTTAGTCTTCTTTAGTCCTTAGTGAATAGATATCTGAGCTCTTTGAGGAAATGACTTTTACTTGTATGCGTTTCATTGAGAGCCGTACGGTTAGTGTATTGACTGAAATACGGATGGGACGTTTTGTCATTCTCCATTTCGCTTTCAGGCTTTCATCACATGGCAAAAATCGTACATAAAAGCAGAGTTGCAACCGATTTTAAAAATCAATTTGTTCAAATAATAATGGTTAGAAGGTGCGCAAAGTGTGTAATTTTCCTTTCTGTGCTCTCAAATGTGCTTTATAGCAATTATGACTGAACAGTATCAGCACTTTGTGAGAGGAGCTTCAGTCCAGGCTGATAAACAGCTCTGGTTGCCTTTGTGACCTCTCTAAACTATTTATTTTATTTAATTACGTTTCTGATTATTATTTACTGCTAATGTGTTTTTAGTGAAATTGCATAAACGGCTATTAGCTTAAAAACAAAAGCATAACAAATTGCAACAGCAATTGATCTGTAGACTAGTAGGATAGTAAGAGAAACTATTATCAGAAAATAATAAATCTTCTCTGCTTCATTTACTCCACCTCAAAATTATTATTTTTTTCAGACAACCAAAATTGACCCTATCACTATTGTCCATGATTAACCCTGTTAAACCTGACACATAAAATAATAGTCCTTTTATTTTTTAAGTTTTATTCAGAGACCCAAACTGATGCACTTTGGTGCAGATTTGATATATATATATGGCCAAAAAAGTAAGATGAAATTCTGATAGCTTGTAATGTAAATGAATAATAATAAGAGTTCAACTGAGTATTTATATAAAATGAATATAAATATCAATTGTCACTCTATATATCCCAATAATATGCCATAGTAAGTTGATAAATCCTTAGTTTTATGATCAAAGCTCTGTATAATGCAATGTAATAGAATGAACAATTAACCATTCGTCAAAAGCCTGATGATCATATTCGATATTCACATTTCAACAAGATTTTCCTAAAAAAAAAAAAATATATATATATATATATATATATATATATATATATATATATATATATATATATATATATATATATATATATATATATATATCTGAGCTGCTTCAGTCCAGTAAGTGTTCATCTTGAAATATTACTAACAATATCAAAGTTATTCTTATGTTTACGGTATAAAAATCCGTCAAGATTTCACAGCAAAAAGACACATGAAGCACAAGCTGAAGGTGGACGTTTGTACAATTATACTTTACTTACTAAAAAAAAAAGTATATACTATCAATCAGACGACAGAAGGACTGCTTACTAAACCAAAACATTCCATTTTGAGCTGGTCTTTTCAGCAGGGCTATCATTTCATCCACAAGCTTAAAACTATAGGGACGTTTATGCTTCATGTTACTATACATTGTACGATTGCTGAAGTGTCTGACAGACCAAATGTTTGGCTGTGCGAAAACATCTTGATTAGATTTGAGCACTTCATTCAGCAGATAGCAATACACAAAATAAATCTCCTCCATTTGAGGCTATTTTCTTCATCATCCTCTTCCTCCTCTCCGGCATCGTCCCGCTTCAGTTCCTCGCTGTTTCCATTGCGCTTCCCTTTCCGCAGGCATGTCTTTAATTTATCACTCCTCCACAGTCTCTCTCCGTCTCCTTGATGGACTTAACTGTCTCAAACAAGCTTTTGTCATTCAGGGGACAAGCCTGTCTGCCCTCACGCTGGAAAGATGGAGACAGGCAGACAGAGAGACAGAGAAAAAGAGGATAAAAAGGCAGACAGATAAACAGGTATAGGCCAGTGAATCCCATCTGCAGGAAACTCAATGTGCTTATTTCCCCAAACGCACAAAGTCCTTTAGTGGTAATATCTCACAGTGAGAGATAAGCGTTCAAAAGTTCCCTTATGCTGCTCAAAAACGAGCAAGAGTCTGAATCTGTATTTCAATACTGGCGAGTGAACGTTTAAAAAATAACTTTGTAGTGTTGTTGTACGGCTAGAACAGCTTCTGCTATTTTGAACCAATATCCGGCAGCCGCTGAAAGACTAATGTGGAAGAATACATAAGTTCAACAGAATCTTCCAGAATGACGCTGCAGTTTTTGCCTGCTGAACCAAACCATAATTCAAGCATAGCTGAATCAAAGTTTTAAAGGAACTTTTTAAGAAAAGATTACAGCAGTTGTAAAGCCAAGGGTTTGTGTATAAATGTGCACTCACAGGATCATGAGAATGAGAAAGGATATGAGGTCTTGAAGGACGAGAAATGATATCTGAACTGCAGCAAAATGGAATTGGCAAGTACAAAAAGGTACATTTAAAAGGATAACAGAAGATGAAATCAAAAAACAAGTATAATTGCTGGTGTGAATACTTGGCCAACACATGCAGCTGTGTATCTTGCATGCTACTTGTTGTACAAAGAAACTGCATCTACTTGTAAAGTTGAAATATTGTATAAAACATACAGTGTCTTGCGAAAGTATATACCCCTTCTTTTTTTCACAGTTTATGTTGCTGCTGCACACCATGACAAAGTAAAAATAGATTTGTCACAACATTGCAAATGTATTAAAAAGGAAAAACTTAAGTACGTGTATTGCATAAGTATTCATACCCTTAACTCAGTACTTAGTTGAAACAATTTTACAGCCTCAAGCCTTTTTGAGAACAACGTGACAAGCATCGCACATCTGCATTTGGCAATTATCGGCCATTCTTCTCCTCACCTCTTCACCTCTCAAGCTCTGTCAGGTTGGATAGGTGACAAAAGACATTTTCAGTTTTCTCCTGAAATGTTCGATTGGATTCAAGCCGAGGCCCTGGCTGGACCATTCAAGGACATTCACAGACTTGTCTATAAGCTACTTTTGCATTGTCTTAGCTATGTGTTTATGGTCAATGTTCTGTTGGAATGTGAACCTTTTGCCCAATCTGAGGTTCTCCGTATTCTGAACCAGGTTTTCATTAAGGCTGTCTCTATATTTTGATGCATCGAGCTTTTTTTTCTATTTTGACAAGTCCATCAGTCTCTGCCCCTGAAAAACAGCCCCACAGCATGAGGCTGCTACCACCACACTTTATTGTTGGGATGGTACTCTGCAGGTGACGTTTGGAATTGAGGTTTACCAGAAAATCTAGTTTCTTACAGTCTGAAAGTCCTTTTAGGTGCTTTTCTGCACCTAAAACCCACTTGGAATTTTGCAAAGTGGGCATTCATGTGTCTTCACTGAGGGGAGTATTGAGTCTGGCCACACTGCCATAAAGCCCAGATTAGTGGAGTGCCACAGAGATGTTTGTTCTTCTGTAAGTTTCTCCCATCTCCATATATGTGTCACGGTGCACACACGAGGGAAGCGAGGAGACGTAGGTAAACTCAAAATACAGTCTTTAATTAAATCCAAATGACAGACAAGGCAAGGCAAGGCAAGGCAAGGCAAGGCAAGGCAAGGCAAGGCAAGGCAGGAATGACACACAGGAACACCGGGAATAACGAGTAGGCCAGACGAAAATGAACTGAACGGGCAAGAACTAAATACACATAACAATTAACACACACACCTGAAATAAATGACAAACTATCAACTAGATGAGGACAGGAACAGGAAAGACCAAATAAGGGCATGACAGGGGAAACGCAAGACAAGACAGACACAATGCTGACAATATGATCATGTATCTCAACTAGAATGACCATCAACTTCTTGATCGCCACGCTAACCAAGGCCCTTCTCCATCGATTGCTCAGTTTGGCCAGTAAACCAGTACTAGGAAGAGTACTGGTTGTTCCAAACTTCTTCCATTAAAAATGATGGAGGGCACATGCTCCTGTGAACCTTCAATGATTTTTTTTTTTTTTTTCTCTGTAGTCTTCCCCCAGATCTGTGTCTCAACACAATCATTTCTCTCAGCTCTGCAGGTCGTTCCTTTGACTTCAAGGTTTGCTTTTGTTCTGATATGCATTTTCAGCTGTCAGACCTTATATAGACAGCTGTGTGCCTTTCCAAACCATGTCCAGTCAATTAAAGTTACCACAGGTTCACTCAAAGTACAGAAACATCTCAGAGATGATCCAGCGATCATTTAAGATCATCCAGTGAACTGGAATGTTTTATATTTATGGTATATATTTTGCTTTATGCTATATGAAGTGTAGACCGATGTTGAAAAAAATTGAAAGTAGTTTAACATAAGGCTTCAATAACAAAATGTGAAGAAGAAAAAAAACAGCTGAGTATGAATACTTTCACAAGACACTGTATTTGTATATACTGTATAATCAGATTTATGTTAGAAGTTGCCGTTCTCCCACTGTGTTCTTGTACAGTGATCTTTAAATCGTGAAGATATCATACTCTCAGGAGGTGATTGAGCCAATTAGAAATTTGACTTTTGGAGGGAAATTAATAGGGCTTTCACACTGTTTGCTGTGGTTCGAATCTGAGTGTGATTGTTCCTTGCACCCCGGCAGCTCTGGTCTGCTTTCAGACTCACTTGATTCACATAAACCCCCGTTGTATGATGTTCATCTTGCGCCATCACAAAAGCACAAAGCGTGCATGATAGAAAACACAAAGCGGGTCAATATATTATGTTTTTTTTTTAGTAATTTGGTGCAGAAGGGTGAAAGATACTTACGTCCACTCTATGTGCGTCACATAAAGGGGAGGAGACGGCTGATTGCGAGCCATTCGTTTGCTGAACCGACTGAACTCACTGCACACATTTACGCTGCACACTCTCTCTCTCTCTCTCTCTCGTATCCAGGAGAAATCATCAACCCTGTCTTGTGTTTGTTGAACTAATGATATCGTCATTAGTATGCAAGTTACTCAACTTCCTGAACATGGTGCTGAACATATCATGACATTACAATATACATAATGTAAAGGATTAAAAGGGGTTTAGTGAATAAAGTTAGAGAGTAACTCTAAAAATTTCTTTGGGTAGTAAAACAGTCTTGTTTTGATGAATTGTTCTTGCTGTTAAAGCCTGGTTCTGCATGTGGACAGTTTGAGGGTAATTCCACAGAAACCCTGGCAGCTAGTTTGCTTGTTTTGGTGGGTTATGAAATTTGACAAGTAATTGTGTGTGAGAGATCTGTCTGAGGTACTACATCTGCTATTAGTTAATGAAAGGTGTAAATCTTAGGGCTAAAATTTCAGTTCATGCATATTTCACAGATAAATCTCCATTCTGACTGCAGCAGTCAATATGAGCCTACTTCACACATCCATCACAACAAATTGTGGTATAGGTGTTTTGGAAAAGTGTTGTAGTGGTTTTTGTGTTAGTGTTTTAGGAGAAAATGACATCTCAGGAGGCTGTTACCCTTGGGGCCTTTAGCTATATTATATCATAGAAAATAGTACGTGGGAGGGGTTAAATCTTAGAAAATGTCAAATATTTTGCATCATTCTGTTAGCTAAACATAGTGTTGACATTTTAACTGACTGAAAATAAGAAACTCAACCAGATTCTTTTCGAAGTGTTTCTCTGTCATAATAGTAATTTACCAGAAAGGGCAAACTTACACTGTAACAGTTACACTGACGGCTGGTGTAGCACCCTCTGCAGCAACACCAAAGAATGTAACACGCATATGAACATTATTTTAGGTAGGCAGGTAATAACAGGCAGTTACTTATGAGGACTTTTTCTTTTTTCGGCCACATACTTACTTACGTGCATACACGCATAAATAAACAGTGACTTCTCACAATTCAGACTTTTTTTCCCACAATTGCGAGTTTATATCTTAAAATTCGTGCTTTTCTTCTCAGATTTGTGAGTTTATACCTTGCAAGTCTGCATACACATATTTACATCTCTTAGAATTGCGAGGTGTGGAAAAAAAGAATTTTGAGATGTAAACTTGTAATTGCAAGAAAAAAGTCTCACAATCCTATGTTTATATCTTGCAATTTTCTGAATTGTGATATATCAGAATCAGAATCAGAATGAGCTTTATTGGCCAGGTATGCTTACACATACGAGGAATTTGTTTTTGTGACAGAAGCTCTACAGTGCAACAGAAAGACAGCAACAGGACAGGACACAGATAATAAAAGAATAATATACAAATATACAAATAGGCAATGTACAAATAGCAAAAACACAATATATAATATAGACAATTATGGTGTACAAGTCTGATATGTGCAAATCTGAAATGAAAAAATAAGTATGTGTGTTGAATAAATAATTTATAATAGTGTTGTGTGTTCTACTTTTAATGTCAAGTGTTCATGAGATAGATTGCCTGAGGGAAGAAACTGTTCCTGTGTCTGGTCGTTCTGGTGCTCAGAGCTCTGTAGCGTCGACCAGACGGTAACAGTTCAAAGAGGGAGTGTGCTGGATGTGAGGGGTCCAGAGTGATTTTTCCAGCCCTTTTGCTCACTCTGGATGAGTACAGTTCTTGGAGAGTGGGGAGGGTTGTACCAATGATTCGCTCAGCAGTCCGGACTACCCTCTGTAGTCTTCTGAGGTCAGATTTGGTAGCTGAGCTGAACCAGACAGTTATTGAAGTGCAGAGGACGGATTCAATGATGGCGGAGTAGAACTGATTCAGCAGCTCCTGTGGCAGGTTGAACTTCCTCAGCTGGCGAAGGAAGTACAGCCTCTGCTGGGCCTTTTTCACAATGGAGTCTATGTGAATGTCCCACTTCAGGTCCTGGGAGATGGTGGTGCCCAGGAACCTGAATGACTCCACTGCAGTCACAGTGCTGTTCATGATGGTGAGTGGGGGGAGTGCAGGGGGGTTTCTCCTGAAGTCCACGATCATCTCCACAGTTTTGAGTGTGTTGAGCTCCAGGTTGTTAAGACTGCACCAGACAGCCAGCTCCTTAACCTCCTGTCTGTAGGCAGACTCGTCACCGTCCTGGATGAGGCCAATCAGTGTGGTGTCGTCTGCAAACTTCAGGAGCTTGACAGAGGGGTCTTTAGAGGTGCAGTCATTAGTGTACAGGGAGAAGAGCAGTGGGGAGAGAACACAGCCCTGAGGAGCTCCAGTGCTGATCGTACGGGTGCTGGATGTGTATTTTTCCAGCCTCAGTAGCTGCTGCCTGTCTGTCAGGAAGCTGGTGATCCATTGACAGACGGAGGTGGGGACGGAGAGCTGAGTTAGTTTATTCTGAAGGGTGTCCGGGATGATGGTGTTAAAAGCGGAGCTGAAGTCTACAAACAGGATCCTCACATAAGTCCCTGGTCTGTCCAGATGCTGCAGGATGTAGTGCAGTCCCATGTTGACTGCATCATCCACAGACCTGTTTGCTCTGTAGGCAAACTGCAGGGGGTCCAGTAAGGGTCCAGTGGAGGACTTCAGATAAGCCAAAACCAGTCTTTCAAATGATTTCATGACCACAGACGTTAGAGCCACAGGTCTGTAGTCATTAAGTCCAGTAATTTTGGGTTTCTTTGGGACGGGGATGATGGTGGAGCGTTTGAAGCATGAGGGGACTTCGCACAGCTCCAGAGATCTGTTGAAGATCTGTGTGAAGATGGGGGCCAGCTGGTCAGCACAGATTTTTAGGCAGGCTGGTGACACACCGTCTGGGCCTGGTGCCTTCCTTCTTTTGTTCTTCCTGAAGACCTGGCGCACCTCATCTTCGCTGATCTGAAGTGCAGGTGTGGGGGAGAGGGGGGTTGCTGGAGGTGTGAATGGTTGTGTGGAGAGGTGTTCAGGGCGGGTGTGGGGTGTTTTTTCAAACCTGCAATAGAACTAGTTCAGGTCGTCTGCCTGTTGTTGATTCTCCAGAGCGCACTTGGCTAACCACTATATCAACATCAAAAAGTCTGAATTGTGAGATAAAATTCAGCTGTCAGGCAACAATAACACTTTTATAAAACTCATTCCAAATGACTATGTAGTCCTATCTTATATGTTTAGATAATATTATCCATTCTGTCTTGAGCATAGTTGAGTGTGCAAGCCCTTCAAAGTATTCTTCTGTTGATCATGAGTGAGCATAAATGCATTTGGCATGTATGCATTATCTAGTGGACCTTTTTTTTTTTTCAAGCACTCAAAACACTTACATGTGCTGTTGTCCACAAACACAAAAACTTGGCTTTAAATAAGTAAATACTACTTTTGAATAGGAAAATACTATGGAAATTATAGTTGTAGCTTGCGTTTTCTAATTCTATCTGTATTTTTAGTCACTCGTTTACTCAAGTTCCACTTATAATAATTTCGAAAAATATGGAGATTGCAAAGAGAACCAAAAACCAGCGAAGTCTAGTCAAGCCGCTGGGTTTTACTAGGTAATGAATGTTCACCGCACTTGGCTAACCACTGTAAATGCCACTGCTGTAACTAAGCGCTGCTGAAGATTAAATCTGTATGACTGCTTTCCTTTTCAGCATGTTAATTAAATCAGATGAGCTTCCAAATTATTCTAATTGATAAATTACAACTTGATTATGTCATATTACAGCCACATAAATTCAAAACACTCATTTGCTTGACGAGTGCAGCGCTGGCTTGTGTGAATTAAAGCGAGACAGCTTCAGCTCGCATCCCCCACAAAGGGAAATGCACGGAGGTTGTTCATTTATTTGCCGCTCCAGAGCTGTCGTTCTAAGTTCTCGCATGATTTGTCTCTCTTAATCACCACAAATCCAGTGAATTAGAGATAATTCAATTTCATCAGAGCAACTAATCAGGGAATAGGGGTCTGCACCATATAAAGCACACACACTGTGATTATATCCAAATATATTATCTAGCGCTTCTCTATGTAATTATGTATGACAGGGGACAACTATCAAGGGGCCAACAGATTTGAGTCTCCCACTTGTTTCACATATGACAAACTGGTGGAACGGAGGTATTGGGAGAGTTACTTTTCTCTCAGCTGAATCATATTATTACGCTCTACGTGTCACTATTCATCAGTAATCATGTACTCAGATTAGCAATCCTTCAACACATTTACACCTATACATGTGTGTTTCTTGGAAGTGAACATACGGGAGGAGCTGCAGGTAAAAAGATAATATGAACACATTTGTAGGCCAGTCGGAAAGAAGAATGACAAAGACAGTCTATCCACATGTTTAGACTCTACATGATGTCAACAACGCTGAAAAAAAAACATGCATGTTGGATGGACAAGGATGTGCATCATTCCACATGAATCAATTATGATACACAAACATAATTTGTTCACATAACATCAGCATCACTGAGTGAAATTATTGTGAAGTAAGCCAGTTAAATGACTTTATATGACAGGATTAATTTATTCAATATCATTTTTTTGTGTGTCATATCACTGAAGTAGTACTAGCTACCTAACAAACTGTGTGAAATAACATATTAGCATGCTAAATGCTAAGTATTATTTGAGTTATGTAGCCGTCCTTAGCCTAAGCAAAAGCTAATTGAAATGGTTCTAAATGCCAACATAACTGAAACTTAAACACTATCAAGTCTTCCACTTCTCTCATCTTGCTCAAAAACCCATAAAGTAATGCATAATTTCAACATTTTAATCTCTACATTAAGTCCAGGGCAAAGCATATCGGGAACTACAATTTCAGTAATGTCAACAGTAAAAATAATTGAGTATTTGATTGATTTGCCCTATGTAATTTAAAGCAGATTGAACATTTCAGAAAATTACATTAATCAAAAGCAAATAAACTAAGTTTAGAAGAGAATTACAATTTTATTTTGTAGGTTGCAAATAACATGATTAAGTAAATCAGACAATCTGTTTTCTTGTTTTTTTAGTGAATTTTCTTTTTCAATTTTATTTGTCTTATAATGAAATTGGTTCATTTAAACATTTTCTTAACTTTTTTTTTTTTTTTTTTTTTTTTTTTTAATTTTTAGAAAGGCTATTCCATCTAACATAATTGTAAAATAATGAATCAATTATTTGAAAAGCATTTATCTGGAGCAAGGGATGTTTTGTTTCACCTCAGGTCTCACGCTCATGTTATGCTTCGTTATTCATTATTCACTGATAATTTAGGCCTACACAGCTTCCCAATTGTGTTCTTTGTTTTGTTCTATATACAGTCATTGTGCTTTATATAGTAGCATTTACACATTCAGCAGATGATGGTTTATCCAAAGCAACTTAAACTGAAGATTCATCAGTTCATGTATTTCCTGGGAACTGAATCCAGGATAGAGGCCTTGCTAGTGTGGCAGGGTAGTTAGATCCTCCCTGTATTCACGTTAGAATATTGTTAGCCTATCAGCAGGCATAGGTGGGTTTATAAAGGACTTTGATTTGTGTCAGTTGGATGTGTCACTCTCAGGTGCCCCTGCCCCTTTCTAGTACTGGCGTTCGACGGTGTGTTCTCGTTAGCGGTTTGGCTAATTTAGTAATGGCTCGCTTTGGTTTGATTTTGTGCGTCTATTGGAAGGGTAAGCATTATAGCAGCGTGATTTAGTGTTTTGTTATATATCCGTTTGTAATATTAATGTTATCATTCCTGTATCAATTATAGCCGTACGAGAGTTCAACTGGTTAATGTTTGCGATGTGTGTTTGGTCAGACTGCCTACTCAGGTATGTGTAAAATTGCTGTGTATATAACTGGAGACTTTAGCCATATGTGGGAGCTTAGTTATGTTTGTATTTTTGTTGCAGCATCTCGTTGCTTCTTTACTGCTGTACTCCTGTGCCAGTTTTGTTTGGTGTGGCAGATAGCAGTATTGTCCAGTTTGTCCCTTTATGCCAACTTTTTGGTTTTAGACCGTTCAGCGCTCACTCTGTTAATTTAACGTGACTGACTGCTGCAGTGTCAGGTATGTATAAATGAAACATGTTTGAGGGTGTCAGGTTTCCAATAGGGTCTGGCTGCAGACTTGCACTTGCACTCTCAGACACCTGCACTTCCGCAAGTGACGTCACTTGCAGTCTTTTTAATTTTTTATTATATTGTATTGTATTGTATTGTACTTATTTATTTATTTATTTATTTATTTTTTATTGAATCTCTCAACATTTTACACAAGTAGCCAGGTGGTGAAGACAAGAAAAAAGAAACTAAATTACAATATCACTTGCAATTGACGCTTGTACTTTTTGCTACCTGCGACGTCACTTGCAATCCACACAAACCGTGCGTGTCGTCAATGGAGACGAGACACTGTGGTGGTTAAACAATTAAAACTCATTTAATATCATAACATACAGGGTCCTGCAAGTCATCTGTAAGAGAAAAAGACAAGACCTGCAAATCCGCGGCCACAGAACAGCAGAATATGAACGCAATGTGCAAAGTCTCTCGTTAAGCGCTTTTAAACCTCCAGTAGAAAACCATAAACACTTAATATCGCTGATAGTGTTATTAAAAGATCAAATTCAATATATAGTTTATTAATTTAATGTACTACAAGGCAAGCATATGTCCATGAACACAACGAGCAAAGTTTCACTTTTCCTCCCATACAGCAGGAATGTGTAATAGGCCTAATAACGGACTAAGATGATAAAGACCAAATTCAGTAGGCTATTTCTTATTATTGATGCAAACTATACAGACCATATGAACGCGCATTAAGAAATGCATTAAATGATATTAAAGGACCAACTCCGTGCAGGCAAGCAGACGAGCACAGAACACAATGCGATAAGTTGCACATTAAACGTTTTCCTCCTGTAAAAAATCATTATAAATAATACACGTAATGTAGCTTACTGGACAAAATTTTATTCTAAATGGGAAAACGCAAAACTTTGCGTGTTGTGTTTATTCTGGGCTCACCTGCTTATCTGTACATATTAATTATGTTTTAATAATGAAGAGGAGCATATTGAGTTTGGTCTTTATAATCTTAGTCCGTTATGCCACATTATGTCACGTTTTGCAGTATGGGAGGAAAACACTATATACATATGCATTATATTAATAAACTGTATATTGAATTTGATCTTTTAATAGCACTATCTTAACACATTAAGCCATATTAAGTGTTTATGATTTTCTACGCGAGGAATAAAAGCACTTAACGAGAGCACTATGTTCATATTCTGCTGTTCTGTTGCCACGGTCTTGTCTTTTTCTCTTACAGATGACTTGCAGGACCCTGTATGTTATGATATTAAATTAGTTTTAATCGTTTAACCACCACAGCATCTCGTCTCCATTGGCAACACGCACGGTTTGTGTGGATTGCAAGTGACGTCACAGGTAGCAAAAAGTGCAAGCATCAATTGCAAGTGACATTGTAATTTAGTTTCTTTTTTCTTGTCTTCACCACCTGGCTACTTTTGTAAAATGTTGAGAGATTCAATAAAAAAAATTAAAAAAAAATACAATAATTAATAAATACAATAAAATTAAAAATTAAAAAGACTGCAAGTGACGTCAGTTGCGGAAGTGCAGATGTCTGAGAGTGCAAGTGCAAGTCTTTAGCCAGACCCTTCTCCAGGTTTCATATATTTGAATTACCCTTATTTAATGACACATTCTTGTCTTTTTTTTTTATTTTAGTAACGTGCTGGAGGGTTCCTGCTGCAGTGTGTGTGGTTTAGTCTGAACATCAGTACCCAGAAATACGCTGCTGTCTTGTTCTTTGTTGATTTGTTTATATTTTTTTGTATTAGTTTAATTTTGTTTTCATGTATTAGTTGGGTTTTTTTTGTGTGTTTTTCTTTGTTGGATGGTTCATCTTGGCTTATATCTTAACATCTGTTTATGTAAGGCCTCATCGGCCTTTCTACATTATATGCCGGATGCCTGGTGACCTTATTCATTTAGATTTATTATCTGATTGTTTATTTTCTTTTGACCTGTGTGTGTGTGTGTGTGTGTGTGTGTGTGTGTGTGTATTTCATTTTGTGTGGTTTATTAAGTTGATTTGGTTTATCTAATTACAATTGCTGTGTGTCCAACAAAAAAAAAGCAGGGAGGCAGATTTTCCACACTTGTGCGGTGGTGGTGCTGTCTTGTCACCGTGTGCAGTGTTGTGCCGTGTTGATCACCAACAGTAATTTCACTGGGTATTGTGTGAGTGTGTGAATGTGTGCACTGCAGTGTGTGATAATTGAAATGTATGCTTCTTTAGGTGTTTGATACCAGTTGGCCACAGCCCTGTCTATTTTTTTGTGTGGTGTTTGTGTATTTTGGAGGTCAGCAGCAAGTAGTACCATCATTTTAAGTTTGTTGTTGCTGATGTGATTTCTTTTTAACAAAATAATTTATTAATTGCATTAATAAAACAAAATATATTTCTGTACCCATGTCTCTTGCTCGTTTGTTTAGTAGAATTGAACCTGTGTGTCCTTGAGTAGCACCTGAGGGTGCGTAATATTTCCCTGGGTGCATGTCCCAGGGTGGCGTAGTCATCTCTCCAGGGTTACCATTTCTGTTGCGCAACGCCACAGCTTCTACACTAGCATACCATGCTGTACTATCTGAGCTACAGGAGGCAACATTTACTTCCTAAAGAGCAGAACATTTTGCTCAAAAAACATTGTAAAGTTGTTTTTGAAATGTCCTACGTATCCCTTAAATGTATTAATTGATGTCAAATAGAGTGCTGTTGTTACAACCTATTCCACTACTTGCATTGATTTTAATCAAATGTATTTGTTTGTGAATGTTTGTGAATCATTAATGCCTTCCCCCAACTTTACCCATTTAGTTTTAAAAATCTGAAGAAGAAAAAAGTCCAATAGAACATCTGTGAAACTCAAGTAGAATGGATTTCTGTGTGGATGTAAGAATGATTTACGTGTGCATGAACATTTAATTTGTGAATGCTATTCTTTACAAAATGTTATTTATAAAAGTGTTTCATACATGTGTATTTCTGGTTCATATTTCATTGTCTTCCTGTTTTTGTTATGATATTAGAACTTTTTTTGGCATGAAGGATGAAATTTGGGAAATTGATCAATTTTAAACCGATCCAGCTTCTCGTTACCTTTATGTCTTGAGCACCACTGCACCACAGCTATGCCTCCTGTGTGAGCCCTGCAAGAGAGAGCAACACCAGCCAATACATGTCTCGGGTCTTGCTGTTGTGTCTCCAGACCAAATGTCTAAATGGATCACAGTTTCTTCTGGATAAGATCTCTGGAGCTCTCATATAATTATAACTTCCAGAATTTTATAATTGATAGAAGCATGATAGTGGGTGGAAACAGAACTTGTGTTTTCTGCAGATTTCATGACATTGCAATGCTGAGCTCTTTTCCGAGCATTTGTAATTCTCATATTTCTGCATGTAGCATTTTATAATGGAAAAAAATAAGATGATAGAAATAGGAGAATGAGTACACAGCAGTGGTGATGAATTAGTTTTCAGCAACAACAGAAATACTACGTCAGTAATTTGCATTAATTAAAAGGAAAATATATTTTCAAATGATATATTTTATTTTTACAATCAAATTATCCTGCACAGAAAAAAGAAATTAGGAGTTGTGTGAATTAAAGGCACCCAAAACGACTAACAGAACTAGCAAACACTCTAGTTTGTATAACTGAGCTGAATGAGAATGATGCACAGCAGTTTTAACTAGATATTCCACTAGAGATGTACTGACAAAGCAGTCTACAGGGAATCAAAGGAATCTGATCAATTTTTTTATCCAATTTATTTAACTGAATCCTTCTAACAAACACTAGATATTCAAGAGAGAAGGAGAATGTGTTTTTGCTTCAGCAACCAACCCTCAGCAAATATACAGCAATATTGTCTCAGTATGCCACTATTTTTTGGGAAGAATCAACTTATTAATGGAAACTCCACACATTTATGTATGTATGTATGTATGTATGTATTTATTTATGTTTTATTTATTTATTTTATATACCTTTATTTACTGCCCAATACTGATTCTAAGGATGTACAGCATTCAGAACAGATTTGAAAATGTTGTCTGAATTTAAACAAGGTAGCGAGCAGGATAAAGGATTAAGGATACAGAATTTGAAATTGAATGGAATCTACAGACTAACTGCTTTAAGACTACTTCTCGATGCATTTCATTTTTTAATATTAATTATGTTATTAAATTAAAAAAAAAAAAAAGTCTGTTCTCTTAATTTCATAGCTTTTGTCTTGGTCGCGGTGCTTCCAGTAGTGTATGTTTTTATTAGAGCTTTTATCCAAACATATTTCAGCAATCGTGTTGCCAGGGTCAAAGAAATCTGCCTAATCGATAGTGCAGGCGTCTGTAGCTTAAAATAAATGGCAAAGAAACTGTTACTTTAACCAATCAGATTTCGAGTTGGCAGATCCAGGGCCATCTAGCAGGCTTAAGATAACATCAGCGTTTTCTCATCCTTTGATTGGATGGTCGGAGAGCGTACTAGTCAAAGCTAGCAAACAGCATCACTGTAAATCATTTTTGTTTTCACAGTATTATTATTGTTTCTCAGGTTTCTTACCGTATATGCTGTGTACAGTGCATTCTGAAAAATATTCGCCTTCTGTAAATCTTAATACTAAAGTACTAAATGACCACGAAAAACAACCACACATCCTCGGCACCGGCGCTGTGAATGACTCATCATGAAGATGAAAAACCACTAGAGTATGGTAGGTTAAATTTCATTTTTGACTTTTTTTTTTTTTTTTTATCGTTTTATGCATTGTATTCTGATGTTATTTGCAAGATATAAAGCACATGTAATCGCCTTATTTGTTTTATACCAATGTTATCTGTAAGGTATAAATATGTTTGAGTTAATACATGTCTGTAAGAACATCGGGTGGACTATATTTGTGTCATTTTGTTAGGTTATGCTTGAGCTAGAGATGATGCATTGCGCAGGTGTGGCAACTTGTTGAATTGTGTTAACTGGGTTTCTTGCTTTAGTAATAGCATTCATTCTCACTACGTGAGATAGCTGTCTGTGATGTAGTGCCCTGTTATACTGCATTTCTGTGTAATATTTATGGTTTCTATTACTGTGGCATCATGATGATGGTGGATTAATTCATGTAGGACGCCACTGAAGGCCTAGGTGTGAAATGCACGGCCCGCCACTGGATAAATTGCTTGTGATGTTCCTCATTTGTAGATTTCTCTGGATAAAAGCACCTGCTACGTGACTTAATATAGTTGTGCTTGTTCTCTACAAGAAGATAAATAAAATAGTGTCAACTCATATCAGTAATAATCATGTATTTACTTATTTGCTAAGTAGCCATCTAATAAGCAGGATAATGTGTTGGCAGGTAGTCTAATGAAAAATAAACACAAGTTGATCAAGACTCAACACAAATCAGGGACTGAGCTCAATGTTTCTGGGCAGTCTCTTTCTTTTCACATAATAATCAAACCAATTTGTCATGTACATTTATGTACTTCCCTCTTAAATAATTAGTCCAAATAAATGATTATTTTGGTCACACTTAAGTTTGGGGACCAATTCCCACTATTACTTAAATATAAACTACGACTTTGCCTCAATAAACTCCTGATTTGCTACTTATTAATAGTTAGTAAGGTAGTTGTTAAGTTTAGGTATGGGATAGAGATTAAGGGATCTAAAATATGGTCATGCAAAATAAGAATAATATGTGCTTTATAAGCATAGGCACTGATCCTGTGGGTGCTCGAACCTTAAACTTAACAATGGTTATTGTTAACCATTGTTAACCTAAACTACCTGTAACAACTACCTAAATGATCGAGCGCCCATGGAAAAACACGAGATAGTCTCTGTTCATTTTAACCAATAAGAAATGGATTGCAGCTTGTACGACTTCATTCTCGTTTTCATAGTTTATTTGAGGCAGTTTTTGGTGTTATTTTAATGGCAAATGTCAAGAGTGCATTATTGTAATACGAGAGTGCCAGCACGAATCTCTCGGCTTGCAGCGGGCTTGCTCTCCCATATGGAGATCATGGCTCTGCGCTCTCTCAGATATTACGTGTGCATTCTCAAACTTTGTCCTGTGTACACGCAAATAAGTGCTTATTGTAAACAGGTATTTATTAAATCATTTTTTTAGTGAAGTGCAGCCCTCATAGAAAGAATGTGTGTAGCCTATTATTTGTTTACGAAATAATGTATTTGCAGTCCGTGCGTTTCACTTCGCAAGATACATTTTGCGTAGTGAATTCATCAAACATACCATCCAACGGAGTATACCCTAGAAAAAAACCTAAAACCCATTATCACTTCATTATTACTTAATTACTGAGATATTTGAAAATATAAAATTTGTTGCGTATGTGTATGGGCTCGTGTATAACTTATCCCAGTTATTATTTAGTAGTGGAAACAGCGGTGAAAATGTGTTTTATAGCCTATTAAAAAAATTTAAAAAAAACTGCAAGTTTGGGGGTGGGGGAGGGGGGATGGTTGAGCACCCACCAGCAGAAACATAAATCGGCGCCTATGTTTATAACTACTAATAAACAGCCAATACGCTAGTAATATGCATGCTAATAAACAACGAATTAATTGTGAGTATTGGTCGTTAAAATAAAAAGTGATACCGTTATTTCAGTCACAAAACCAATGGAATATCTCTCGTGTGCTAAATTTCTTTGAACTGCAATGCCTTTGCATTTCAACATCCAATACACTTTAAAATCCAATTGGAATCTTAAATTTGGCCCAAACCTCACTGATGAACACAAAGATGTGAAAATATTGTGAAAACAGTAGACTTTGACATGTCAAGTTTGCTTGAAAATTGATGAGGGAAATACATTGGACGGAAGTGAAATCACTGTAGTTATCATCAGGCCAATCATCAGTTTAAGCTGATTTTCTGACCACCTCGTTTCTTGTCTCGAGCTTTCAAGGAAACCCAAATAATGACCATCTCTGTTCGAAGAGTCCAGGTGGTCAATAGTAATCACTGAGCAAGGGCTTGGAGTCAGTAAAAATGAGCATGCTCTTCTATCAACATCAACTATAACCTACAGCGGGTACCTTCTCACAATCTTATGTGTGTTTCTGTGTGTGGGAGAAACCGTATTGGTTATATTGCTGAGTGAAAAATGATAGAGCGAGAGAAAGCAACAGATAGTAGGGACTGTGTGTGTGTAGGTGTTAGGAAAGAGGGCTGGGGAGGCATCGGCCCTTGGAGACCTCATTAACTGGTAAGCTTTCACCAGCTGATGCTATCTGCTGTAGCAATTCCCATCCAACCAGGCATCATACCACAGAGGAGAGCTTAGGCCTTGCTGGGGAGCGTCAGGAAGGGGCTGAAGGGTTGGAAGACTGCAGTGGTGATGGGTTCCCATGTTTAGAGAGATCACAGTCCACGTCATATGTGCCTAACTGCACCCCACTGCCATCTATCCTGCCGCTTCCTATCTGTACCTGACTGAAATGAAATTCACTCAGACTCTATCATTTAGTGGTGGCACCCAGTTCTTGTCATGGGGAATGCCAGAGTAAAGGCTTACAGGGAAAATGCAAACAATTTAGCCACAGGGAACAACTTTATTGATACCTACCTATGGCACTTAGACTTGAAAAGTGCTGCTCAGCGCACAGTTTATCACCATTTCCTTCTTCAGCTTTTCAAATCCGACGGCTCCTAGGATCTGGACGCCACTAAGTGCACACTTCAGAAGCACAGCAGATGTCGTACGTCATCTGGATGTGTATGACTACCATAAACTGCACAGGTATCCAATCCTGCTACTGGAGAGCCACTGTCCTGAAGAGTTTGGCTCCAACATGCTCCAACACACTCACCTGGACAATTCAAGTAATCTATAAGCACTAGATTAGCTGGTTCAGGTGTGTTTGATTAGTATTGGAGTTCAACTCTGCAGGACAGTGGCCCTCGAGGAGCAAGACTGAAATGATATTCACCTTTTTCCTAACGAGCCTACTGCATTTTAAATTGTAGGAGCCACTTCTGGTTTGGGGAAGTTCCACTCAAAAAGACTCCAACAAATCATTTCAAGTCATAAGACTGTGCTACAAATAATCCTTATCCGTCATTTTGACTGAATGGGCTGTAAATTTTCATTCATTTTCTTTTTTTGAGAAATCAGGAGAATAATGTTACGTTATATAACTATTTCCTGTTTTTTTATTATTTGTTTCCTTTGTATTCCGCTGTAAGTAAAGGAAAAAAGACAACATATAATGTGCATTTGTGGTCTGCTCTGTCCTGATTTAATTTACAGTATAAACCATGAATAATTGCCTGAAATGCACTAAGAAGATTTCATTTTCGTTTTCACACGGATGCTGTAAAATGTAATTGTTATGAAATATAGACATATATTACTATAATGATATTTAACAGATCCGTAATATTACTGCAAATAGGAGGATATTTAGGAGTTATTCATGGTATGTTGAAAGTAACTTGTTGATGCTTTTACACTTTTAAATGTCATTTTAATTATCAATGGTTGAAGGCTGAGTAAAATAATGTCACCTCATTATTCCCAGTTTTTGAAAATGCTTATTATTGTGTTCATAGAGCAAACCTTTCTCTGACTGTTTACAGTGTAAACGGAAGTTACTCCCATAATTTGTGCAAAGCATCATGGGGCGTAGGAAGAAGGTGGATACTGAGTATTCATACATCCTACATCGGGGTGTCCAGTCAAGCTCGTGTAGGGACACAGACCCTAGTTAAACAAACTTGAACCAGCTAATGAAGGAACTCCTAGACAGGGATGCGTTTCCCATACAACAACGTAACTTCCTGCTTAACTAGCATAGTATGATGCATCATTACAGAAATCAACTAGCTAGTCGCAACTGTTTCCCAAAACAATATTGTCACAAATTTGTCTTTCAACCACATTGATTAATGATGTCATGCAGCTGGTAGAGTAATAACTTATTTTACTTAAGATCAAATTTATTCCTTTTTTCCAAAAAAATAAGCATCTAAGGGGTTAATACTCTTTTCTTTTTTCCCTCAGTTATTCTGCTTTATTTCCAGATTCAGTCATCTGCTCTTTCTTACGTACCACAGCATGTGTGCACATGCACACTCTTCAGAAATGGTGCTTTAAATCTCTCAACAAACTAAAAGACAATAAATTAAATTTATATATATTACAAATGAAAGGTATAGATTGTACTGAATGTCAGCTTAATTATTTTGCTCATAATATTAATTTATAAGGTCCACGTCATACAAACATGAAACTATGCTTCTAACCACAGGTCCAGAGCTGTCGATCCAGACACCCAACTTTGCCATGCTGTTTGCGAATCTTTGTTGGTAACGACAGAACTTGAGACCATAGTTGGCTAATGTTGCTTTTGGGAAATGCACCCCAGGTGAGCTGGAAGTAAACTCTGCAGAACGGTGGCCTTCCAGAAGCAGGATTGGACACCCCTGTCCTGCACCCTTGATATACTGCTTTTAGCACATTGTGGCGCAGGACAGGTCATGCAATTGCAATGAAGAGTCAAAAGGAAGATTAGTTTCTTAACAGTGGCCGGGTGATTGGTGTGGTGCACTGTGCTCTGGCTGGGTTATGAAACTCATCAATACAATTCCCGCTGTGTTTGCATCTTTAAACCCATTTCAGCACTTGACATCATCACAGAACACTTAATTAAAACAAGATATTAAATGTTAAACTCTCCTAATTGTCTTGCCGCAACTGTGCTGGGAAGTGATATTAACAGGAAAGGGACTATTTGAAGTACCTCAATGAAAAAAATCCAATGTGAATTTTCTAGGCTGGTTTATGCTAGACTAGCTGCTGAACCTGCACACCCTGTTCAACATCATATTTAGCTTGGTCATTCTTAGGAATCTGGGCCAGTTGTGCATGAAAGCTTTAATTTCATTTGACAACATCACTGCTAAACTTTCAAGAAACATATTTTCCCTCCTTAGGCACAACATACAAGTGTTATAGCTAACATAGACATTGGGGGCAGCCCTCACTGAAAAATATTTGTTCAGATTCTTCAGCAGACTTTCTTAGATTGTAATCAACACATACAGTACAGGGTTTCCAATTTTACATACATCCAAAAGCCTCATTGTAAGTTTTGAATTCATATTTATTTATTTATTTATTTATTTATTTTTTTTTTTATGTGAAGTAAATTCTAATAGTATTAATTGATTTCAGCTTTGCGGTTGAATGTCATGAAGGTCAGTGAAAAAAAAAAAAAAAAAAAAAAAATGGGTAGCTACAGCCGTAACTAGCAAATATCATCCCACTACACCAGTGGTTCTCAACCATTTTGATTCCAATCTCCCCCATTATGCCCTAGTTTCTGGAAGTTTTAAGAACATAATATTTTTCAGGGTGATTACTTTTTTTTTTCTTTTTTTTTTTTTTACTCTAAAATATAAACTATTTTACAGTCCTTAGAGTTTGGCTTAAATAGAAAATTGTTTATTTAATATATAAATGCCCATGGAGTTTTAATATTTTATTAATTTCCATTACTTACTAGATCTAGAAATCACACTGTTAAAAGGCTTCCTCATATATCCAAGTTTTCCAACACTGTGGGAATCCTGGTTCTTCAAAGAAAAGGGAAGGGAAAAAATACAGTTGCTGACTGGGTGAATTAAAACAAGAAACACCTTGAGTGTTAGTTGTTTTAGATTATTTTAATGCTGGTTTGGTCCCACTTTATATTATGTGGCCTTAACTACTATGTACTTACATTTAAATTAATCATTTGATACAATACACTTATTGTGTACATACGTACATATTTTTAAAAATACCTATATGTAGCTACGTCTGTAATTAATTTCTGTAATTACATTTATAATTACACTGTTGACTCATCCCTTACACCTTAACCGACCCTTAAACCTACCCATCCCACCAAACCTGTCCCTAACCTTACCCATATCCTACCTCAATAGCAGCAAAAGTGTTTTGCAATACAATATGACCACAATAAGTACATTGTACTTATTTTTTGATGTAAGTACATAGTAGTTAAGGCCACTTAATATAAAGTGTGACCGCTTGTTTTCTCTTCTCTTTATTATGAGGCCCTCATTATGAGGCCCTCTAGTGGGCTCCAGGCCCCTTGTTGAGAACCACTGCAAATAATCAAATAATCAATGTTTTTATACTTTTTGCAAAAAAAAAGATTTTTGATTATAATAACCTTTTTTATGCAAAAACAATCATATTTTGAAATGTATGGTATGTGTTATATCTGTTATATTGAGCTTGACAAGACTGGTATAAGTGTAAACAAAGAAATACTGATAAAGGCTGAATAAGAAACTCAACTCTGTGTATCTAAAATATGATCCCTTAAATATGATGTCTGAAACGTCAAACAATCATGTAGAAACAGAGAAATGTCAAAGCATAAGATGGTTAAATTGAAAGTGCAAGGATACAGGATGACTTAATTCCCACCATATTTCTGGTATTATCTATCAAACTAATCTAACTAATTTGATCGTTCACTTTTAAAACCGCGAGTGCAGCGCACGTGTAGCGCGTTAGCATTCGTTAGCCGGTTAGCTTGTTACTCGTGGTTCCATTTCTATTCACGCCTATTATTGTTTTCTTTTTTCTCTCTCCGTTTTCATTTCTCTCTCGCTCCGTTTTTCACAAGTTCATCAAACAACAGTGGTAAGTGACAAGTTAAGTTGGTATCATTCATCAATCACGGTGAGTAATGGCTTCTCCTTCTCTTGTTGTTTGCACTTCATGCCACATGTACAGTTTATCTCTCTCTGTCGGCGACGAGGGATTCACATGTGATAAATGCAGGGAAATAGTTAGGCTGACAGAGAAGATTTTCGAACTAGAGACACGCATCCAAACTTTAGTTGAGGATAGTAAGAATGTGAGGGCTGAAGATACTGCTTTGGATGCGACTAGCTCAGGGACTTCTGTACATTGTTCGGTTTCGGTTGTGCCCGTGCAGCAGGGCAACTGGGTGACTGTGAGGCGGCCTAGTCGCGGGTCAAAATACCACTCTTCCGTTCCCATCAAAACATCAAACAGGTTCTCCCCACTCGGTGACGCACCCACAGCTCTAGTAATTGGCGATTCTATTGTACGAAACGTGAAAATAGAGACACCAGCCACCATAGTCCAATGTTTACTGGGAGCCAGAGCGCCTGACATCTTGGCAAATTTAAAAGTGCTGGCTAATGCTAAACGTAAATTCAGTAAGATTGTTATCCACGTCGGCGCTAATGATGTTCGACTTCGCCAGTCGGAGATCACTAAAAATAATGTTAAAGAGGTGTGTGAACTTGCAAGTACGATGTCAGACACTGTAATATGCTCTGGTCCCCTCCCTGCTTACCGGGGTGACGAGATACATAGCAGACTGTCATCACTCAATGGCTGGATGTCAAAGTGGTGCCCGCAGAATAACGTAGGTTTCATAGACAATTGGATGAGTTTTTGGGGCAGACCTGACCTGTTGAAAAGAGATGGTGTTCATCCCTCCTGGGGTGGTGCCGCTCTTCTCTCTAGAAATATGGCACATAGTCTTAGAGTTCGTACTTGACTAACTAGGGCCCAGGTCAGGGCGCAGACAGACTGGCTAAACCGACCGTCTGCTAGCCGCCTCACGTCACAGAAGTCAGTTAATTCTCAGCACATAGAGACTCCACCTAGATATCACACTATAGAGACTGTGTCTGTTCCCCGTACTAGAAAATACAGAAAACGTCCAAACCAAAGTAATAGTAACAATTTAATTGATGTTCAACAAATAAAAAATGTTTACAATACAGAGAAACAATTGATAAAACTTGGCTTACTGAATATCAGGTCCCTGTCTACAAAAGCACTATTTGTAAATGATATGATCACTGACCATAAACTAGATGTGCTTTTTTTGACAGAAACATGGCTAAAACCAGATGAATACATTACTTTAAATGAGTCTACCCCTCCAAAATTACTGCTATAAAAATGAGCCACGTCCAAAAGTTAAAGGAGGAGGTGTTGCTACAATTTATAGCAATATTCTCAGTATTTCTCAGAGGGCAGGCTTTAAGTATAACTCGTTTGAAGTTATGGTGCTGCATATAACATTATCTAGAGAAACACGTGTTAGTGATAAATCCCCTATGATGTTTGTACTGGCTACTGTGTACAGGCCACCAGGGCACCACACAGACTTTATTAAAGAATTTTCTGATTTTCTATCTGAGTTAGTACTGGCTGCAGATAAAGTTTTAATTGTTGGTGATTTTAATATCCATGTCGATAATGAAAAAGATGCATTAGGATCAGCATTCATATACATTCTGAACTCTATTGGGGTTAGACAACATGTTTCAGGACCTACTCATTGTCGAAATCATACTCTAGATTTAAAACTGTCACATGGAATTGATATTAGTGGTGTTGAAATTCTGCAGCAAAGCGATGATATCTCAGATCATTATCTAGTCTTGTGTAAACTCCATAGAGCTAAAACTGTAAATTCTACTCCTTGTTACAAGTATGGTAGAATCATCACTTCTACCACAAAAGACTGCTTTGTGAGTAATCTTCCTGATTTATCTCAATTCTTCAGCATATCCAACAGCGCAGAAAAACTTGATGATGTAACAGAAACTATGGACTCTCTCTTTTCTAGCACTTTAGATACAGTTGCTCCTTTACGCTTAAGGAAGATCAAAGAAAACAGTTTGACTCCGTGGTATAATGAGCCCACTGTCACAGATCGACCAGGCTCCCACGCCAGCCAATCACATCGCACATCCTCACCTGAATATTAATGGAACACACCTGTACACACTCAGCACCTCATTACCACACACCATTTAAGCTCACACCTCACCACAGTCTAACATCCAGTCTCATTTATGCATAGTGACTTATGCTATCACAGCGACCTACCTGCTACTTACCTCCTAGTGTACTTACCTCCTGTGTTCTCTCCAGCGTCGTGTCTCCTGTGTACCCCAGTCTGTCTGCTCCAGCGATCCCTTCTGGAAGTCTACTACTCCGCCTGAGTGAGGTGTGTGCTCGGACCCAAATTGCTAATACTCCTGTCAAGACAAAGATCTCTAATCATCTTCTCATCAAACTTCATCTGGTCTACTGGATATTATACTCACCCTTTACAATCACCATTGCTCTGCTGATCCAAAAATAAACGTCTGTTGTTTAACCGATTCTCCGTCTGAGTCTGCTGATGTAACAGAAGACCGGACCCAAAACATCAAGGACAGCATGAGCAATACCGACCCCTTCCAGGAGCTCGTGGACAATCTCCGACGAGTCCTTCTTCCTTCACCGCCACCACCTCCAGCAACACCGATCACCTCCACGACGAACTCCATCACTTCTTCTGCACCCTTGATCGCCAGTCCCATGGCCTGACCAGCGCCCTTCTCAGGTGTGGCGGGGGAGTGCAACGGGTTTCTCTTACAATGCTCCTTAGCCCTAGAGATGCAACCGCAGCTGTACCCCACTGAGAGATCTAAGATCGCCTTCATCATATCCCTCCTGACAGGTAAAGCTCTACAGTGGGCTGAAACTATCTGGTCACAATCAGGCCCTATCACCCAATCACTCAATAATTTCATCACTCATTTCCGTGAAGTTTTTGGCCACTCAACAGCCGATCCTTCCATCAGTGATCAACTCTACCATCTCCGACAGGGAAATAGATCCATCCATGACTACGCCCTCCAGTTCCGCACTCTCGCTGCGGCTAGTGGATGGAACGAACGACCACTTCTAACCACTTACCGTCAGGGACTCGAAACCCAGGTTGCGGTTGCAACTCGCGGGGTATGATGATTCCTGTGGATTGGAAAATTTAATCCAACTATCCATTCGTTGTTCCACCCGCATGCAGTCATGTTTTGAGGAATCAGCCCGACTTACCCGTTGCACTCCTCAACAGCGCCCCCAAGAAGCAAGCCGCCCTCCAGAACCAGTTTACGAACCCATGCAAACTGACAGTGCCCGCTTATCGTACACTGAGCGGCAGAGGCGACTTACCCAAGGCTTATGTTTATACTGTGGAAATAATGGGCACATAATATCATCATGCCCCATTCGACCTCCTCGACTCCCGGTGAGTGCCATTCAACCCACCATATCCAGAATGAAACCCCTATCTACTGTTGTAATACTTACTGCCTCCACTGTATCTATTCCAGTCTACGCCCTACTCGACACAGGGTCCGCCGGAAACTTCATTTCAGGGAGCCTCTGCCGCCAGCTCAACCTCCCAACCGTTACCAACCAAACCATATACCAAGTCCAATCGATAACTGGAAAACCCATCAGCCGCCGTCATGTGAAACTCAGTGCGGGTCCCGTTCAGCTACGTGTGGGTGGATTACATGAAGAACACCTCCATCTGCTGGTTCTGGAGGGATCCACAACAGATATAATCCTCGGACTTCCATGGTTTGCTCAACATGACCCCCAGATCTCCTGGCGCACGGGAGAAGTCCTGAAGTGGGGCAACCAGTGTTTCCCAACCTGTTTTCCACGTCTACCTCACCCAGCTCCTCGTCAGATCCAATCCCTATCTGTAAACTCCACCTCCATAGAAAGCCCTCTCGAGAAACAGTCTGTCACTATACCCTCCTGTTATGCCCCCTTCAGAGATGTCTTCTGCCCGAAGAGGGCCTCCCAATTACCTCCTCACCGGCCATGGGACTGCGCGATTGAACTGGTACCAGGTGAGCCAGTGCCCAAAGGAAAGATCTACCCGCTGTCTCTAGCGGAACAGAAGGCAATGGAGGAGTACATCGAAGAGGCTCTTCAGCAAGGCTACATCCGCCCTTCGACATCCCCTGCTGCTTCAAGCTTCTTCTTCGTGGCAAAAAAAGGACGGAGGCTTGCGGCCTTGCATTGACTACCGGGCACTTAACAAAATCACCATCAAGTTCCGATACCCCCTTCCTCTCGTCCCAGCAGCCCTGGAACATCTCCGCGGAGCCACCATCTTCACCAAGTTGGACCTCCGCAGCGCGTATAACCTCATCCGGATACGCGAGGGGGACGAGTGGAAGACGGCTTTCGTAACACCTACTGGCCACTATGAATATCTTGTCATGCCGTATGGTCTTGTCAACGCCCCCTCCGTATTCCAGGACTTCATGCATGAGGTGCTCCGGGAGTATTTATACCGGTTCGTCTTGGTTTACATCGATGACATCCTCATCTACTCTCGGAGCTTGACCGAACATCGCCTCCACGTTGCAGAGGTCCTACAAAGCCTGCGCAAGTTTCACCTGTTCCTCAAGGCTGAGAAGTGTTCATTTCATCAACCGTCAGTACAATTCTTAGGATACAACATCGATAGTGGTGGCATCCGTATGGACGAGGGGAAGGTGGAAGCCATCAGGTCCTGGCCAGTCCCTTCCACCATTAAAGAACTTCAAAGATTCCTCGGGTTCTCCAACTTCTACAGACGATTTATTCAGAACTACAGTACCATTACCAGTCATCTCACCAACCTCCTACGTAACAAGCCCAAGTCTCTGTCCTGGACATCCGCTGCAACGGAAGCATTCGAACACCTGAAAGACGCCTTCATCCGTGCTCCAATCCTCGTCCATCCTGATCCCACAAAACCATTCATTGTGGAGGTAGATGCCTCTACTACGGGGGTTGGAGCTGTTTTATCCCAGCAGCAGGGGACTCCAGCCAAACTACACCCATGTGCCTTCTTTTCCCGTAAGCTCAGCCCGGCGGAAAGAAACTATGACATCGGCAATAGGGAACTTCTGGCCATCAAGTTAGCCCTCGAGGAATGGAGGCATTGGTTGGAGGGTTCACAACATCCATTCACCGTCCTAACTGACCACAAGAACTTACAGTACTTGCGTGAAGCCAAACGGCTCAACCCTCGCCAGGCCCGTTGGGCGCTCTTCTTTACCCGTTTCAACTTCACCATCTCTTACCGTCCAGGATCCAAGAACACTAAAGCCGATGCCTTATCACGTCTACATACTCCACAGGAAACCAAAGAAGAACCTGAATCCGTCATTCCCGATAAACTCATTGTCTGTCCCATCCAATGGAGTATCGACTCTGCCACCTCCTCCAATGCTTCCACGGCCATTCCGCCGGGCTGCCCACCAGGAATGCCGTATGTCCCTCGATTACAGCGCAATCCCCTAATCCACTCAGTACACACTTCACTGGGCACTGGCCACCCCGGGGCCAACAGCACCCTCTCGCTATTGAAGAACCGCTACTGGTGGCCCAACATGGCAAGGGACGTGAGAAGGTTCGTCCAGGGCTGTACAGAGTGTGCCATTTCCAAGAGTCCTCGCCACTTACCAGCAGGCAAGCTCCTCCCGTTGCCCATTCCAAATCGACCATGGTCACACCTGGGGGTGGATTTCATCACCGACCTGCCAGATTCAGACGGTAACACATGCATTCTGGTGATTGTGGACCGATTCTCAAAGTCTTGTCGACTCCTTCCTCTCAGAGGCCTGCCCACAGCCATGGAAACAGCCGAATTATTATTCAACTTCGTCTTCAGATATTTCGGCTTACCGGAGGACATTGTGTCGGATCGGGGTCCACAATTTATCTCCCGGGTCTGGAGGGGATTTTTCAAACTCCTAGGTGTGACCATGAGTTTGTCATCAGGATACCATCCCCAAACTAACGGGCAAATGGAGAGGAAGATCCAGGAAATCGGTCGCTTCCTACGAACCTTCTGCCATGACCACCAGGACTCTTGGAACCAGTTTATTGGCTGGGCCGAGTATGCCCAGAATTCCCTACGTCAACCTTCTACTGGACTCACTCCCTTCCAGTGTGTACTCGGTTACCAGCCACCCTTATTCCCCTGGTCTGGGGAACCATCAGAGATACCAGCAGTGGATTACTGGTTCAGAGAGAGCGAGAGGGTCTGGGACAATGCTCACCATCATCTTCAGCGAGCAGTGCGCAGGCGCAAGATGACAGCAGACCTTCGTAGGTCCGAAGCCCCCCATTACCAACCGGGACAGAAGGTCTGGCTGTCAACAAGGGACATCAGACTGCACCTGCCCTGTAAAAAATTAAGTCTCTGATATGTTGGCCCCTTCACGATCTTGAAACAAATCAACCCGGTCACCTTCCAACTACAACTCCCTCCACAATATAAGATCCATCCCACATTCCATGTCTCACTGTTAAAGCCTTACCACCCTCCTGTCTCTCCCTCCACAGAGCCTGGTCCAAGTGAGGAACCCCCTCTTCCACTGATTCTGGAGGATGGCGCCATATACGAGGTTAAGAAGATCCTGGATTCCCGGCGCCGTGGTGGTCAGCTGGAATACCTTGTTGACTGGGAGGGCTATGGTCCGGAGGAGAGATCTTGGGTCCCCAGGAATGACGTTTTAGACCCAACCCTACTCGAGGAATTCCACTTAACCTACCCAGATCGACCAGCTCCCAGGGGAAGAGGTAGACCACCACGCCGTCGGCGTCCTCGGCCCTCTGGAGCGGGCCGTGGAGAGGGGGGTAATGTCACAGATCGACCAGGCTCCCACGCCAGCCAATCACATCGCACATCCTCACCTGAATATTAATGGAACACACCTGTACACACTCAGCACCTCATTACCACACACCATTTAAGCTCACACCTCACCACAGTCTAACGTCCGGTCTCGTTTATGCATAGTGACTTATGCTATCACAGCGACCTACCTGCTACTTACCTCCTAGTGTACTTACCTCCTGTGTTCTCTCCAGCGTCGTGTCTCCTGTGTACCCCAGTCTGTCTGCTCCAGCGATCCCTTCTGGAAGTCTACTACTCCGCCTGAGTGAGGTGTGTGCTCGGACCCAAATTGCTAATACTCCTGTCAAGACAAAGATCTCTAATCATCTTCTCATCAAACTTCATCTGGTCTACTGGATATTATACTCACCCTTTACAATCACCATTGCTCTGCTGATCCAAAAATAAACGTCTGTTGTTTAACCGATTCTCCGTCTGAGTCTGCTGATGTAACACACACTCACACCCTAAAGAGAGCAGCCCGGAAAATGGAGCACAGCTGGAGGAAAACAAAACTAGAGGTATTTCGTATAGCTTGGCGGGAAAGTACCCTATCCTACAGAAAAGCATTAAAAACTGCTAGATCTGATTACTTTTCGTATATCCTCACAATTATATTCCTTCTCAGAGAAAAATGGTATCTGTGAGGAATTCCAGTCAGGATTTAGACCGTATCATAGTACTGAGACTGCTCTCATTAGAGTTACAAATGACCTGCTTCTATCATCTGATCGTGGTTGTATCTCTTTATTAGTTCTACTGGATCTTAGCGCTGCGTTCGACACTATCTAACTCACTATCTCACTATCTTCGACACTACCTAACACTGTTCGGGAGGCAGACACACTCTGTCAGTTTAAATCTAGATTAAAGACACATTTCTTTAACCTGGCTTACACATAACACACTAATACACTTCTATTATTCAAATCCGTTAAAGGATTGTTAGGCTGCATTAATTAGATCAACCGGAACCGGGAACACTCCTCATAACACACGATGTACTAGTTACATCGTAAGAAGAATGGCATCTACGCTAATATTTGTCTGTTTCTTTCTTATTCTGTTTCTCAGTCCGTGTCCGGATCAGATGGTGGATGGTGGTCTGCGACCCTGATCGTCGGCGGAGGTCGGACACCTGGATGAGCCCCAGGGACATATCCCCAGTGAAGACCTCGACTTAAATACAATAAAACTAAAAATTAAACAAAATAACTATAATATAATGAAATACCTAACTACATAATACTATTATTGTTAGAAATTGCAACAATATAAAAATAGAAATATAATACATTTATACATTTAAAATTTAATTAATAAGTAAAAAAATAAATAAACAATAATATCCTGGCCAGAGGAGAACTGGCCCCCCGACTGAGCCTGGTTTCTCCCAAGGGTTTTTTTCTCCATTCTGTCACAGAGGGAGTTTTGGTTCCTTGCCGCTGTCACCTCTGGCTTGCTCAGTTGGGGACACTTAATTTCTAGCGATTATCGTCAGTTTGATTTCATAGATACTATTTAAACTAAACTGAGCTAGACAGTGACATCTCTGAATTCAATAATGAAATGCCTTTAACTGAAAATTGAGTGTTTCATCTTATTATTATACATTACTGACACTCTATCCTCCAATCTGATACTGTTTTGACACAATCTGTATTGTTAAAAGCACTATATAAATAAAGGTGACTTGACTTGACTTGACAGAATGCTCTATGCAGAGCTCTGTGCAAAACGAGATAAAAATCATTTTAATGCAATTTGCATGCAATTTGACTGATATTCCAATATCAATGTTTTAGACATTTTAAACTAAACAGAGTCAAGTCTGTCAGATAATGTGACTCATTTCAATATCCTGCTAATTATATAAGTACTGTGGTCATGTGCTCACAAATGGGACAAATGGCACATTTCCTAAAATTGACCATATAGCCATTTCACAGAACACCATAAGAGTACACAGTTTGAGGGTTAATAAAGTTTACCCTGTCAGTATCAAGTGTGTTCAAACAAACCAATTACCCCAATGATACTCCGCTTAATGCATTTGACCTAGACTGGAACGCCAACCCATCAAGAGCATCATATTTTGGAAAGAACACCAGAATCTGTGCATTTGTTTCCTCCTCCACTTCCTCCAGGCTTCCTTGCATGCCTCTTATACGATTACACAAGCAGTGTGTGCCGTACAGCGCGCTTCTCCTGTCTGAATCAGACGAGTGGTTTGGCCTTGGGTGCTAGTCATACACACCATAATCCTTGAGGATTAAGAGGAGCCTCTTCATCATTTGATTGTGTGACATTAAAAATAGAATGCTTGAGCAAACATGGGCCGTAAACAAAGCTCTCCAATCGCCACTTCACAAAAAACAAACAAGGTTACACTTCAGCTGTAGGCGTAATGAAGGGAACACTTGCGCCGATACCCTAAAAAGTGCATGTGTGGACCCCGATGTTACAGACAGATAAATGAAAAATCATGAATAATCATTTCAGATCGTTATGCCCATTGTTTAGCAGTAGATTGCTATCATTTAACCTGATGTTCTTGTGCTTACAAGTAGCTGTTATCACAGATTATACAAATGCAAAAGATTAGCTGTTATCTCTAAGAAACCTGGAATCATTACGAGAATAGTGACTGGAAAAAAACCTAACTGATTTGCTTAGCAACAACCAGCATATGTTTACTATTCCAATCAGTCGATTGATGTTAGCATCAACGTTTGTCACAAGATAAAGAGGCCCACACTGACAGGGTGAAAGACGCCCCGTAGGTACTTGAGAGAGGATTTGTCATACACATGAATGTAGTTCCTTCTCTAGTCTAAACACTCATGCCTACATAAAGCAATCACTCAGTCAAAATGAATGGTGCACCAACCATTCATTTTAGTGTTGATTAGAATACAGAGGTGTCGTGCCATTAAATTATCATGACAGTATATGATATTCAAGGAAATGTGGGTTGATTGTGATTTTAGTTAATTGTTCTGCTGTAAAATATACAGGCTAGATTTGTCTTCATGTGGATAGTGGCTCCACTCAATAGCAGACACATCAAACCTGTGTTATTTTTCACCCAGTCCATGTATTTTACACTTTAAGATTCATTAAGATCCCATAACAGCAAAAAACATAGGGTTTCAGAAAAAAAAAAAAAGAAGAGAAAAAAAAAAACAGTTTGAAGACTGTATACTCCCTTTAGATTGCTCTTCACCAGACATCAGCACAAACCGAAGAAGATATCAAGGTCAGCAGAGATACTTGCACCTAAATTAATCATGAGAGGAGTCATCACTGGATAACCTCGAATATCTTTCTGCATCATTGACCAAAAGATGTGCCAGCACTGCCAGACTATAACAAATTAAGGTCAGATCATAAAGGTAAAATCCATATTTGCTGAAACAGCCTCACGTGAACTCTAAGTATAACTTTCTGTTTGTGCTATTTTCAGGGTTGTGCACAATTCAGAATTAAAAATTCCTTAATAATTTTATTGGGGGGGTATGAAATTTTACAGCCGAAACAGATAACCGATTATTCAGTATGATATCTGCTAATACTGATAGTTTGGTATCAATCTCTCCCAACTAATGCTATAAACTATACAGGGAACCCTCTCATTTTGTACATTAGAGGCTAAAATGAACAACAAAGCTATAATATTCAATGCTATTTATGGTCACACTTTATATTAGGTGGCCTTAACTACTATGTACTTACATCAATAAAGTACAAATACTTATTGTGGTCATATTGTATTGCAAAATACTTTTGCTGCTATTGAGGTGGGATTTGGGTAAGGTTAGGGACAGGTTTGCTGGTATGGGTAGGTTTAAGGGTGGGTTAAGGTGTAAGGGATGGGTCAACAGTGTAATTATAAATGTAATTACAGAAATTAATTACAGATGTAACTACATATAGGTATTTTTAAATATATAAGTACAATGTAAAAACATGTATGTACACAATAAGTGCATTGTATCAAATGATTAATTTAAATGTAAGTACATAGTAGTTAAGGCCACCTAATATAAAGTGAGACCATATTTATTTTTCAGATACAATAATCTCACTCAAATAAAAATATTTGTATACAACTATATTGCTCATAAGGTTTTCATAAAAATATATTTTCAAACATATAAGTGACATATTGTTCAGAGGCTGTTTTATTTGACGTCTTTTTTTTCAGCTAAAACCCTGACTGAGCAACTACATGAGACATGATACATTTTGGTAAGTTGTACTTACATCAACATATCTTCTGGTGTTTATTCATGTTTATTTTGTGCTATAACTTGTATAACTTGAATTACAGCAGCTACAGCGATCAGTCACGCCATATTTAAAAGCGTCAAAATTGCATTTATTGTTTGAATTTTGTGATAAAATGTACAGGATTTGAAAACTGAGACTTTGTTTCTTATCAGAAGTATCAAAGCACAAAGCTCTTTTAGATAATTGAAGGTGCATTAAAAATAATGTTTTTTTGAAGGGAAAACCACAGACCTAGCAACCCTGGCTTGAACTATGAGGGATTCATAGCTGCATTAATGCGTTATTATTGCTTTAACCCAGACAGCCCTAAATTCAACACAATACATCGATGCATCCCTAATTGATGCCAGTGAAGAACCTTTATTTTTAAAAATAAAGGTCCTTCATTGTAATCTATGATTCCATGAAGAACCCTTAACACCCACGGAAACATTCCACTGAACAAAAGTTTATTTCGTTAATTAACTCTTTCCCTGACATTGATAGAATTTTCCATCATTTATGAAACAATGCTTCCCCACCATTGACATAACTTTTTGGATTTCTGTGTTTTCCCTGGTGTACAGTAGGAAGTGCTATCTTCTGAAAGAGTACTGAATGTTTAGGTTTTTTTTATTTTTGTTTTTGTTTTTGTTTGTATGTTTTGTTTTGCAAAATGTTACTTTATGGAATTTATTCACATTCAAGTTTGAAAAAAATAATGCATGAAGTTAGAATATTTATTTATTTATTTACATTTCAGAGGCTCCGTTCAATAACGGAGAAAAATAAATAAATAAATAAATAAATATTGTAAGGCTATTAAAATTTTTGTGAAAATGATCAAAAATGCTGTCCATGTCTGGCAACTTAAAAGAAAAAAAAAAAATCTGGCAGGTGGGGAAAGATTAAAAAAGAAGAAAAAAGTTATTTTATGAACGTCATTAAAATGTTTATTTGGGAACCAAAAATGGTTCTTTTTTGGCTTCAGTGCAAAAACACCCTTTTGTAACCTTTAGTTTTAAGAGTGTACCTTAAAAAGTATACCTTTGAAAAGTCTGGCACTTCCAAAAGCGAATAGCCTTTGGTTTTCCGTAACAACGAAAAATAACACAAGCTGATAGTGTTGAGTGCGACAGAAACAATGAGTCAGAGACCTGCTTTATGAAGCAGTACAATGGCTTCTGCAGCCCGTGTGTCCTCAACTGTATTTAAGTGCACAACAAACACAAAAGTCTTTAACAACAGGCCTCTTTTCAACTGCTTTCAAAGGCTTTGAGATGGTGACCTTCTATGATAACAGCCACGTTATGTTCTCACTCAAGCAATTACAATGAGTAACAAAAAGTGTAAGCAATATACACATGGCGAAGACTCGTCCGTCAATTTAAGTTGAGCACACTGAATGCGTTTCAGATGCTAGCGTCATCGGGAATAACACAAAACGATGCAACACAATGTGGGTTTTTTTTTTTTTTTTTTTTGAGTGAATGGTCTAATTCAATAGTCCAGGCTTTTCAAACTCCTGGAAATTTGTTTATCATTGATTCATCATCCACCTTCCCTGCTGTGATCCAGATTTCTTTATTGATTCGGATGCAGGGTGCGCAGTCTAGCAGCACTGTATTCTTTTACTCCAGTCATTAGACATCGATCTGGCCAAACTTTTCATTTTCCAGTCAGATGAATTCAGTGGGGTGGAGAGCCGCCTTTCATCCCCAGAGCCGCAAAGGAGCTCTAATTTTCAGAGACATGCTGCAACAAGCTGTGCGTTTAGATGCAATTAAACGATTCAGCCTTCATAATCTCAAAATCGATAAGTCATATACTGCAAACCAAGCGTTGACTCCCTATTTTGGATTGAATATTAGGGTGAAAATCTCAAATGAATCTCCTGAAACTGTTATTAACATTACAGCTTGTGACATGCACCTGTTAACACATCATTGTTCAGGCTGTCAAAATACTGCCACATATCCCGTTTTCTAAATGTTTAAATGACTTCAAAGCTTCTGTACAGCAACTGCTACAACTTTCAAAGCTTTTTTGAATATTTTTGGGGGGGGGGGTAGTCAACTGTCTGTTTTTTGTAAAGCGAAACTCTGCAGTCGTCCTATAAGATATTGAATTCACAAGACAGCACTAACACACGCAACGCAGTCATGCTAAGCCTCTATCTTGACAGATGGGTGAAAAATGAAGGTTGGCGAGTCGAACAGGATGTACAAACCCTCTGCAAGTTAAGCAAACCCTTTGACAAGATGTCCACAATGAAAAGGTGCAAGCATGTCACATTTCTGTTCTTGCTGATGTGCCGTTTAATGTGTTTACCATCTCTGCCTGATGCATTGCTTTTATTCCTAAGTAGTCTATTGATTCAAAACCACATCAGTTTAATTTCATTTTAAAAATTCTTGTATTCAAAAACCATGCATTAGCTTTCAGTTTGTTCTACCTCACCATTGACTGTGATTTTGCCATGTACAACATGTTCCTGGATTAACACTGATGGTGCTGGAATTACATTTTTATCATCCAATCAGGCTTTAGGGTTTGGGCTGGGGCTACATCTTATGTAAACACACTTCAAAGTGAAAACTAATTTTCTTCAATTAATTTTTAATGATAACTTTATTATTTTTTATTTTTATTTTTTTATTAAAAATGTCAGGATTTACTAAAAACATGCCGTGAAACATTAGCAATGAAAAGGTGTGGGCACAGTTAATTTTGTGACTGATCTTATTGCATATGTACTTGCAGGAGTTTCCCTTTCAGACACAACATTTATGAGAGGAGAGCATTTAAATAGATCATTCATTGAGATTTACTAAGTTCCGTAGTAATATTTGCACCATTATTAAACAGCCAAAAAAGCATGTCATAACCCAATTTGCACCTGAATGATTCTTTTCTACTCTTATGAAATGGCTGCATGTGAAATTGTGATGTCACAATTCTCCTCAACACTCCCCCATAACATTGTGTCATTGTATGTAACCAAGGAGGTAGGCTACATTCTGAACAACTCATGTCTGTCTATTAATTACAAGAGCGATACTGCTGTTGGAAAAAGATGTTGAGTAAGACCTACAAACTTCAGATGTTGTTCTGTCAGTGAATGTTAAAAAAAACAAAACCTGCACCACCAAAAACTTTGTATAACCTTTCTAAATATCTGAGCATTAAAAATGCATGGCTTAAGTTTATTTTTAATGATGAGTCTGAGCAACTGAAAGATAAAGTTTTGGTTTGTTTTTCACATTTCAAAATGGACTGTTTTATTAATTATTCTAAACAAGCTGGAGGTTTTTCAATTTTTTTTACTGAAAGATACTGCAGTTCCAAGCATTTTGTCCTCAGATACGACACAGGTGATAAATATCAAACCAGCATTTAATGCTATTAAGCGAATCATTGTTTGAGTGTTGCTAATAAAATCAGTACTAACCTGTATCAGAAATACTTGCTTAAGCTGCAGCGTCTTTTGTAATACAACAAGATAAGGGTTGCCAGGTTTTTGGAACAAAACCCGTCCAGTTGCTACTCAAAACTAGCCCAAATCACGTTTCGAGTAGGGTCCACTGGTAAAAATCGAGTTCCGGGGGGTAAAATATATGTTTTTTGGTGGGGATCCCCTGATACAATTCGCATTCCAGGGGCTAAATATCACATTATTGGGGTCACTTCAACCCGCGGACATGAAAAACAACCCACGGCAACAGTGTTAAAGTAGCCCAATTCCGTGGGAAAACCATGGACTTGGAAACACTGGACAAGATATCTAAAGATATATTCGACAATGTTAAATGAATAGCTGTCACTACTGAGTTCAGTTTGTTTCTTCATCATGGAATTTTAGTTTTTTTCACAGTCAGTTTCCTGTTTCCTTTGTTCTCGGTTTCCCGCCAGTCATTGGTTTCCATGGACATTCGTTAACGGGCACACCTGTTTGTATTTAGTTCCTCACCATTGTGTATTTAAGTTGCTCACTTCCTATTCCTCATTGTCTGGTACTGTTTGCATATATATCTGCACGCCGCCTTGAGTTTGTTAAGCCTTTTGAGTTTGTTATAATAAATATTACCATTATTTGGAAACCTGACCCATTCTTCTTCATTATCTTGGACAAAACGTGACAGTAGCTTTATATTTCACCTTATTTATTCATTTATTTATTTACAGGATTTAGTTCTTTCCTTCACTAAAGCCGTTGAGTACAAAGTTTTGTACATTTTTAAAAGTTTGTAAGGTTATTTATCTCATAGCTGGCTTGGTTCAAGGCTTATGAAGCTTTAACCTAGGCTTTTTAGTCTATATGAGGGAAAAAAACGAATGGAAACATTACTTCCAGAAGCAACGCTACTAAAAAGAAATGGGTGAGCCCCAATATAATCTACTGGCAAATTCATGGTCACCCTGTTATGATACGGAAAAATGTGAGTCTGAGGTTTTTAATCATGTATTTGAGCTTTAATCAGGAAGTGTTTACAGTACAAAACAAACTGCCATGTTTACAATGGTGACCTTGTGTCATACATATCATATGATTGGTTTGAAAAAACGCTTGTGATCTTGCTGTAGTCGTGGTAGAGCATAGCCTTACTCAACCTTGATTACCGCCAGTGGTATTACTACAGCACAGTTTTATTTCAAAGTACTTCTAGTTTCAAGGTCTACAGGCTACAGCCAATATTCTGTAGTATACGTATTGATTTTGTGCCAGTGCGGGGTTTGATTTTCACACTTTGATGCTGTATGAACCACCATCACAAGTAAAGCAGAGGAGCCAATAGTGTACCAGTGAGGAAGCCTTTATCAGTAAGGTAAGTCTGCGTGAATGTACTATATCATGATTTAACCTGATTGCCTTTGTCATTGTCTTTCAGTACACATTGTGTATGCGGTATCATTCATAATGCCGATGCCTTGTCTGAGAATGTACTAACATACACACCTAAATTATTTATTACGGTTTCTGTTTGTAGTTGTTTTGTGTGCCTCTGGAAGCCTCCACCAGCTAGATCCTGTAATGATTAGTCTAAAAATATCCCCATACGAATTCTTGACCCTGTTAAAGAAGTCTATTGTAAGATATAAGTAAAAGCGACTTAGGCAAGCCAATAATACAGCTGAGATGATACTGCATCAGAGATATTCCTTCACTCATTTATTCACAGACTCACGTTCTGTTCTTCAGCTTCTCTCCATGCAGATCGCGTCCCCCGGTGTTAATTAGTAATGCTGTTTTCCTCACTTATTTCAGTCTAGAGGCGCATTTGTGAATTGCTGTAAGTCTTTTTCACCCGGACCTGTTTTACAATGAAAGTAATGCTATGAGTTTCCATATTTTAATGGCACTAATGTGGGCTTTATTATAATGTGATTTCTATGGATTTAAGGAAAGCTACAGTTCTAATCTATTAAATCTAAAACTATCTTTTTATTACTTTATTTTATTGTTTTTTTATTGTTGTTGTTGTGTTTGTTTTTTTTTTATAATAATTAGTATTCCATAAATTCTAATGAAGACAAATGATGGCTTTTATAATTAATATTTACTGTTAAATTAAAATATCATGACAAAACTTAGTTTAGAGGAAGAAAAATATAGACATAATTGATTAAAATAATCAGATATATTGGTTAACTGAACCACTTTTCTCACTCAAATGCATATATATATATATATATATATATATATATATATATATATATATATATATATATATATATATGCATTTGAGTGAGAAAAGTGGTATATATATATATATATATATATATATATATATATATATATATATATATATATATATATATATATATGTGTGTGTGTATATATATATATATATATATATATATATAAGAATAGAATATCCAGGTATTTTTACAGCAGAACTGAGAATGCAGCAAATGTTAACTGGATCTAGGTTTTGTGCTAGTCAGAGTCTGTCGTTTAAATTGTGCATGTGTAGTTTCCATAGAAATTAAAGATTTAAATCATGAAGAATTCAGAGTGCTAACTTCTTAACAGTAGTTATACTGTATACTCATTAGCTGCGATGTTAATTCAAATCTTTAATGTTTGAAACGTTTAAATTAGTAAAAGGCTTTAAGCATCTGTTAAATGAATTAGTGTAAATGTAAATGAATGTTATTTTAGTCAACTGAAATGCCATTTTAAAATAGAGCAAAATTAATAAATGTGATGTGACAAAATATTACAGGATTACTGTATTTACTCTTTGTGAATTCCTGTTTTAGATGGTGTGGTGGTTAAAAGTGTACCATCCTGAATTCCCAGTAGCCTTCTGTTTAAAGGACCAGATCCTTTAAACAGAAGGATCCGGTCACTCTTAGTGTGGTGGTTAAGGTCTAATTAAGTCCTTCTCCATTTGTCCTGCTAGCAATCTGATTTCACCTGCTGAACATATTCTAATTCTATTCTTTATAAAAAAAAAAAAAAAAAAATATATATATATATATATATATATATATATATATATATATATATATTAAAATTTAAAATAAAAAAACCTACCCCTATGGCTTTTCTAATCTTTTAATATTCTATCTATTTGTTTTCTTTTTTTTATTTATTATACAGTTAACAAAAGCAAAAAGTAGGAGTGCACGATAAATATCGGGCAATAATTAATGCGCATCTTCCCAGTAAAGCCGGTGTCCTGACATTTTATCCTACCTGTCAGATTTTCCTACCAGAGCTTACTGCACATGCGCACGTCAATATTGTATCATTTTATTCACGCTGAACAACAATATTTAATGTATCTGCATTACTGTAAAGGTAGGTTTAGGGTTTGGTAAGTGTATACATTAATAAAACACAATCTAATATGTAGAAAAAAAAAATATTTATTGTTGGTTTCCGGTAGCTGTATCCCTTCTAGCCACAAACGTGAATATAACACATAATTACTGTATTTGCATTACTGTAAGGGTAGGTTTAGGGTTGTGGTAGGTGTAGACATTTAATAAAACATAATTTGACAGGTAGCATTTTTTGTTGTCAAATTGTGCTACCTACTGTTTTAATGGGAGGTAGCAAAATCTGACAGGGTAGCACAAATCGACAGAACACCGGTTCTCTAATCAGCGGTAAATTCCAACACGTGCGTGATTTCACATTGAGCAGCATTTACTACACAGAGTCGTTGTTCACTGACAAGCTGCGCAAAACCATGCTGATAATGAACATGGATTTGCGCAGCTTGTCAGTGAACAACGGCTCTGTGTAGTAAATGCTGCTCAATGTGAAATCACGCACATGTTGGAATTTACCGCTGATTAGAGAACCGGCTTTAATGACAAGATGCGCATTAATTATCGTCCGATATTTATCGTGCACCCCTAGCAAAAAGGCCTCTAACACTAAGCTTGCTCTATTCTTTTTCTATTATATCTGTTTTTTTTTTTTTTACTATTTATTATATAATAAAAAAAAAAACTTGCTACTTATACTGAGTTAAACTAACTGAGACTTGTTATAGCACTTGCATATCATTGCTCTTTTGTTGATTTTGATTGCTTCCATTGTCCTCATTTGTAAGTTGCTTTGTGTCTGCTAAATGACTAAATGTAAATGTAAATGTAAACATGATATTTTAAATTGAGAGAATGAAGACGTGCACATGCTGTTTGAATGCCTTCGCTTTCTATCCCATTAAGTACAAACCCGTAACATTTCTGGCTTCTGAGCAAATTAAGAGCCAATTTATTACTTTGTGTATTTTGTTTTTGTCATTATCAGGATATAGTGAAGTAAACTGACATGGAGAAAGCTGCTGTAGCAGGTGTTACCAACATTATTAGCTGATTATATCATTGGTGGAATCAATTATTAGGTATTAATGTATTAATATATTAACATACCACTCTGGTTGAAGAGTTTGTGTTAGTATTACATGTTGTTTTATTGTTATTATGAAAAATGTAGGCATTAAATAAATAAAATTCTATGCAAAAGTGTTGGAACATATGACACGTCTATGAATTTATTTATTTAAACATGCACTATAAAATGTAGACATTTTTGCTGCTCATAAAAACCTTGTGATGCTTTTACGAGAAAAAAAAAAGGTTTCTGGACAAAAATAAATAGAAATTATTTTTTAAACTTAAAAATTGTTTTATAGTCAAACCAAAATTTATTCAGACACCTTCAACATTTCTCACATTATCACTCGTTATACTTTAGAAAATGGTAATAAAATATGACAAGAACTCAAGAGTTAAACTGTGTCAGAAAGTCTGGTCAAAGTGTCAAATCAAATTTTTGGTCCCAAATTTTTATCAATTTTACTGGTAGTCCACCTGATGAAGAATTTTTGGGTATAATATGTTACAGTTTACTTTATTTTGTTATCTTCACTTATATAAATGAACAATAGTGTCCTGCACCCACTAGCAAAAAAATATTTAAAAATTATATCTGGTATCTGAATAATTTTTGGCTTGACTGTAAATGCTTCATTCATTCAGTCTGTTTAAAAATCATCGTAGGATCAGAGCTGGAATCTAGAGATGGTCAATTTTGGTCAGTTTATAATTCCCATATTTACATTTGTTTTATTTCATAGTTTTGATGACTTTATTATTATATGTGTAAAATAGTAATAAAAAAAAAATCTAATTTGTAAATAAAACGTCTCGGTTACGTATGTAACCCTCGTTCCCTGAAGGAGGGAACGGAGACGTCACGTCGGATGACCGACGAAATTGGGATCTCGCCAGAGAGACCAATCCACTTCGAGTGTAACTAAACGAGCCAATGGACATTGGCATGCGATTATTGCATCCAGCTGCCGCTGATCACAGCGTGAGCATAAGAGGCAGCTGATGCACCGCATCAATTATGTTTTCGCTGAGGAGCCGAGCCGGCGACCCGGCAGCTCAGCGGTGGTACAGCGACTGTGGCGACGGGACGTGACGTCTCCGTTCCCTCCTTCAGGGAACGAGGGTTACATACGTAACCGAGACGCTCCACTTTCAGTCAGTCACTCCGAGTCACGTCGGATGACCGACGAAATTGGGATCCCTACCAAAGCCCCACAGGAGCTGTCGCCCAACCCGCAGCTCTACAAATGTCTGCTAGCGAGGCACCACGAGCCAGCCCCCAGGACGATGCGACACCCCTAGTGGAGTGAGCACGCAACCTGAGCGGGCAGGGCACACCTTGTGCTTCATAGGCCAAGGTGATAGCATCCACTATCCAGTGGGTCATCCTCTGCTTGGAGACAGCCTTCCCCTTCTGCTGTCCTCCGTAACAGACAGAGAGCTGTTCTGAGGTCCTGAAGCTCTGAGTTCTATCCACGTACTGACGCAGTGCGCGTACAGGACAGAGCAAAGCTAGGGCTGGGTCTGCCTCCTCCAGGGGCAGCGCTTGCAGGCTCACTACCTGGTCCCTGAAGGGCGTGGTAGGAACCTTGGGCACATAGCCGGGGCGGGGCCTCAGTGTTGCACTGGAGTCAGCCGGCCCAAACTCAAGGCACGACTCGTCGACCGAAAATGCCTGCAGGTCCCCCACCCTCTTGATTGAGGCCAATGCAGTCAGGAGTAGGGTTTTCATAGAAAGAAACTTCAACTCGACTGACTGCAATGGCTCAAAGGGGGCAGTTTGTAGGGCTCTTAGCACCAAAGCCAAATCCCAAGAGGGAAGGGAGGGAGGCCTCGGAGGATTTAACCTCCTGGCCCCCCTAAGAAACCTGACGACCAGATCGTGCTTCCCCACCGACCTCCCCTCTATGGGGTCGTGGTGGGCAGAAATAGCAGCAACATATACCTTAAGGGTGGAGGGGGACAGCCTACGCTCCAACCCTTGTTGCAAAAAGGAAAGCACGGCTCTGATCGAACATCTCCGGGGGTCCTCCTGGTAAGAGGAACACCATTCGACGAACAGGTTCCACTTCAGCGCATAGGCCCGTCTTGTGGACGGTGCTCGTGCTGAAGCGATAGTGAGCGCTACCTCCTGGGGCAGGTCACCTAGAACCTCCGCGTCCCGTCCAGGGACCACACATGAAGTTTCCACAAGTCTGGACGCGGGTGCCAGAGGGTGCCCCGTCTCTGAGAAAACAGATCCTTCCTCAGAGGAATCGGCCAGGGAGGGGCTGTCGCGAGGAGCATGAGTTCCGGGAACCAGGTCCTGTTGGGCCAATATGGAGCCACTAACAGGACCTGCTCCTCGTCCTCCCTGATCTTGCACAGCGTCTGTGCTAGCAGGCTCACTGGGGGAAACGCATACTTGCGCAAGCCCTGGGGCCAGCTGTGTGCCAGTGCATCCGTGCCGAGCGTTGCCTCGGACAGGGAGTAGAACCACTGGCAGTGGGTGGTTTCCGGAGATGCAAACAGGTCTACCTGAGCAACTCCGAACCGACTCCAAATCAGCTGGACCGCCTGGGAATGGAGTCTCCACTCCCCAGGAAGTGCCGCTCGAGACAGCTCGTCGGCCGCCTGATTGAACACTCCTGGGATGTGGATGGCACGAAGGGACCTCAGATGCTTCTGACTCCAGAGGAGGAGGTGGCGGGCGAGTTGCGACATGCGACGGGAGCGCAAACCGCCTTGCCGGTTGATATACGCAACGGTCGCAGTGTTGTCCGTACGGACCAGAACGTCCCTGCCCCGAAGGCGCCCTCTGAGGCGGCACAGGGCAAGACGTACTGCCAGCAACTCGAGGCAATTGATATGCCAACGCAAAAGGGGGCCCGTCCAAACCCCGATACTGCGTGCCCGTTGTACGTGGCACCCCAGCCGGTGGCTGAGGCATCCGTGAATACCACAGCATGCCTGGATACCTGCTCCAGGGGCACTCCTGCCCGAAGGAACGAGGGATCTGACCACGGGCTGAAGGTCTTGCGGCAGGCCAGTGTAATCTGAACCCGGTGTGTACCGCGTTTCCACGCCCACCTCGGGATTCGGCCATGGAGCCAGTGCTGAAGCGGTCTCATATGGAGCAGACCGAGCGGAACTATGGCCGCAGCTGCAGCCATATGCCCCAGGAGCCTCTGAAAGAGTTTCAGTGGGACCGCTGTCCTGCCTGATAAAGTCTTGAGGCAGTTCAGCACCGACTGAGCACGTTCCTGGGTGAGGCGTGCTGTCTGGTTGACCGAATCCAACTCCATGCCGAGAAAAGAGATCCTCTGCGTTGGCACGAGTTTGCTCTTTTCCCAATTGACCCGAAGGCCCAACTGGCTGAGGTGCCTGAGCACCAGGTCCCTGTGTGCGCACAACAGCTCTTGAGACTGTACAAGTATGAGCCAGTCGTCGAGGTAGTTGAGAATGCGCACACCCTGTTCTCTCAGGGGAACAAGGGCCGCCTCTGCGACTTTGGTGAAGACACGAGGCGAGAGGGACAGCCTGAAGGGCAGGACCTTGTACTGATATGCCCGACCTTCGAACGCGAATCGCAGGAATGGCCTGTGCCGCGGAAGAATCGAAACATGAAAGTACGCGTCCTTCAGGTCGATCGCTGCAAACCAATCTAGGGGACGGACGCATCCAAAAATGCGTTTCTGCGTCAACATCTTGAACGGCATCTTGTGAAGTGCACGGTTCAAAACTCGCAGATCCAAGATCGGTCGTAACCCACCGCTTTTCTTGGGCACAATGAAGTAAGGGCTGTAAAACCCCAACCTCATATCGGCTGGAGGGACCGGCTCTATTGCATCCTTCGCCAGTAGGACTGCAATCTCCGCGAGCAAGACAGGGGCATCGACGGCTTTGACTGAAGTGAACCGGATGCCCCTGAACTTGGGGGGACGCCGGGCGAACTGAATCGCATAGCCGAGTCTGATGGTCCGCAGGAGCCACCGGGACGGGCTGGGGAGCGCTAACCAGGCTCCGAGAGACCGCACCAGTGGAACCAACGGGGCCACCGACGCGCCCGCGGTGGGGCAGCGAGGTGGAACAGCGAGGTGGAACACAGGGACCGGCCCCAGGGCCTGTGACGGCAGGGGGCGGGGTCTGGGTGTGTAGTGTAGCACTCACCTGATTTCTCCTCGCGTGGGAGGAGACACAGGAACCCGGCTTGAGGCTTGTGACAGCCCGGCGTTTGACGACTTGAAGCGGGGACTGGAGTGCTACTGCCCTTACCTGGTTCCACGAATGGGCAGGAGGGGTGCTCTTGGGCAACCACCCGCTGCCTGCTGGCGAGAGAGGAGGAGGGAAGCTATCCTGTGATGCACGGATCACCACTCTCCTCCTCTTGAGACCCAGAGATTGAGGAGACCGTTTTTTACTGATGTTTTGGGTACCGCTGGCTGCTGGGCCAGCGGCGGAACAAAATGAACAAAAGATACTCCACCCGGCCCTCTTCCGGGGGAGGGAGTGGTGCAGTCACCATCTCCTGATGAGCAGTCTCCTCCATCTCTGGGTCGACCGTCCCAGGGCCTCTTGCACTTGCCGCCAGGTTTGGCGGGGGCCTGGAAGGGCTGGGCGTCCTGCCTGCGACCGGCTCCACAACGCTGCCTGGTGAAAGGCTGCTGCGGCTGCGCGGGAGCGGGGGGGGGCCACAGGGGGGCGCCCACAGCGACGAGCAGGCTGAGTGGCTGCAGCCGGAGTGGAAGCAGCATGTTTCCTCCGGCGCATGATGTGTTTGCCTCAGTCTGCTTCTGGGCTGCCGAGAACTGCTGGGCAAAGCTCTCGACAGCGTCGCCGAAAAGGCCGGTCTGTGACACGGGAGCATTCAGGAACTGTACCTTCTCCAGCTCTCTCATGTCAGCAAGACACAGCCAGAGATGGCGCTCCTGGACCACTAACATGGACATCGCACGACCCAGAGACTGTGCGGTCACCTTCGTCGCTCGTAGCGCGAGGTCCGTCGCAGCACGCAGCTCATGTAGAACCGCCAGGTCGTGACCACCCTCGTGCAGGTCTTTCAGTGCTTTGGCCTGGTGGACCTGCAGCAACGCCATGGCATGGAGGGCAGAAGCCGCCTCCCCACAGGCTCTATAAGCACTGCCAGTTAGAGCTGACGAATACTTAGAGGCCTGTGAGGGGAGACACAGGTCACCCCACAGGGTGGAAGCGGCTGTTGAACCCCGTTGCATGGCCACAGACCGCTCCACCGAGGGGACGCCCGCATACCCCAAAGCGGCCCCACCATCGAGGGTGGTGAGAGCGGAGGAACCACAAGATTTGTTTCAGGCAGTGAAAGGTGCCTTCCACGACCTTGTAAGCTCCTCGTGCACTTCCGGAAAGAATGGCAACGGAGGGGGGCGCTGAGAACCAGCGCAACCCCCACCGAGAAACCACTCGTCCAGCCTCGAAGAATCGGGACGCGGTGGATTTCTCTTGGATTCCACACGAGCCCGACATTCTCGGCGGCCCGGGAAAGCATAGCCGTCATCTCTGGGTCTGGCACGGACAACGTTACCACACCCGAAGGGGGCAACGCAGCCGGGTCGTCATCCCCGGAGAGAGAGGGCCCGCCCTCCGATGCAGTGATCGACATCTGGTCGTCAGAGGGGGCACCAAAGGAAACGCGTGGCCAGCGCGCTCCTTCGGTAGCTCCACCGGCTGCGGAGTGCTTGAGGGGTGAGGAGCTCCACTTGGGGAAGCCCTCACCGTAATCCTCAAATCACCTCTGACTCCACCGGATCCAGTGTGCACGCCGGATCGCGGCAGGCAGAGGGACTCCGCCATGTTTGACATAGCAGAGTCACACTCCGAGATGGTCATGTCCCCGCAAGAAGAACATGAACCATCCACGAAAGCCACCTCAGCGTGCTGAATGTCCAGACACGTGAGGCAGCGATCGTGACCGTCCCGAGGCACCAGGAAACGACCGCACCCAGAAACGCACGGGTGAAAAGACATCTTTAAAAAGACGCGATCACCCGTGTTGCTCTCTTAGAGAAATTGCTCTTTCAGAGAAATGCTCTTTTAGTGCTGAAGCACGCAGGGGAGCTGGCCACCGCACACTCCTAGTGTGGCTGTCAGCAGGAAGACGATCTTTCTCTCCCGGACACCGTGACCACCGCTGCCGCGCCGTAACGCCCGCACTCGCAGAACACTCTCTTGGAAGGGAGAGCAGTAGCTTCAACCACTACCGCTCGGCTCCGAAGCGAAAGGATAAGTGATGCGGTGCATCAGCTGCCTCTTATGCTCACGCTGTGATCAGCGGCAGCTGGATGCAATAATCGCATGCCAATGTCCATTGGCTCGTTTAGTTACACTCGAAGTGGATTGGTCTCTCTGGCGAGATCCCAATTTCGTCGGTCATCCGACGTGACTCGGAGTGACCGACTGAAAGTGGAACAATTATTGAAGTTTTACAAGAGAATACTTTCAGTTTTTCTATTCCAAGATTTTATGTTTAAGTCATTGTGTTACGAGCTGTTTCTTTGTAATTGTTAGTGAATTTATTAATTTTTCAGTTAAAATTGTTTCTACACCAATTTTTCAGTATGTTTTGGATGGCAAAGGAATTGTGAGATTGTGCATTTGAACATTTTGACCTATTATAAAATGTGAGATATTTTAAAATATTAAAATATGTATTTTAGACACACTTCAGAGACATTTATGTATTAGGCTTGCTATTTATTGTGACAGCAGAATGATTAAGTTTTTGCCACTCCTGTATTATTCTCATCTGTCATTTTTGTGTTTTAAAAAAAAATAAATAAATAAAATAAAAGGTTAATTTAAAAATGTTGATGTAGATGGTACACTGTATGATTCTGTATTAAGACTTAAGTGAAATATATTTAAATTGATCTATTGAAATTAAATCTATCAGATATATGTAACTGTGAGTGCTGTGCAAATTTTAAATAAGACAATGAACCTATTTGAATAGGTTTTGCTCTAACACTATAACTAGATGATGTGACCATCTGGTCATAAACATACTTTACAAATGCAAACTGAGTTTCAGTAACTTTTCAAATTAAACCAGGAAGAAAATGCCTTTTAATTGCAATAACGTCTGTTTCTCGGGAAACGTACTGTAGTTCCATATGAAGTCAAGAACAATCATTCACTTTGAATGTGGGACATAAATAAATGAGGGTTTTGTGGTTTGGGGTCCATACATGTGATCAGCTATGCTCTTCTATCATGTGCAGTAGAAAGGAGGCACAGAAACAGATCTACCCATGAAGAAATTCATTCAGCCCATATGCTGCACGCCGTGCAAATGAACTTACTGAAAAATGTCACTCAGTGACATTACGAGCTTCTATACAATCTTTTTGTTATGTTATTATGCAGGAATTTTCTATATTGATTTTCCAAAGGTGTTTTACCTGTATTTTGAATTACACACTGCATTCTGTTGTGTTTTAGGGTAAGGAAATGTCCATAAACTTAACAGATAATGTCCTGGTAGAAATATCCTGGTATTTTTATCTATTTAGTTTTATTTAGATAAGTTGTTTTTTTTTTTTTTTTTTTTTTTTTTTGTTGGTGTTTTTGTTCATGTTTTAATATCGCTGACCATTACAATTAAACAGGCATTTTGGGTTACTGTACATTCTATATTAAAATTACCTATATTGTGATTGGCTAAATTTGGTGACTACTAATTAGGTGTTGAAATGTCAATGTTAATGAGCTCCTGTCACGGTGCACACAGCAGGGAGGAACAAGGAAGGAGGAGACGAGGAATTAATTGAAATAAATAGTCTTTAATCCAATCCAAAAGGGTAATACAAGGCAGGGCTGAGACACACAGGAACACAGGGAGTGTAACAAATAGACCAGACGAAAAAGAACTGAACAGGCAGGAACTAAATACACAGGATAATTACAAACACAGGTGCAAGGAATCGTAATTAAACTAAACGAGGAAACATCGAGTAACTAAACAAGAAAAGGAAAAAGACCATATAAGGAAAAACAGGAAGAACTCAGGGCAAAACAAGACAAAAACGTGACAGCTCATGACTCTGAGGTTACAGTCTCATCTCATTTGTCATTATATACCAAAAAAGTGAAATGAATCATTTATTTAAAGAGTTTGTTTGTTTGTTTGTTTGTTTGTTTTAATAAAAAAATTATTTTATTTATTTATTTTTTATTTAAAGGCTGTAAAATGTATTTATTTATTTTATTTTATTTATTTTTTACTTTGTTCCAACGAAAAAAATTTCAGTGTACTGTATGTGCCTTTAATGACTTAAAAGGCGAAGTGTGTGATTTCCGTACCACTGGCATTGCCAAATGGATTTGCAAACATAATGACTGTTTTCAGACAGGTTTCCTGAATTTAACTTCTGTCATTGGTCACACAAAAACATTTCCCCACCTTTAACTCACACTATTGGTTGAGTGAGTGTTGCTGTGTCGGCCTGGCTGCTTCAACAAACAGAGCAATGTTTTGAAAGTGCCATAGAGTTACAGTGTTACAGCCTTATAAGATGCATTCTTATATGGAAAATATTGCCATTTTTTACAGTTTTAAGATCTTGCCATGATTATGTTAAAAAATGAAGTAGGGCAATCCTACTGTATATAAATACACTCCAGTGCTCAACAAGTCAGCCAGGACTACAGTCTCTCTCTCTCTCTCTCTCTCTCTGTTTTCTGTCTGTAAGCATGACCGCCAGCGTGCCCATGTGATGAATGGGCAGAACTGGATAAAATACACAGTAATAACCTCCAGGCAACCTGCAGCAACGAGGCATAGGACCACAAATTTATCATTCAGTTTGAGGATTTTATCAACTAGGCCTTCCACTGCACCTTTGATTTATTTTACAATTTATTATTCCTGATGTGTGTGTGTGTGTGTGTGTGTGTGTGTGTGTGTGTGTGTGTGGCCGGTGTCACGGCTCCTCGGTGGATAACAGGTTAAAGTAAAGCATGCAAACACAGAAACAGATGCTCTTCTCTCACGCCTGGGGAAAGAGAACTATCTCTGAAACGAAGTGTTAATAATAATGTCTGCATCCTACTCAAGCAGGTAAAAATGCAGCAAACATAGGTGAAGTTTGATTTGCTCTTGTTTGAGCATCCTGAACAGACCAACACAGCAACATTGACTAAACCAATGGTGTGATTTTTTACCCTTTAAAGTTCTGCTCATAATTTGAGTCACTGTATTTTATTGAGAAATGTCTCGAACTTAACTCAGTCTGATTGAGCCATCTCTACTACTTGGTTATAGGTGTTTTATGCTATTTTTCATGAATTTGTGTGCCCTTCAGTTAGCCTGCTTACAAAAAATTACAAACAAGAAAATCACATAAAAACATGCTCAAACAAATGGTTGGTTTGTCAGTTTATGGTAAAAGTAGTGAAACTAAGCTAAAATGGATTATTTAACAAATTAAATTTTTGTAAATATAGACAAGGAAAACTGAGGGCTTGAGCATGAACTAAACAAAGGGAACTAATGAGATAATTAATCAGACTACAGATGAACAGGATGATTGACTAAACCAGGGAATGAACTCATGATCACAGACCAACTGACTGAAACAAAACACAATGCAACAGAAAACGGAGCATACATGTTACAGTTAGTTAGTTAGTTAGTTAGTTAGTTAGTTAGTTAGTTAGTTAGTTAGGTAGTTAGAAGTTGTTATTGTTGCCCTAACAATATAAAAAAAGACAAAGGAATAATATTTCCATTGCATTTTTATTAATGAGGAAGTTAAAAGTGTTAATATAAATACTAAAAAGCTAAGGACCCGAATAAGCTCAAAGACACATTATAAAAATGGCATAAAACTCTTAATTGAACATTTGTGGCAAAATCTTTAATAAAAAGAAGTTATTTTAGTAAATTATGGCCTTTCCCCAGCAAATGCAATGTAGTTTCTGAAATATTTAAGTAATTATTACTCAATTAGTGATGCTCAGACATGAAGACAGAAGATTTTATCTGAGCAGACTGATGGGTGTGTGTGTGTGTGTGTGTGTGTGTGTGTGTGTGTGTGTGTGTGTGTTCTCTCTCTTTCTCTAACAGCTGGTAGCAGAGATCTGCTCCACCCATCAAATGTTGTCTCCTCCTGTTTCTCTCCTCCATCATCCACTACTTTGCAGCTAGCTGTTATTTATTTATCCTATCAAACTATCCTAACACTATCAAAGCAGAATATGATTATAACATTGTTACAGATCCTATTATTGGCAATAAAATATTATCTATTATTTGCAATATAGTACCAGATGTGAAAAATTTAAACTTCATCTATAGCTTTTTGAACAGTACACTCATTCTTGTGTAGCTATATTTGACCATATTTGACCATCAGCATAAAGTCTGGTAAAACATGCTGAAAAACTGTTGCGTAATATTTTGATGTAATTAAAATTTTATTGCCTACCAGATTTTAATGGATGCCTGTTCAAATCCACATCTATCTATCAAATATCTGAAGCAGATATTGAATTACAGGAAGTAAGTAAATACATACATGCATAAAATCATTAAAATGTTGAAATCAAGGTCCAAAATTTACTTTTGACATACCTGGACTGATAAAATTAACTAGTCTTTTTTTTTTTTTTTTCCTTGAAAGATAGATAGATTTTTTTCTTGCATATTAGTGACAAAAAAGTGTATCACTTGAGTTGAGCGAGTCTCCATCTCTATTTGAACAGGCACCTGAAACAAAATCATGTAGACGTAATTCATCATTTTCCTCATTTTCATCTTGGCGAGGAACATTCCACATTTGCCACATGGAGTTCTGTAGGGAAAAGGATGTGATGATCGATTCAATCTTGAATGCAGTCTGATGTTTTGTTTTGTTTTTAGCATGTGACCCGTTGCTGACTGAGGCTGCAGTAATACTCTTTTGGCATCTTTTTTTTATTTATTCTTTTTTTTTTTTTTTCAATTGACAGGCGATAAAAATTCAAACGTCTGTGGCGTGTTATGGTTCCACAGCCACCGGAGCTGATCAGCCGTGTTGTGGCAAGTTTCTGAAGCGGCTCTATGTGCTGCATCACTATAGATAGGCACCTAGTCTATTTTTGACAAATAATAATAATGATAATAATTTTGTTGTCGTCAAAGGCATCAGTAACCGGCAATATCTCTGACTATCATCGATACACGATATTATCGTCTATTGGCACAACCCTAAATTGACGGTTGTGATGACGCTTTATGTCCTTGCCAAAATGTATTCTCTTGAAAATTCTTTATTGTCAAATCTGTTGAATGTAAACTCCTATTAAGAATTTAACCATTTAATGTGAATTGTCCATGTGTATGTCGTCATCCAAAATCCTGTTTGTGGCACAGTAAAGTGTCATAAATTATCTCTAAGATTGACACTTAAAATTTAGTCCTACACTTTGCTTAAATTACAACTGAGATGCTTACTTTTAAGCGCAGATTTGATCCAAGAATTTTTTTTTACACTTAAGTCAATTCTTAGCAGTGTTCTTGAGAGTAATTCTTAGAGGCTTGATAAATACGGGCCCTGAACAGGTTGCAGCAACCAATTTCATTGTGCCTCTGGGATGCGATATTCCCAGGACCCAAGGAACCTGAGCACACAAACCACCAGGAGGGTCTCCAGCATCCCACATCCTAAGACCACTAGCCCACATAGCTCTAAATTGACTTCTAAATAACCAATGTAAGGAAATGAGAGGCCATTTGCAGCCTGGAGCTGTAGCCAGTGACACGACCTAAGCTGTTCCTGACCCCAAGATTTAAAATTAGTTTGAAAACAACTCTCCGTAATGGTGGACACCATAGAACCAGTGTCCACCAGGCAAGATACCTTGACCCCACCCACACACATGATGAGTTGAGGACAAGTTGACATAAAATGAGACATAAAATCCGAACCACTCAAAACACCCGAGCCTATCCTTTCCCCAACCGAGCTGTGGCCCTGCAGCTTGGTGGGTACTAATTCTTCACACTCCATTGCAATCCCTAGCAAAATGGCCAGGCTGCTGACACCTTCTACAAATGATCTGGTTTGGCCAGGATGATCGCATACACAACTGAGGATTATGAAGTTGAGCCATACATTGGGTCTGCTGATTAAATTGTTGTTGCTGTTTTATCAGCATTACTCATAATTCGGTCAGTTGCTGAAATATCAATCAACACCTACCTAATCCTGCTACATGAAGCTCATTAAATGTTTTGGATATGGTAATCAGACTGACATTTTGTAAGTTTGAGTAATTGTAGTATTGCCATTTTTATTGTACATGAATGAAAAGTAAAATTATGATGCATTGATGTTTTGGCCAATAACCAGTATGACCGATGAAAGCAATTATCGGCAGTGTTAATGTATAATGTAGCAATTATACATCAGATTAGTGCAATCTTACTACAACACGGTTTAAACATTTTCTAAACATTTTAAACACATTCTATTGGATCCTTCTCTAAATATTATTATTTTCACCTTATAATCACAAAAATTATTTTTGTTGTGTTTTTTTGTTTGTTTTGTTGTTGTTGTTGTTGTTGATAAAAAGTCTCAGCTTTCAAATGTTGTCCATTGTATTATAAAATTCAAACAAAAAAATGCCAGTTTTGCTCAATCAGTATTTCAACCACAGAAAGACGTCAGTAAATCACTTTGAGATCGTCACATTTAACGTCACATTTATCTCTGGAAAGTTATCCAGTGTTTTACAACTGGTTAGTTAGCTATAAAAACATTAGAGAGGAGCTTATTTACTGTTAATTGTATTATGTATGTTTGAATAAATCTATCATGAAGACAAGTTTTTATGAGAACTACAGTACCTAATGTGCAGTTGAGCTGTATACAAATATTTCAGTTTTTATTTGAGTGTGATTATTAAATCTGAAAATAAGTAGTGGTTAAATATAAGAATTTGAACTCTGTTGTTAATTTTTATCTCTAATATTATAGTAATGTACCAAATGAGGCTTTCCTGCATTGGCAGATGTTATTGTGCATAATTAGCAGATAAATTTAGTATCAGGGCATACCTAAATGAAATTTCCTCTGAGATGATGACAGCAATGTCAATAAATCTAGACTTGTATATTTGGAATTATGAAAATCAACACTAAATGTTTAGTTGCGTTATTAGTCCATGGACCAGGAAACATTACTTTCCATTTACATTGATATTCACTGAACGAACAGGGAGATTTTCATTTCCCAGTTGTAATGAGCGTCTCTGTGCATCGCAGCGCTGCTCTCTGGAGTCATGTGCCGCATCCACGGCCTGCCAAATCTGTGCTGCGGTGTTAATGTGCCGCTTGGTGTCACGTTCAGTCAGCAGAAAGTGCTGGTCCACACCGCAGGAACAGCCTCCTCAGGACCAGCGTGAGCTTTCTCTCAGAGGCTTGAAAGTGTGTTTCCCTCTCTCTGCTGTAGATCTGTGACAGCCAGCAGGGTCCTGGCATTGACCCCTATAAATGGACTGCTGCTTGCTATTGAAAATGACAGGTCTTTCTTCGCCATATTCGAGCATCGCAAATAAAAATATGGTTTAGCAGTGCTGCATCCATGGAGACATTTTGCCAAGATGACATTTGTGGAATTGCTCAAACTGTAAAATGACCATCAAGAAATAAACAAACATATATTGCATGGAGATTTACAGAGAACTGCACATTATCGTGCAATTTTTCCCCCATTTAAACAACAAAATAAACCAAGTTTAGGATTTTGAAAAATGAAAAAAAAAAAAAAAGGTTATGGCACATAAGGAAGAAAAATATAGACGATTCAGCATTTCTAGGTCATAATCAAATGTAAGCAAATGTGTTATTTCCTCTTCTAAACAAAATGTAAGCAAAAAATGTTAGTTCCTCTGAACAAAAGGTCAGATTTTCTTGCCTCCACTGAAGCACATGATGCTCCCTGGAACCGTCTCAAATCATGCTGTGTTAACATGGATCATCAGGTTTTGTCCATGCCAGCTCAAGTGCTGCTGTCATAAAAACAAAAGGAAAACATACCAAATATTATGACATTCAGAAATTCACGTACTGCTACATTTTTTTTAATTAACTTTCATCCAAATAGTTCATTAAAGTGTTAAAAAGTTTGCCAAAAAAAAAAAAAAAGAAAGATTTAATTACAATGATAATTAAGTCTTTAATTAAATGTGCAGAGGCATTTATTTTGCTTCAACATTTCTCCTCCTTAGGTCTAGGTCAGGTTGATGATTTTTAAAACCATGGTCATTTCAATAATTTTTATGGACAAATGTGAAAGAAGCATATTAAAAACTGTCAACTAAACTGCAGAAACTTAAAAGAATCGTTTACACCAATAACAAAATAAATAAATAAATACCTTTGAATTTGTTAACATTTTTATTTCAATTTTATTTTTATATTTTTCATTAAAGTATTTATTATATTGTTATATATTTTTAGCTTTAAAGTTTTACTTTTACTTAATTTTATATTTTTGTAATTTTGTATGTGGATTTTTTTTATTTATTCATTTATTTAATGTTTTCCATTATAGTAAATGATAACAACCCTGGCCAGAATTATATAATACTACTATTACATTGTTAAATTTTAATTCTGTGTATTTGATCTGTGCTGGATAACTATGCAGCAATATGAGATATTAATTGTTACCATAATATGTATGGTTCAAATCACAATGTCACGTGTTCCCCGTTTTGTCTCTTTTTTGGACTCTTATTTTGAAGATTATCCTTGTTTTATCATTCACAGTTCCTATTCATTTCCTGTTTCCTTGGTTGTTATGGTTTTTAATTCCGCTTACCAGTTTAGTTCTCATTCCACTGTTAACCTTTGTGTTTTCAGCCCTGGTTTCCCTGAGTTTCTTGATCAGTATGTGTTTTCTTCTCTGTGTTCCTGTGCCTTTTAATTCTGTTCTTGTTTTATTTCTTCCATTAAATACACTGCATTTAGATTCTTTGTTTCCCCCTGCTTCTTTACACACAATTGTACATCTGTTTTGTGTGGAAATACAGAGTCAGGACGTGACCAGCAACACGTCTCAGTGGCACAAAATCCACAGATCTTCAAATAACATCTGATTTGTTGGACTAGTTCATTACCAACCTGTAATGTAGCAATTTGCCTCATTTGGAAATATAAGCGCGATATTATGAGACGGCGTGTAAGTGTCAGAATGAATGACTTAAGTGTGCCAAAGTTCTTTTGAAGTTGAGGAAGTGCAGGGGTAGAGGAAGTTCTTCAATGCTCTGTTGAAGTGGGAGGAAGTTTCATTTAATTGGATTTTGATGCTGCCTGTTGTCATGGCACCCAGATTCTGTCATTTCATATAAGGTCTTTTTTCATCGGATGGGGGAAGAGATCTCAGGCGAAAGGAAATGAGCTTCCTGGAGGAGCAGCCTGCAATAGAGCAGCCACATTGATTGGGGGAAATGAATGTGTTTGGGCTCTCAACACAATGAGTCCGAGCGGCACACGTTGAAGTGGCCACAGATACTCTGCCCAACGGCAAATGAATTATGATAGGAAATAGAAGTGGCCTCATATAAACATAAAAATAAGGAGTTCTTCAGTCATCTATCTCTTTCTTCTGGAGCATTCATACAAACCTTTATCTTTTACAACTGTTTGGGCTAAGGATCTTAATGAGGATGCGCATGTTTTCTTTTCGGATCAGGTATGGGGTGTTTAAATTGTCTTCTAAAAACCTTAATCACCAAATGATTCATTGCAAATTGCTGCATATATAGGTTTACTTGACTCCAATGAAACGTTTTTATATGAATCTGTCATCTTCTCCTATGTGTAATCTCTGTTCACAAGGATCTTTAGGTACGTTTTTGCATTTTTTTGGGAGTGCCCCTCTCTCTCACCTTTTTGGACTCAGCTCTCACAGGACCTGTTATATTTGTTGGGTACTGAGATATGTTTGACTCCGCGCCATATTTATGGCATTCAGCTTCTAATGTTGTGTCATCTTTTCTAAAATCTTTGTAAAAAATTATTGTATTATTTATTTATCTATTAATATTTATTTATTTATTTATTTATTTATTTATTCAGTCATTCATTTTTATTTTTTTATTTCTTTTTTTTTAAGTCTACCAGGGGGTGGGATGGGTTGGGGTGGGTTCTAAATTTGCACAGTTGCTTTTTGTTTTATACTACTGTTCCCAGAAGAAAATTTAATAAAGAGTTGTTAACAAGAAAAATAAGGAGTTCTGTAACTTCTCGGTGTGCTCCATTCGGTTTCTTTGAATTCAAATAAAAGTATCCAATTGAACACTCCTCAAAGTGGACAAATAAAATGACAGCGTATTACTGCAATATGTTCAAAGAATTTCCTGACTTCTTGTCAGTATTTTTTCATTAGGATGCCGCTGAAAATTCATAAACACTCAAACACTCAAAACCTTTTCATTAGTACTGAAGATGAACACTGAGTCCAAATTAAAGACAAGCATTAATAATATGGGTTTTTCAAGAACTAATTCAGATTGTAATACCCGAAAAGCAGGTGGACGATGACAAGAAATGGTTTTATATAGGCCCAAATACTGTACATATATACATTAAAAGTATATATTAGTATATGAAAGTATATACTAAAGAGCATATATAACAAAAGTTTGGGGTCCTTTTTTTAATTAAATATTTTATTCCGCAAAGATGCATTAAATTATTCAAAAAATAACTGTAAAGACATTTATCATATTTATAAAGATTTCTATTTCAAATAAATGCTGTACTGTTTATTGCAATTTTTTTTATTCAAATAATCCTCCACAGTTTGCACAAACAATATTAAGCAGCACAACATGTTTTCAACACTGATAATGATGGGAAATGTTTTAAATTTCTACTTATTAACTAACTAAATAAATAAATAGTAAGTATAAAATATAAAACTATTATTGTAAATTTTTATAGTATATCAAAATACTACTGTTGCATTTTTGCAAGCATTTTGGTAAGCATAAATGCCCACTCAACACCAAAGACCATAACTACAATGATATTGTTTTAAAAATTGTTCAAGATTTTAAAGAATATCAGATATCGTTGGATATGTTTTTTTTTGTTTGTTTGTTTTTTACCCAGCTGAAGAATGATAAAAAAAACATTTACAGCCAATCAGAATCCATCCTTCTTTAACATTCTCGAGCATTTAAAGTGGCAGAGACAAATCTGCAGCTTGTGCTTATAATAAACATAACATTATTGTGCATTGGTGTGGACCACTGATTTATATAATGTACAGTTCTCTATTATAGATCAGTGGTGTGGACGCTAATATAGCTCTCATTAACTTTATGGTTAGCCAATAATTATTGGTGTGAACAGGCCTTTAGAGACTTCTTTCAAAACATCTCAAACTTTTGAATGCTAGTGTATAATACAATTTAATGTTAGTAAATGAGTGAATACTGTACAACATTGCTGAAATCAGGTAAATATTTTACGCATTTATTTTACGATAAATAAATAAAGTGCTCAAATGTAGTTGTGTCCTAATAAATCACTGGATTACAGCACTTTAGTGTGACTTGCCAGTGCTGCAGTCTGGACACACCAGCTAATGTTGCTGTTTTAATCCCCCTTAACTCATGAAGCAAAACCAGGTAACAGGACGCCAGCCTGTTTCCATGTTTATTCAGGCTCACAACAATTTAATCCCAAATCATCTTTGCTTTATCAGCACGGCAACTTCTAATAGCTAATCATTTCCACTATGTTTGGCTAATTACAACTCGTACAACACCATCTAGCATAGCAGTTTGTTAATTAGGTGGGTGATATTCCAGGAATATTAACAGGGACGTGCGGAGAGATTAACTGTCAGTCATTTCCGAATTAAACAAATGTCACTGGCTGCAGACGAATGTAAACACAGCTATCGACACTGGCAGGACAGTATGCATTTCTATCCACTCACCTCGGCTAAGCTCTCTACTTATGAGGAGTTATGAGGCTGACTGCTCCGGCAGGCAGGCAATAAAACACCATCGCCCTCACTTATGTAGCCCTTACTAATGTACGGCTGTGTGCGCACACAAATAATGCATGTCAGAGACAGTTGAATATCAAGCCACAAAGAAAACAAACAGATAGTACTTCCAGGGAATAAGTCTTTGAAATATTAAGTGTAGTGTAAGAATGAAGCTGGTCACGGGCTGGAAAGTGTCTGGTACACAGTAGGAGCTGTCAGTGAAAATCACTGTTCTTTCTTCCTTTGTCCTTGATGTTATTTCTGTGAGAACAGAACTCTTTGCAGTTAAAAAATGAAAAATCTGGAGCATCTATATTTAGAATCGTGATGTTGGGGTTAATCACCCTCCAACGAACACAGACCGAGGATTGCATTCAGAAGAAGAGATAGCAGCATGCCAAGGAAAAATTGATTTGCTCTGTTTCTGGTGACAAAATCACTTTAATATCTGGAATGGACACAAATTTTGGGCTTTTTTCAGATTTGGATGCTAAAATGAAGATTTATTTGCAATAAGTAAGAGACATTCAGAAGACATTACATCTCAGCAAAAGCAGCATGCGAAGAAAAGAAAAACGTCTTTAATATATGTTTCTCCTAGACAGCAATAAGACTAAATAATGCCATCCGCATTCCGTTTATGGCTCTGTACTCTTAATGTATGTCAGCTATTGTCTCATTTGTGTCTATTTTTAATCCTCCCAAGAAATTTTGAGAAGCATCTGAAGCAAACTTCTGTTCTCTGACATATTTCTGAGTTAAACAGGATATTCAGCAAGAAAACAAAATGTGGGGCGGAATGGATTTTATCTGTCAGGAATTGACTGGATCATGAAATTGGGCAGTATATATTAGAATGAAGCCAAAAAGAGTGTTTTCAGAGGCAGAACAAGTTTAAGGGCTGCGCAATTCATCAAAATAAAAATGCAACATTATCATTATCAAATCGTAAAATATATGCCATTAGTACTTCAGAGTGTGGCTTGGCACTGTATTCTTTTACACGTGAGCAGCTCATGATCATGATTATTGTAATTTTAGTTGTAATATAAAACATTAAAATGTTTTTCTTTTTTTATTTTGCAATTAATATTTTATTTAGTAATATTTCTTATTTTGTTTCAGATTTTTATTTAGTAAATAACAATAATCATTTTATAATTAATAATAATTATTATAATAATAGCTATAAGTATTCACAAAACTTTTGCCCAAACTGTGCATTTTGAGCTTAAAAAGATAACCCACATTTTAAACTGCACTTGCAATTTTTTCATCAGATAAATCACATTAAATGTTTCCCATCAAATCGTGCAGCCCTAAAATCTAATAAAATTTTACAAAGATTATGCTTTGCTTTTATTAATTGAATAACACACATAATGACTCATGCACAATCAGACCACCGGGCATTAAAAAAGTAAATCAGATCAATTTTATGTTGACTTTAAATTGAATATTATTGAAATAATCCAATAATTAAATAAATATAAACTCTAGTATTACTCCTGAGCTTTGAACCCCTAAACAATAACAATTTCTCTGGATATTTGGTGTGAACCACTTATGCATCCAAATTTACACAGACATGTACTTGCACCTCTGATTAGTTTCCAAGATGATATTATAGACAGAAGGGTCATTTTAGATGCTCCAGCTCAAAGTAAATGACAGCTCACACTATCAGTGCTGTATTTCATCACCAGTGTGTCAGACAATCCGATTTGCAGACATCAAAATGCCTTTGTGCTGTTTGGGGATATGTGAGACGAAGATTATCCCTGACACTGCTGGGTAAGCCTCAAAGATGAGTATCTCCAGCAAGACACAGGCAGGAGTTTTAGTCAATGTGCGAAATTCAAATGTCTGTACATGACACATCACTCTGTGCCTCAGTCCAAAACTGTCAATGTCACAAAATGCCAGTGGTGCCAAATTTTGATTTCAAGGCAGTAGAGAGTTATTATTAGTTAAAGGAATAGTTTACCCAAAAATGAAAATTTGCTCAAAATTTGCTCACCCTCAGGCCATCTGAGGTATTCTTCATCGCAACAGATTTGGAGAAATGTAGCATTACATCACTTGCTTACCAATGGATCCTTTGCAGTGAATGGGTGCCGTCAGAAAGAGAGTCCAAACAGCTGATAAAAACATCAATTCACAAGCTGCATTTGTTTCTAAACAAATCCATCATTAAAGACTAATCATTTTTAACTTCAAACCATTGTTTCAGGCTAACATACAAGTCTTCTATCTACTGTATATTGTTTTCTTCAGTGATAAAACAGAAAGTTGTGTGAATCAAGAGCCGTTTACAGGCCAAAACAGTCCAGAACAGTTCTAAACAAATATGTCAGTGTTTTTTTGTTTTTTTTTTTGTTAGAGGAAAAAGGGTATGAATGATTTGTTTCTCACAAACACACAGCTTTTCACTTAACAAGACATTAATTGATAGACTATGTCAATTATTTATGAATTATTGTGATACCATCCGCTAGTCAGCATGCATTTACGGCTCTGAAGATTGACACAAAAACCATGCTCAGAACTGAATTTGGAGGCAGCAAAGGTAAATTGAAGGTGCAGTTACAAAACTGAATTACAAAAAATTACTGTTTTCAAACAGGTTTCCCTCTCAAACACTCCATCTGCCCAAACTCACACAAATTTGATATGTTGGTCTCGCTGTCTCTGGTGTTTATTCAAAAGTAGCTGTATATTCTAGAATTTGATTTACAAGTAAATTAAAATGTCACAAACATTTTTGGAGGACTCTGAAAACATGAAATGGACTATTTTTCCCTGTTTTGCTGACGTTACAGCTCAGGATAGTCTCTATTGTGTGACTGCGCATGTTCTTGTGGTGCCATCCACCAATCAGAATGCATTTACGGCTCAAAAGATTGACACAGAAACCGTACTCATAACTGAATTTCGAGGCAGCAGAGGCGAATTAAAGGTAGCATTACATAACTGAATTGCAAAAATGACTGTTGTCAAACAGGTTTTCCTTTCAAACACTCCAACAGCACAAACTCACATAAATTCGATATGTTCTCGGCCTATAGCCTTGTAGGCAGTGTGCTGACATACAGTACAGTGCTGTTGCACTACGGCCGTCCCGAGTTCCAGTTGAAATGATCACTAGAGGCAGTAAAACTCTGACAACTTTTATTCCTTTTCACACAAAGTCTAATTTATAGGTACAGAGTTTTCATTAATAAGGGCTAATTTTCACACAATTACTTGCAGAATATTATGTTATGACTTCAAAACAATTTTAACATCCTGCACGAGTTGAAAACTGATACTTTTGATCATTTGCATCACATATACAGCTTCATATGCATGAGTTTTCTAATTTAGTAGGTTTACTCAGTAGCTCACGTGATATGGCATTGAACTTGAGTGATGAAAAGCTCCGGTACGAACCCCGTGAAACTACGGTTCGACAAAACAGCTCAAATCCGAATAAGGAAGTTAAAATAGCACAGATGCGTTTTTATATCACTTTTTGCATTGTTAACACTATTAGGTAGGTTTAGGGTTGGGTTTGGTGTAGGCAATATTTCCAAAACGATAGAGCATTAACCTTTAGCGACATTCCCCGGATATTTGAATTCTGAACAGCCGCAATACGTACCTCAAGCAGCATAATAAAAACGCAGCAATATGTGCCTGTACCAATGTAATAAAAACATGCCATGGTCACATATTGAACGTGTGTTTTAGTGCCACTCTCTGGACATTTCACTTTGAAACTGATGCGAAACGTGCAGTAAGGTAATTACGGTGATGCAGAAATGTATATAGAGGCACGTATTTTCATGAGCCTGGGTTGATCCTATCATAATAAAGGCAAAAATGCCAAAAATAAATATTTTTAAAAAAATTCATATGTTGGGCTGGCTGATGTTTTCCTCTGGTGTCTATGCAAAAGTAGCTGTTTATTCTAGAATTCGTTTTAAAAGTAACTTAAAGCATGAAGGGCTCTGATAGCATGAAATAGACTTTTTTCACATCTGCTGACGTCACAGCTCAGGATAGTCTCTATTGTAGGGCTGTTCACGTTCTTGTGATGCCATCTGCCAATCAGCATGCATTTATGGCTCAGATGATTGACTCAAACAGCGTGCTCAGTGAAGTGAATTCCCATGAAGCAGGTCACGTAGGGGAGGGGTCATGAGACAGCAGAACTGCTATTGAGGCGATGAGAGGAGCGCTAATGGCCAGCTTTCTCCAGGTATTATGGATTTCCGTGATCGGGACACTCAAACAAACAAAAGAGGGATAGGAGAACATACTCCAGCATTTAAAATATCACACATTTCTCCTTTTAAGGTCAATATGTGAACTCCAAAGAGTGTCAGGCTACAAAAAAAAATGTCAACAATGAAACTGTGAAAGTTCAAAACCGCTCTGAGAAAGTTGATGCCATTGGTGGCCAAAAGCCCATTTATCTTTAATGTCTAGGTTGGGGCTGACAGTGGGAACAGAAGAGGGAGCACAGATTCGCCGGGCTGAGCAGCGCTTGAGTGAAGGGAGCGAGCCGTTGCCGAATATGGGGGAATTCTGAAAGATTGATGAGCGGAGGAGGATGATGGTTGGGTTAGCAGTCTGAAAAATTGGACTAATCCATCCAAGCTTCTTCAACGAATCAGATCAGTGCCATCTCCTCCACAATTTCCCATCACAGCATGCTGTCCTGTTAAAATAGTTCAGTCTCTGGAGGTTTGTGCATGTAAAGCGCTCCTCAGCGCCAAGCTTCTGAGCTTTCCACTTCCCTTCGTGCTCTAAAACTGCAAACAGCTTTGTTTTAAAGCCGTTTCTGTCTTTTTCTTTTCTCTCTCTTTGTTTTGCTCTCTCTGTAATTCATATCTACGCACACATAAACAACTTCCCCTCGTGTTATCGTCATTTAGCCTGGTCACGAGTGTAATTCTGGGCCCAGAGTGCCCCCTGCTGGCGAGGAGAGGGGCAGAAGACACCATGCTTCACTGCTGTGAGAGAAACCAAGCATGAAATCACTCTGGCACTAGGCCTGCCAACCTCAGCCAACAGCCCTCTTCCTGAGCGCCATCTGTAGCCTCCAAGGGATGAGAACTGGACGGCTGGTCCGACTGGGTTCCATATCCATAAACAAAGCCCTAAACCTGAGGGAAGTGACCACACAGGGCACAGCTCAAAGACTCATGCTCTGCATGCCTGGACATCCCCTTTCAGGATGTATATTTCACATCTGCATTCCTGAATCAGGATGACGGGAACTGCATTCTTTTACAGAGAGAGACCCTTATGAAATATATAGATCTACAAGCTATGGCAATGTTATTTTGTGTGTTTTAGCTCGGATTAACTACAAGAAATAACACTTCCACAATAGGCATCACAGTGATGTGAGTGTTACTATAGTATCAGGGATATATTATTGTAGTTTTTATTAATATTTTGAATTATATGTTAGAGTTTATTTTATAGTTTTCATTTTTAATTATAGTTAGAGTTTTAGTAATTTTGTTTTTGTCATTTTTATTTTTTGTTTGTTTGTTTGTTTGTTTTTGTTTTTTTATTCTGCCTTGTACGTGTATGTGTGTGTGTGTGTGTGTGTGTGTGTGTGTGTGTGTGTGTGTGTGGTCATTGTTTTAGTTAACAATAATAACCCTGATGTTATTACATTGTGGCTTATTTATCAGTGACTGCAAAAACAGCACTTTGATTACACACCCCACTATTCAATAGTTGATTTATTAATAAAAAATAAAAAATAAAAATCTGAATTCAAGCTATATAGTACACCAGATTTAACAAGTGATTTGACATGCTTAGATTTACAAACACAGGTGTGTATTTTTACAGATTTTTTTATTGGCATCTATGGCTCGATGAAGAACCTTTGGCATCCATAAAACTTTCCAATTGCACATTTTATTTTTTCATCGTGGAAAAAAGGTTTTTCAGTTTAAAATGATTATTAAAATATTTTTAACACTAAGAAAAAGAAGTAGTTCTTCTATTGCATCACTACAAAAACCCCAAAAACAAAGAAAACTCAAATCTGCTCTCTTAGGCTGTAATCTGTCCTGGGTCCAACAGGTTTAGCTAAACTTTTATGTATTTTAGAAAAATATCAAACCTTAAATCAAACAATCACACAAAGTTACTGTGTAATTGGTGTGACTAGTATTGATTTAAAATTCGGTCACCACTTATGTCACTGTAAATTAGATCTGTCAAGTCAGCCAAAAAGCCACAGGTGTAATAAAAGACTCATCAATTCAACTGATTTGGTATCATATGTTTACTATTTCTCAGCAGATCTTTGGTCATTAAGTCCAACAATCTCAGAGTGTTGTGTGCAAAAGTCCTGCACACTATAAATATAGACACCAATAAGTTTATGTCTGCACTGTAATTCTAATTAATTTTTCCAATCTGAACTTTAAGACTTACTGTTCATTTTTTTTTTTTTTTTTCAACGACTCGTATGGTTATTATGTGGTGTATCTACATTGGTTGCTATAGTAATAACGTAGGAGTCAACACGCTGACCCAGTTCTTGTCACTTTCTCTTATCTGCTACAACTGTGAGTGCAGAGAGCTGGCATTATGGAGAGAGGTGACAGAAAACAAGACATTTGCACACTGTTTATCAACACTGTGGCATAAAGTTACTGTGCTGAAATCACACAGCATTCTGAACGATGAGGGACTGAAGCATACCTCAGAAAAATCTAATATGAATCTTATTTCAAATGCACCTAAAAATTTGATATGCTAAAAAAAAAGAAAAAAGTCAAAATGTTTTCCTTTGCTCAGCCAACATAAAATAATCATATTCACATCAACTAGGGAATCAGGAAATCAAGTTTCGGCAGTGAGCCTCTGCTGGTAGATGCTGTAATTACAGAATTCTCTGGGCAAAGAGTTTTTTTTATTTTTTATTTTTTTTTTTTTTTTTCCTTGACTGACAGTCAAAAGTAGCATGCAACAAAAACACCTTTTTTCCAAGCAACACATGATCACAAAAACATCATTACTGACTTTTTTTTTAACAGCAGAAAAAAAAAAAAAAAAAAAAAAAAAGCGTGTTTTTGCAGAGCTATTGCATGGAGTTCTAATTAAAGAGTCAAGGTTGATTGGATGAGCCACGTTGAAAGCCATTGTAAACACACAACTTTGACACTCATTCTATGTTAATGCACCAAGCTGCTACTTTGGCAACAGTACAGATAATGAAAAATTAATTTAAAAATTGTAACTCTTTGTTGCACACTGGTGTCTCTTATCATATTGGTTTTTTTTATATAAAAGCAATAAGCCACTCAATGACACTGATTTTACCATGGGTAAGAGGTGTTTTTAGGCACAGTACAAAGAGTTTCTCATGACTTACTGCTTCAATAACAGCCAAATCAGCTTCACAATCATATTCTGCGGGCATCAGAATGAAGAACAGATTGCTGTGGCCAACAAATGTTAGAAAATATTTTTGGAACCAAAATTGTACTAGTTGGCAAGAACATAAATTCTGCATAATTGGCAGGAATGGGCATAAATGACTCAGACTTAATGCGCCTCAGCTTCCTGTTAAAGGAAAAGACTCCAGGGAGATCCTTCAGTAAGAATTTGCATTTTAAAATGATTGTACACCGTGTCTACACAAAACACCACTCATCCACAGCACGTGGTTTGTTTAGCATAGGCAGAGGCCAGAGACTAAATTGATTTATCAGTGCTTGAGAGTATGAATATAACTTTATTATTATTATTATTATTATTATTATGATTATTATTATTATTGTAGTTGTGAGAAGACTGGAGCTTAATATATGAGCTTAATATATTATATCTTAATATATATTAAGATATAATATAATATATATATATCTTAATATATGAACTAAACCAATTTAGTTTCATTAGTTCATTAAATAAACTACACTGCATGTGTACCATATATATTTATGCTGCATACTACGGTTGACAATTAACACTTGCCAAGCACCAAAAGCAAGAAAAAATCTGGCTTTGGAAAGTAAATAACATTACTTGAGTTGCCAATGTACCAGAAGTTTATCTACAAATTGTTTTGTTTTTTCTTCCCAGTATGCTTCAATTAGCCTTACTACCTCTAACTCTATTTAAATTGGTTGCCAGTCTTTCCTACAAATACTCCTTTATTATTATTGTTATTAATTTTCTCATTCTCTCTCTCTGTCAGGTAATCCTGGTGTAGCAATGGTAAGTCTTGGCCTTCAGCCATGGCACACATAAAAGCATGTTTATAACTAAAGCATTAGCCAATTCCCGCTCAGGCATAGTTGTTAGAAAATGTACAACACATCTTCAAAGTATATTCCTTTTTCAAGTTCAAGTTCAAGTTCAGTCGACAGCATTTGTGGCATAATGTTTATTACCACAAAAATTAATTTCCACTCCCTATTCTCCCCCTCCTTTTCTTCAACAAAAAGCAAAAATCTGGTTTACAGTGAGCCACTTACATTTACATTTACATTTAGTTATTTAGCAGACGCTTTTATCCAAAGCGACTTACAAAAGAGGACAATAGAAGCAATCAAAATCAACAAAAGAGCAACAACATTCAAGCGTTATGACAAGTATCGGTTAGCCTAACGCAGTACACACAGCAAGGTGTTTTTTTTTGTTTTGTTTTGTTTTTGTTTTTGTTTTTTTTTTAAGAAATCAAGTAGATAGAATATAGAAAAAAGAAACAGTTTTTTTTTTAACAAGTAGATAGAAAACAGAAAAAAAAAGAAAGCTAGTGTTAATTTTTAAAGAAAAAGTAGCAGTTAGAGAATAAATGTGCAATTGATAGAGGGTCAAGGTTTTTTTTTTAATAAAAAAGAATACAGATAGATAAAATAGAATTAGAATAGAGAGTGATAGAGTTAGAGGGTCAAATAAAGATGATAGAGATGTGTTTTTAGCTGTTTCTTGAAGATGGCTAAGGATTCAGCTGCTCTGATTGAGTTGGGCAGGTCATTCCACCAGATGGGAACATTTAATGAAAAAGTCCGTGAAAGTGATTTTGTGCCTTTTTGAGATGGCACAATAATGCATCGTTCACTTGCAGAATGCAAGCTTCTAGAGGGCACATAGGTCTGAAGTACTGAATTTAGGTAAAGGGGTGCAGAGCCAGAGGTGGTTTTGTAGGCAAACATTAATGCCTTGAATTTTATGCGAGCAGCTATTGGTAGCCAGTGCAAATTGATGAACAGATGTGTGTCGTCCGTTCTTTTCGGTTCATTAAAGATTAATCTTGCAGCGGCATTTTGGATTAATTGTAGAAGTTTGATGGAATTGGCTGGAAGACCTGCCAAGAGAGCATTGCAATAGTCAAGTCTGGACAGAACAAGAGCTTGAACAAGGAGTTGTGTTGCATGTTCCGAGAGAAAGGGCCTGATCTTCCTTACAGTGGATGTTAATGGAACCAGTCTGTTAATGTTGAAGTCAGCATGAATTGCATGTTGCGACTAACTGTACTATTATAGTGTGACATATTTCTGAGTGAAAAATGCAGGGAAGGACTTGATTTGATCCATTTGGTTCTTGGTTGGATTGTGAAAAGTGGCTGTTGTATACTGGAATGGAGGCAGATCTGAATGAATAAGGTCAATATGTGAACTCCAAAGTATGTGAACTTCCTGTAACATCACAGGAACTGCAATTATGACGTTTTTATTAAAGTTAAAATAAATAAATACATGTATGGATGAATCATTCACATTAAGACCATATGCATTAAGAAAACAGACATGGTAAAAAAAAATTTGTTAAATTTTATTTTTATGTTATTTTATGTTAAAAATGTTGGTAATGCTTTAGATTACAACCCGCAATGTACTGCGTAAGTAATCAGAATTTACAGTGTAACTATTTTCTAATTATAGTGTACCTATTCAGTACCTCCATGTAAGTATAAGGGAATAATATGTGAAGTTTGGGGAATAAAGGGGTAATAACCTGTAAAATTACAAATTATTTCTACTGTAAGTATTTTGAAACTAAGTGGTACCTTTTCTAATATTACGTGGTATGTAGGCTATACAACAATGTTATATTTGCAAGTGATTTAGCAAAAACGTACACTGTGTAGGCCTACTTTTTAAACACGCTAGGTTATTGTTTCAATCCAAACGCTCGGTTGAGACTGTTGCGTTAGGAAACTGACTTGATTTGACCCAATTTGGGCTGATTTCAGTAATAAAAGTAACCCGATGGTCCTGGATTAGGAACAGTGTTGCCAAGTCCGCGGTTTTCCCGGGGAATTTTTACCGGGGAAACGCGAAACGCGATTGGGCTAGTTTTGAGTAGCAGTTGAGCGGGTTTTGTTGTGAAAACCTGGCAACCCTGGTTAGGAATGTGGAGGTTCAAACGCGAACGGTTCTGTGTGCAATGAAATCCGTGTCTGCGGTGCTGAAGATGAACACGTGTGGAAAATAGGAAAAAATAATCGAAGCGCAGACGAGGGACAACTTTTAAATGGTGTTGGTTTAAAACTGGAGCCGTGAATGTACTGTTCGGGAACTGGAAACAGCTTGAATGGCACTTGAAACGAGTCTGTCTATCCGTGTTTGCGGTGCTCATGACAGGAATATGTGTCGAAAATACAAGAAAACTAATCGAAGCGAAGAGGAGAGGAGAGAGATTTTTGAAACTGACTGGAATGTGTTCTTTTAAAGCTGGAGGGTTTTGTCCGAGTATGTTCTCACAACTTTGAGCAGTAATGCCGGGAACTGAAGTAGTCAAAATGGCGCTTGAGGACGTGGATCACAACGGTAAAATCCTGTCAGTTCGCTATATAGTTTAATATTGACTTTCAGTGTTTATTACTGTGTGTTTATTGACGTGATGGTTTGGCCATAATAGTTTAACTTCATCAGTGGGTAAAAAACATGAACAAATTGAACAAAATCTTAATGTTGTTCTCAGGCCCGTAGCCAGCTATGAGGACACCGAGGTCCGGACCTCGGTAAATATTTCATGTTCAAAAATAAAATTTGTTCTCTGAATGACTAATTTGCTGTTAAAATCCTCATATGAATGTCTGCGTGACATGTATAATTCAGTTTAGACAGTTTGCAAGAATTTTAGTGTCCGTGGAATGAAAATGATCGCTGCTAGATGCTGGCTGAGAGAGCTGTGAGTGAGGACGCAGGCGCGTGTTTCCAGATCCAGCTATTATAAGCATTTTTAGTCTTGTCTTTTCCACTTAATTTGACGCTTTAGAAAGTTAATAAAGTACGAAGTTGTAGTGTAGTGTAGGGTCAGAGATATCTTTATCTTATTTTATTTGCAAAAGATTTGAAATAGTTTCGGTTTATTTTTAATAGCAATATCTGGCAACACCGCATCGCCGGCACTCAAACTGACAGTAATCAAAAAAGCCCATTGGCAGGTTATTGCTGACTGGATACGACATTCAGTAAGGAAAACGCAAAATTATCATGATATTATCTGTCAGAAACGTTATCAACGTTGTCAAAAACAGTATTTAACACTAGTACACATATCTGTAGTTACATAATGAAATGAACGTAAACACTAGCCATGAAGAAGACTATATGCTCTGTCATTCAGTATAGTAGTTAAATTTTCACAAATCATGTTATAAACATTCATAAGAGCACTAGACAAAGTTATCAGCTGTATAGCAATGGTTATGAACTATAACAGTAATATATTGTTACATGAATAATAAACAACTGATAAAATTATCCACCCCTAACTAGGCTATAGTTAGTATTTGCAAATTTTGATGCAATAAATATAAATATAAATATCATCCCTCCAAAACAAAGAAAACATCTTTCACAAACATCTACATCTCTGTCTCTTTTAAAGTATTTACAGTGTACATAATGAGTTGTATTTGTTTGTTATTATAGCACAAATCTTAAATCCCCCTGGCTACGGCCCTGGTTGTTCTTAAACAAACTTTTCAAAAGAATTTGGTTTAACTGTATAAGCTGTATGAATTGCATTGCTTTTTCAGAACTGATGTAATAAATTTTTTATCTTTTATTATCTGTTGCCTGTGTTGTTACAGTTGTCATATTGTGTGTGGTTTTAATTTAAAAACCCAAATTTCAAATAATATTTGAATTAAATGAAACAGTCACCATGTTTATTGATATATTTCCTGATATATAATGTATGACCTACTGTTTAAACAATCATTTTAGAGCAAGATGTTGTAGCTACTTACCCTGTAACTACATGGCACAAGGAGGTAACAGAGCACCACTTTAATTTACAGCACGCAAATGTTGTATTTACTCTGTAACTACATGGAATAAGGGGGGAACAAGCACCACTTTAATTTACAGCCCGCAAATGTTGTATTTACCCCATAACTACATGGAACAAGGAGATAGAGCACCACTTTAATTTACAGCCCACAAATGTTGTATTTACTTTGTAACTACATGGAATAAGGGGGGAACAAGCACCACTTTAATTTACAGCCAGCAAATGTTGTATTTACCCCATAACTACATGGAACAAGGAGATAGAGCACCACTGTAATTTACAGCCTGCAAATGTTGTATTTACCCTGTAACTACATGGAATAAGGGAGGAACAAGTTGGGATTAAACACAGAACAAGTGTATATTTGCACAGTAATTACAAAGAAAAATATTGCACTAGTTTTAATTTAATTGTTTGATGCCCAAACTAAATCCGTTTTTTTTTTTTTTTTTTGTTTTTGTTTTTATTCTATAAAAACATCACAGTATACATCCACTGAAATACAAATGTTGTATCATACTTTTTTTCTCTGCGAACAGCTGGAAAGAGGTAAGCTTGTTTTAAGCTGCATTGAACCTTGATGGTATATCGTGTAAAGTTATTTGGTGATAGTGGTGTTGGGAAGTTGCTGGTGTGACTCAGCTGAGATCGACGAATAAGCTTTCATAAGGTAAACTGACTTGTGAATTATAAATCATAGCAGAAACTCATTAACTCATTTCACTAGATGTCCAGTTTTGTTGTTCAGTAATCATCATGCTTCCTTTAATAATAGAATGGTTAAAAATACCTAGGCCTATAATAAAATACCAGTATAAAATTATACAAAGAATATTGTCTTTCTAAATCACTCCTAAACATAAGATTATTGTTTAGGCCATACCATGTAATATTAGAATAGGTACCTCTTAGTTTCAAAATACTTACAGTATAAATGATTTGTAATTTTACAGGTTGTTACCCCTTTATTCCCCAAACATTGCATATTATTCCCCTATACCTACACTATAATTACAAATACGTTATGCTGTAACTTCAGTTTACTTACGCAGTTCTTTGCAGGCTGCATATCTGGTTGTTGCCCACCCCTGTCAAAAACAGAACTGTCACAACTTTGTAAATTTATAAAAAAATAAAATAAAAAACTGAAATAAGCACATTGCATAAGTATTCAAACCCTTAACTCAGTACTTAGCTGAAGCACCTTTACAACCACAAGTATTTTTGGGTATGATGCGACAAGCTTTGCACATCAGCATTTGGCAATTATCTGCCATTCTTCACCACACCTGTTCACCTCTCAAGCTCTGTCAAGTTGGATGGGGGCAGATGCACATTTTCAGGTTTCTCCTGAAATATTTGATTGGGTCCAAGTGAGTCCAAGTGCTCAAGTGTGTTCCAAAACGTCACTTTAGAACTAGTAACGAAGGAACAAACCGCATATTTGAAGTATAAACAAGTACTTTCTTGACTTAAAAACTCTTAAAACTGCATTCCATGACACAAAAACAGTATTTTTAAACTTTTAGTGGATTTGGATGTCCGCCATGACACTTGCTGTGAGAAATCCTGCAAGTGGAGTGATACAAATGGTGAAACGGTTGGAGTTCTGCTATCACTAGAATATCACACTCTTATCAGCCAATCAGATTCGAGGACCAAAACTGTTATATACATATATATAATGTTGACCTCATAATTATTAATCACAATATCAGAACTGGATCTTTTGGAGAAAACCACTTTTTCTGGTGACATTTGCAGGGACTTCTCCAATCATTTAGTCTGCTTAAACCTGCTTTTGAGAGCAATGCCCACATGATCAAACCAAGTTCACAGAACTTTCAGTTTTGGTGAACTATCCCTTTCATTTTAAAGGTTTTCCAGCCCAGGCACACATAAGCACTGAGCTATTCTTGTCCAAGTACATATTAGAAAGCTACTAATGCAAGCTACTGTATTTCAGCCATTTAGCCAAACCAGACAGGTTCGCATAACAAGTTAGTCCATCAGCATTTCAGTGAAACTGGTTCTGGCGCACATAGCTAGCATACACACAATTAGCATGGCTCTTTGCAGAAGCAGCAGTAAATGTCTAGGTTTTATTGGGTAGATCTGCATTAGTTGGGAGGGTTTGCATTTTGCATTCATGCAGCTTGCCCGCTTTGTTGGCGGGATCTTTTGTATGCGTATTTGCAAAACTACAACAGCATGTCTCTGTGTAAGTTCTTAGCGGCAACAAATCTTCAGACTTGCTTTGCATTAGCAATGTTAGCGGATCTACTGTAGTCCACCATGACCAAAACTAACAAGTTTATCCATTTTAATCCTTATTCTGAGAGCTGCTTTGACTAAAAGAGAATTTTTAACAAAATGCATTGGCTAGTGTGTTTATGGCACAAACTCAAGCTCAAGTGACGCTTGTGGTGTTTTCAGCATCTTTACTATATGAGGACATGAACACATGAACTTCATCGCCAGAGCTGTTCTGAGAATCACTTTACCATTTCATTTTAGAAAAACTACTAGCTGATATGCACAGAATCTCAAAGGCCTTCACTACAATTTGTCAAAATAAAAGTTCAGTTTAATTGGAAGAAACTTTGATAGAAATATATTAATATTGTAAAGTAGAATCTACTTCTGACAGTGCAATAATAATAATAATAATAATAATGTTATTTTTAAGGAATATTGCACAATTTTTCTTTCAAGTTTTAATTTTACCAGTAAACCTCTGTTGTCCAACAAAAAAAGCAAGGAATTGTTACATTTTCATTTGATTATATTTTAAATGATCAATTTTGATCAAATAATATTAAATCACAAATGCAGAACAAATAAAACAGACAATGCAGAATTCCTGAAAATATAAAACATTTCATAGGGCCCTATAATTTTTTAAATAAATTATTAAATTGTTTAGACTTGTTTATGGTTTTTGATTATTAACATTTAATGTAACTATTAAAATGGTATCCGGCTAAATTAAAGTGGGATAAAAATGGAATTTGTGAAAAATAAAACAGATTGTATAGGGCCCTAAAAATTACAACAAAAAATAAATAAATAATAATTTCACCATTAAAATGAACTCCAGAACAATTAAAATGGGGGAAAAAAATACTGAAAGATTTCATAGGGTTCTACTTTTGGCAGCAGTAGTAAAAAGCACAAATGCAAAACTGTGTTATGATCTACAACACTGCGACCAGTACAAACAGAAAAGTCTTGATAATCTTTGCATTCAGTTGCTTAATTTGATCCATTATAGTTGTGAGTTGATGAGAAAGACCTGTTTGACCTCTTGACAAGGGATATGCATAGCCATAAAATGTTACTGATGAGGTTACAGTGATTAGCAGTTAATTGTTGCAGTCTGTCATGAATTGCCACATGCAACAAACAGAATAACATAAAAACAGATTTACGCCTGACAAAACCTATGAGGCAAAAATCACAGATGCTATGACAAGAATTAATTAAATTATCATCGAAAACCACCTAACAAAGCCCAGTCCTGGAACCATTAACTGAACCTAAATCCAGGCAAAATGTTATCCACAATACTGAAATAATCTTGATATCTAGCAGGATATGTGACAGGCCACCAACTGTCATATTCACAACCCTGATAAATCTGTGCATTCAGAAACCATTCCATCTGCGGGATACATTTGTGTCACAACAGTAATGAGCTCAGTCAGCTGTTTGCCACTAGAGGTCACTGTCACCAGATTTCTCATCACAATTAAATGTCATCACTGTGTCACACACATTATGTCTATTTATAGTTCCCTTTGTTTCTTTGTGAAATCTTGTCTTTGGTTTCCATTGTGTGTCTCAGTGTTTATTGTTCCTCTGCTTCATTCTGATATTTTGCAGATTTGATAATTGCTGGCATGTTTGTTAAAAAGTCTGAATACTCAGACACATTATGATAATTACTCTAAATGATTAAGTTAAATATAATAATAATTTAATCAGGATAATACTGATGAGTCACAATATAAAAAAAAAATGCAATTTGATTGCTAGAATCTTTATACTATCACACCCTTATCAAGGACATAAAATTACTATAAAGCCACATTCACACTGCAAAGTTTCAGAATTTAAAATCACATTTAAATGCAGGAGAGAATGGAGAGCGAACAAAATCTAATTGACAGAAATTAGTGGTAGTTAGGACAATTTTTAAGACAATAGTTAAGAGAACATTAAAAAAATAACAATCCATCAGGTTTCGCTGATTTTTTACGTTTCCTCAAAAACATAACTTTGTGTGAACTGTAACTTTTTACCACATGTTTTCATGGATGCTATCAAACAGTATATTTTAAAAGCCTATGGGCCAGAATTAATTAAAAGCTTGTGCCAGTGCAAACCCCCTTTTACCCTGTTTAGAAAATCTGTACCTATGTGTTTGGCTGAAATTGTATGCTAAGCATGCATGTCAAAACTGAACTTTACTTTGGGCTTAAGTGTTGAAACAATTTTTAGTGGATATCAATATTAACAAAATCTTTGCACTGCAGAAGTGGCACAGAAGCTGCACCTTAAGTGGCATTTAGATACATGTGCACAGACTTTTTATTGCAGCTCAGAGGTGGAATTCATGCATTTACAATTGCATAAATAATGGTATGAGATTGTTTGTCTTTCATTTAAATGCTTAATTATGAAATTATTTTTTAATGATATTATAATTTAAATATGAAAGTAAAAACAGTTAATGAGTTGAGTCACTAAGTGATATATTCACAAATTTGTTCAAATGGGTGATTCAATCATTAATTGAACCATTCCTTAACCTGATTCGTTCAAAATGCAGATTCACTCTGTTCTGCAAAACTGTTCTGCTGTGCTTTTATTTGAAACTTCTTATTGACAAATCAAAGCAAAACAGACAATATCAACAATATTATATCTAAAATGTAACTTACAATGTTAACTTATTATTTACTGAACAATTTTTTTTTTGTTTTTTTTTTAATTAATATGACATTTGTAATCATGCTGATATTCAGGAAAAACAGCACTCTTGCTTGTGTGGTTTTGCTAAACTATATCATTACATACAAAAGACAAAACTCATTGGGGAAAATGGCCCTGTACTGTATATCTTGAGTTTCGGGGGCATTAAAATAGGCTGAATCACACAGTGAAAGTGCACACTAAAGGAGTGGTTGTACAAACCGAGTGATGCACTCAGTGTCAGCTTGCACACAGTTACAGAATAATTACAATATTATAGTAGAGGATACATATTGTACACTCATACTTCTGTGTGACTTGGGCTTTGTGCATTACTACACCATTGGAGACACTTAATATTTGTAAATATTATTGACTTGACTGCACGGACACTATTAGATGAACTGAAATGGGCTGATGATGACATCACTGTTTTCTCCAGAGCTGCTTTATAGATGAATTGAACTATAATTGATGGACTTTATACAGTTAGTGAACTGACCTGAATCAACAATGAACTGATTTCAAAATGAATAATGACCAATTACTGTTGTCTTTTTAGAACTGATTTACACCAGAATTGACTTCTGTTTGCATCACTGAATCATTATTTTCCTGTTTATCCCTGTAAAGCTGCTTTGAAACAATCTGTATTGTATAAAGTGCTATACAAATAAAGGTGACTTGACTTGACCATTGATGGGCAAATTTTTGTCAAAGACATTTTGAAGCAATTTTATTCACTGAAATTCTTATCTCAGAATTGCCTTCAGAAGACTTGGAATAAAACCCATGAACCCTATCTCCATTTGGTTTCCATGGAAGAATAATAATAATAATCATATGGGTTTGGAACAACATGAGTTTGTGTAAATTATGGCAGAACTTGTAACTAAAACTTGACTGCAAGTCATGTGGACATATCAGGCACACATAGAGCTCTGTGTTATATCTTTGCGTTTGCCAGCCTTTAGTACTCTTGATGATTTTTCAGCTCTGAGTAATTAGGCACACAATATTCACAGCCAGCGAGAACTGGTGGGCGGCAACACCATCATTATGCGCGTTTACGCTCAACTCTACCCTAGTAGCAGAAGAGGTTAAATGAAGCTTTGCCCTGTTCATATGTGTCTCCACACATTTTAATTTCCATTGATTTGCGAGTTGGGTCAGAGATTGCTGCATTGGAATTAATGTATTCTAGCTCTTCTTCAGTGTGTTGGGTGCCCACCGACGACGAGGATTTAACTGGGTCATAGCCAGACCCCATCACACCCCAAGGCCATGTTTCACAGAGCTCTTCATTTAGACCGAGTTTCAAAGCAGCATTGGTACCAAAGTTCAAGTTCACACTAGCCAGTGAAAAGCATGCGCCGTTTCCTGCAATAGCTCTCACCCGACACTCATAACCACTCAAACAAAGGGCAGACGCTTTTCAAATACATTTAATTTCAAGGAAAGGGATAAAATGTGTGAAAATCCCTAGCTTCATAGTGCACGTCAATTATATACCGGAGGCCCAAAGATCGCGCAGCATGTATATTATGCGGCATACAGTATACAGCCTTTTCACCTTTCGAGGAAAAGAAAATATTTGCAATGTGATGGCTAAAACAATTATTATTCAGACCACAGGGAAGCATGAATTATGATATGTGCCTTGTATTGATTTCACGGCTGACAGACCACCACCTTTAACCAGCAAGAAGCTTGCAGTTTTCGGGAGCAGATGATCTATCAAAGCAATAATAGAGTAATTCTGCTTTTTAATTGAACAATGTTAGACTGGCGTGTTAGTCTCGCTGCTGAAATGCCCTTTTTCATGTAATCTGTAATTGAAATATGGCCATTGCCACACAGACAGCCAGGTAAGAGACGCAGCCGCGTCCAACTTGCAAAGCTTGTTTAATTACAGTGAGCTTGTCTGCCCATCGCAAATCGTATGTTTTTATTAGTGGTGTTTGCAATAATCGCCTTTGTTCATACTTGTGGAATTTATCATTCTTGTAGAATTTTTCATGTAGGAAAAAAACAAAGAACAAGCAAGCAACCACAACACGCTAACCGGAAGTGTCATCCCCATTATTATTTTTTTTGTAGCCAAGGGAGTTTTAAATACGACTCTGCAGGAAAATGTATTTAAACAAAAACAAGGTTATAATAGTAAAATAAATAAATGAATAAATAAATTTGAAAAGTTATATTTTGACATTATTACTGTTTTGATCAAAAGACTGATGAAAAATTAGGAATATTATTATTTATTAGTATTCTATAGTCAGGATTTTATGTTTCTCTTTAGGTTAATATAAAAGTATACTTTGATGGTGGGTAGAAAAAAATATAGAGTTAACGTAAAATAAACTGAAAATTCTCCAGTTAATGTTTTACACTTATATTTTCACTGTATAAAAGGGTCTCCAAACATATTTAAAATATACAGTATATCTGCCTTAAAGGGGGTCTCTCACAAGGGGACCATCATATTTGGGGTCAGAAGCAGGGTTATTATAGTTACTTAAAATAAAATAAATGTTAACCAAAATAAAATATAATAATAATAATAATAATAATAATAATAATAATAATAATAATAATGAAACATATTTTAGCTATTTGCCAAAGTAATAGTTCTCATTTTCATTTAGTTAAAAAAAAAAAAAAAAACATTTAACTAAAATGAAAATGAAAATTGAAAATACAAAAATTTAAATTGAATTCAAATATAGAAATGTTTATTTATTTTCATATTTTGATAATAATAGTAATACAATATAATTGACTCCTGGTCTGTAACAGTCTACCTAAAACTTTAATTTGAAAATAGCCTTTTCCCATGGAACACAGAATGTGTTGTTTTACAAATGTCTAAGCTTGTCTTTCACATGAGAAAAAAAAGTGCATGGTAATCCCTGAATGTGAAACTCTCTTCCAGTAATGCTGGTTTATTTAAAAGAAATGGGAGGTTTTAGTAATATTAATAATAATAGGCATGTTTTCAGTAATGACACAGAATCCTGAATCACAAGAAAACAAGCAGTAGATCAGAAAATATAATTCACAGCGTAACAGAAAGAATGAACTGAGATACATAAGACTGGAAACTACCCACTTTTTTTTTTTTTTTTTTTTTTTTTTAATAGTAAAAAGCACGTCTTTTAGAAAAATGTAAAATCGAGATTTGCTGTATACATACAGTATAACCTGAATGACAAATATGAAAATTATTCACAGTGCTGATTTCAAATCTTAGGTTTATGGGGTTTAATTTGGAAAAATGTAGTTAAAACTTTATAAGCTTTTGTCCTGGCGATCAAAAAGAACACCCAACTCCTTTCTTCAGTTTCTGCTGAAAGCGTTTGTGCTCAAAGCCGCCTCCTGTTGAAAAGAGAGATGAGAAATGATGTTCTCTTCCAGGCAAAAGAAAATGACTCCACGTGAAGTGAGAATGTTTAGGCTGCCTTTTGATCAGCTTGAAACGCTGCCATTTATGTGACATCCACAAGCACTAAAAGACGATGACAAATGAGACACACAGATAAAAAGGTGGTGGATGATTGCCATGCTTGCAGAGAGACGATAATGTTGTGTAGTTTCAACATGCTCTTTACATCAAAGACGACGAAAGTACACTAGATATTGAATTCTGCGGCCCAATAAATTGAAAGAATTACAGCTCTCTTGGTGGCTTAGGCTGTTTTCTTAACTGAGTAGTCTTCAGTATCAATAAATTATTTTAGGTGAACACAGTAATGTGATGTTGCCTGAAGCCGTGCACGTTATATTGCAGAAAATGAGATATGCTCCAACACTTTTCGTTCCTTTATTTCATCGGTTCTTTTAGCGTCTGAATTGAGGAATAGTTGTCACTTCTAATGAATGTCAATAAATGTTATCTTTCTCTTGTACAAAGACTACGCACAATATTCATCCATCTCAGCAGACTGCTACTGGCAATTTCATTGTAAACCTCTGCTATTGTTCTCTCCTAGTCCAAATGCATGCTGGGAATAGAGAAGAGATGCGGGGTAATGGCTTCTCATCACTCATGTATATGAACTTGGGATTCCTATGGTGGTTCTTTCTGCTCTACCTATCAAATATCAGATTGTTCCCTACAAAGCAGTGTGTTCCAGCCCAACTGTGCTAAACAAAGTGAAATAGGATTACATTTTAAAATAAATCATAAAGATGAGCTCACGACCCTTCAGAGGATAAGCAGTTTGGAGAATGGATGGATGGATAAATATGGGCCACCTTATGCTATGAGCTATATACAATAGGTGCTATGACTTGAAATGTATCTATTTAACTCAAATATCCGACTAGATATTCCAGAAGATATTCTAGATGTACAATCTTTGCACCAATAAAACGTGCAGCACTTTGTTTTACTACCAAAGTATTCCTAATATATAATTATTATTAATATTTAACTTACATTGGAAAGGTTTCCGTGACCTCTCGCGAGATCTCAGCAAAAAGTCTCACGATTTATTCCAAAACATGATGCATGATGGGATACACCAAACCTCGAATAGCACTCCGGTGTGGTATTCACGATAGTGTGGGTTTAGTGTGCGTTAAGGGCACTGCGTTTTGGCATTATTAAGACCTGGGACAGTCCTGCACACGCACTGTCACGTACACGCGCTCTCAAGTGGCCAAGACTGCAAGTGTGGGTATTTGGACAGGGCAAAAGTCTTTAAAATGCCCCATTAGTAAGAACCCTAAACACACTCACATCAAAGTCTTAATAATTCAGTAATACAATGTAACACTTGTATGATATTGTACAAGTGTACTTGTAGACAATCCTGCAATGTTTCCTCTACTGCTGTCGTTAGTCATTGCCTCAGACCCTGTACACTATCACAATATTGGTAAATCAGTTGCGCTCTTCTTGGAAAGCAGTCAGATGCCCCACACAGTCAGAAAGTTTATATTGTCCATTGGCTTCTTAATAAATTACTTCAAATGGGCCCTATCAGTTCATGTTCCAACTATACATGATGTCTCTCTGCACCTCGTAATTGATCTGTTGCCATGAGTGGAAATGCTAGTTTGATGTGTCACGTGATATATCAAACCTTTGATTCATTTGTCAGAACCAGATCAATTACACTACTGATAACAGTCCTGTTAGCATCTAATCATGTTTAAAAGAATTCTTATGAATATAGCTTGCTATTGATGACTTGATTTTAATAATGGATGCATTTAACATTTAATTATACAGCATCTTTACAGAGGCTGCTTTTACGGCCTAAAAAATAATAAAACCCACTGTAATGTATAAACCAACAAGTTACATGTAATGTAATAATATTTCCTTTCTTTCTGTCCTACAGGATTACTTGCAGATAACGCTGTCTTTCTCCATCATGCACATGCACTCACCTCTTTAACTCTTTATCCCCACACATACAGAAATACCACCTGGATCAATGTTAAGACTTTGCAGTGTTTTTTTTGTTTGTTTGTTTTTTTTTTTTTTTTTTGTTTTTTTTTTGCAGAAGATGCAACCTTGTTTTAATTATAAGCTTATAACGAATACATTTTGACTTTCCAGCAACCCATATACTGTATACAGAACCAGTAATGAAAACAATAGTTAAAAATAATCTTTTTCTTATTGATAAAGCATTGTGTTCTCTTTTTCAAGTTTCATACAGTAAACTTTACTTGGTGGCTTTCTAATGCTTTTATCATAAAAAGCATCAGTTCTCATCAGGAGTTTTAGTAAAGGACATATTCATGCACAGCCATCCCCTAGTTCCAGACATGCAGCTATTTCATGATGCTATTGTCAAACGTATATTTCCATATATTTTCCATTGTTCAGACAATTAATGTTTATTTGGTGCTGTGCTGATAGAGTGTTATAGATGATATTGCACACTTGACATGCATGACTTTGTGGTGTTATTTTGTGAGTTTGAAACAATTACCTTATGTGTTGTATCACTTTCTGGTCAATTTAATTTTTAAGAAAATGAATCTATTTCCAGTGTTCTCTGAAAGACATATACTGTTTTTACTGTTTTTTTATTTTTTTTTTTATTTTTTTTTTTAATAAAAGCATTTTCATACTGAAAATAGTTAACGTTTACAATTATAATTATACTAACAATTTTAATTTGCTTTGCATTTAGTCACAATAAAAGTGAACAATATTTACAAAGTATACAGTATATTTACAGTATTTACAAAGTATTAAAGTACAATGTTCTTAATAATTGTTTACCTTTGTAGTTTTGTAGTTTTTTTATTTATTTATTTTTTTTTTAAGGGAAGAACAGAAAATATTTTGTGAACATAACTTTGCATGTGGTTTGCAAAAATATTGTTTGGCGTGTGTGTGTGTGTGTGTATTTGTTACATATTTCTGAGTTACACACCTGTTCCCATTTGTTTCAATTTATTTATTTTTTTTTTCCTTAAGTCCTCCCTGGATACATTTTTGTAATTAACTACTTTTTGTATTCTTCATAGTGGCAAAAAGAGCTTGGTGACACAGGATGCAGTGCAGTAGTTTGGGCACTTTGTTTGTCTTTAAATGAGTATGACATATCAGTAAATACTGAGAAATGCTTACAAAACTATACGTGTTCATTATGCTTTCTCTATGCTTTTTTTTTCAGTTTTTATTCCTAGAGTTCAAATGGTAAAGAATGGCAAATCACAGAAACACAAAAGTGAATAATTTTATAACTTTAAAACAAAATATAATTTACAATGTAAATGTTAGAAGAACATCATTTGATTAGTAAATGCACTTTTCTTTGGTCAATAAATAAAATATATCTTTTATATTTAATGAGATGGGAGACAGCTGTGATTTCTGGGCATGTGCACATCAATATTGCTCAATTTTTGTCATGCTGAACAACAATAATTACTGTATTTGCATTATTGTAAGGGGTAGGTGTAGACGTTAATAAAACACAATCTAATAGGTAGCAAATTTAATTTATTGTTAACCGAATCTATCCCTTCCGCTGAAAAACGGAAGACATCTGTCATAAATGACCATAAATGGACAAGGAAATGTGACGCCGCTGCTCAGCTGGGATGTCATTGGCTGTGAATTTCCCTTGTCACCCGCAGGACTGTCTGTGGTTGGACTATCTTTCAACACATATTAAACAGCGCATCATGTTACAAAAGTATGTTTTGCTGATATTATCATGTTAGTAATATATTAAGTTAACAATGAAGTGTTGCTATGTTGAGAGAAATTACTCCTTTAGCGAGATCCTAACCCTAACCCTAAGCATAACTTCAATGAACTACAAATAACAGCGCCAAGTTTTTCCCGTTCCATAGATAGAATGACAGAGGCTTATGGGTAATGTAGTTTAAAACTTTTTATTACCTAAATGGAATATATAATATCTTTAATGGAAAACTGGATATCTAAATATGTTCATTGTGCAAACCTCTATTATATATTTGAGAGGCAGGCTGAAATTTGGTATTTTACAGTGAGCAATATTGAGGCTGAGGCAATGACTAACGACAGCAGTAGAGTAAACATTGCAGGATTGTCTACAAGTACACTACCAGTCTACAAGTACAATATCATACAAGTGTTACACTGAATTACTGACTTATTAAGACTTTGATGTGAGTGTGTTTAGGGTTCTTACTAATGGGGCATTTTAAAGACTTTTGCCCTGTTCAAATACCCACACTTGCGGTCTTGGCCACTTGAGTCTTAATAATGCCAAAACGCAGTGCCCTTAATGCACACTAAACCCACACTATCGTGAATACCACACCGGAGTGCTATTCGAGGTTTGGTGTATCCCATCATGCATCATGTTTTGGAATAAATCGTGAGACTTTTTGCTGAGATCTCACGAGAGGTCACGGAAACCTTCCCAGTGTAAGTTAAATATTAATAATAATTATATATTAGGAATAGTTTGGTAGTAAAACAAAGTGTTGCACGTTTTATTGGTGCAAAGATAAGTATATTTATTTTGTACATCATTTGCAACTGCTTTTTATCACTTAATTAGAAGCACCACAAATTAAATTGCCATCTGTTATAGGGACTACTGAACAGACATTTAGAAGTTTATTTTAAAATGCAAAGTTGAAACTAAAAATAAATCTCTGTAAACACTTGGATTTTTACAACACTATAAGTGTGTCCCATAAGGTAATGAAAAGTTCTACACACACTTGAACACTTGGGCCAAATACAGGAAATACGTCAAATAAGTAGTCAAGTGATCAAGTGCAAAGACCGCAAGTGTGGGTATCTGGACAGGGCAAAAGTTTAAGAAACAACAAATGCTGTGCAAATTATAACAGCAGGAATTTTTGATGAAAGGGTAAAACTAACACAGACCTACCGCTGCAAAAGTCTGTCTCCGCAGCTTTCGGTTTAGTTTCTGAATTAATACCTCTCCACAAACACGACTGGGCTGACTGCTTCCTTTATGTCTTTTCAGCTAATAATAATAATAATAAAAATAATAATAATTAAAAAAGGGAGAGAAAATAAAATAGAATTATATAGAGAATGTTAATAATGATCTGTGAGTAAAATATTTAAGATATAAACTGATATGAATGAACTGCAAGATGGAAAAAAAATACAGAATTTTACTTTTTTGGGGATTTTACATTAAAAGGTATTACAAGCATGGTACAGTTAATGTTGTGATTACTGTGATATCTGTCATAAAAGCACATCAAAACTACCATTACAGTGGTAAACCATATTAAGTTTGGTGATACTGTGGTATTACTATACATATCATTACAGTTACTGTGGTAAAATCATGGTAAGTGTCCTGTTTACTTGTTTTAACTTCAGATTTCACAGTAAAATTACAGATACTGTGGTAAAACATGGTAAATGTCCTGTTTACTGTGTTTTAACTTCAAATTTCACAGTAAAACTACATGGTTACCATGATTTTACTACAAATACAACTTACATCTTTGAAGCTGATATGAATATAAAACTGATCCAAGGTCTATGGCACGTCACGTGACAGATAGTGTTTAATCACTCTAGTTAGCAGGTGTGTTCATTTAGTTAAACGCAATGAAACTCAAAAACAGCCTCGGATGACCGATATAATACAGCGAATAAACATACGGCGCTAATCTGATAAATAAAGAAGACTGAGTACATTTTATAACAGACATTAAGACGGTGTATTTACCCAACCTGTGGCACATGTAAACTGATGGCAAATATCGCGATGTGTGCTGAATGAGACTTCTGGAATTCAATCCAAAAAATCACAATAAGTTTTGTGCTCCGTCAGTTTTTATTTGAAACAAAGTCTCAGCTTTCAAATTACGTTATATATTACGAAATTAAATCAATAAATACCGCTTTGGCGCTCTTTATTGAAGCGCGACAGATCGATGTCCTTCCTATTGACTGCTATAGTTAACATAAATTAACACAAGAAGGTGGGTTGAAAGATACTATAACAACTTACCGAAATCCAAATCATGTCTCATGTAGTATCACTCACAGTTTTTCAGCTGTTGAAAGATCTCAATAAAGCATTTAAAATGTAACTAGCCTATTTAATTCAGTTAATTTACACATTTAATATTTATTTCTATGTTTAGTTGAATGTAGTCTAACTAATATTATATCCCAGTTAATCAATGTCAAGTAGAATCAAAATCGAATCAAAATCGAATCAAATCTGGAAAATTGTCAATGCCCAGTCCTACATATACCATCATCAGCTTGCCCAGGTAGTGCAGTACAGCTAAGTTAGCTATTGCTTTATGCTGTAATATGAGAACAAAACTTAATCTGAACTAAGCTGGATGATGATATTATGTAGAAGAGCTTTACAGCTGAATTGCCTTTGTTGCATAAATGATGTACTTTACACAGATATTGAATTGAACTGAATCAACACTGAACTGACTTGAGCTATATAGCTTGTTAGAGCTGCTTTACAGCAGAATTTGAATGTTTACTATTGTGAAACCTTTTTAAAAGTCTGTATTGTGTGAATTGCTATAGAAATAAAGATGACACTTATTTATAATAATTGCATTGAAACTAATTTTTTATTTTTTTTTTTGCAACTGTTCTGTTTTTTAACAGCTAGCTCTGCGGATTAGGGTAAAACGCTTGGCTGTTGTGTGGGCATATCCTCGAGCGCGCCACTGGTGGGATACCATTGTTCCTACATTCAGTCCGACACAGTTTATTCAGAATTTTCGTGTCTCCAGAGAGTCTCTTGAGTACATCTGCCATCGTCTCCGCCATGTTCTGGAAAGAAGAGACACCAATTACCGTTTGTGTGTGCTTTTGAGAAAAAGGGTAGCCATTGCTTTGTGGAAGCTGGCCACTGGAGGTGAATACAGAAGTGTAAGTCACCTTTTTGGGGTAGGCCTAACCACTGTTTTCAACTGCGTGAAGGATTTTTGCGATGCTGTGAATAAGGTGCTCCTCCCTGTACACATCAAATTCCCAGATGCCCGGAAACTGGTTGAAATGGCTAGTTTTTTTGAACAACGATGGAGAGTACCACAATGTGTTGGTGCTATAGATGGAAGCCACATCCCAATAATCGCACCCACGGAGTATCCTCGGGACTTCTTCAACAGAAAAGGGTGGCATTCAATCATCTTGCAGGCAGTAGTGGATGGGAAGGGGCTTTTTTGGGATCTGTGTATTGGCTTTCCTGGAAGTGTGCATGATGCAAGGGTGCTCAAGCAGTCACATTTGTGGGAAAGGTTAAGTGATGGACATCTTTTGGGTCAAAACAAGGTGAACATTGCTGGCTGTGATGTTGGACACTTCCTAATTGGAGACCCTGCTTACCCCTTGCAGAACTGGCTAATGAAACCCAACTCAGACACTGGCAGATTGACACCACAACAACAGACGTACAACAACAGGTTAAGCAGTGCAAGGTCTGTAGTAGAGATGAGCTTTGGGAGGCTGAAAGGACGATGGCGCTGTCTACTAAAGCGAAACGACTGCAACCTGGACCTTGTAAAGAAGATGGTGCTGACCTGCTGTGTGCTCCACAATATCTGTGAGGAACATGGAGATGGTTTCACTGAGGATCATATGTCCACGCTGCTGTCAAACATACAGCCCCCTGTGCAGCCAGTACCCGAATATGGGCAACACGAAGGAAATGATGTGCGAGCTGCATTATTGGAGTATTTCAACAGGCAGGATGAATGAATTAGCTAATATGCTCATTTTTATGTATAATAGTTGTTTTGAATTTGATAGCCATTGATTACCATTAAATTTCTTACTATTCTAATTTTATTCATATTACTGAAATTGTAATTATTCTAATCATACTACTGTAATCAGTTTTTAATGTAATGTGATGAAACGACAATACAGAAATATGTTAAGCTAGATTTTTTAAAATTATTAAAATAATCGTAATGTGTAGAATAAAAAAATTGATAAGTAAATTTTGTATCATTCTTTGAACAAGCGCACAAACATTAAACAACTGAACAATAAACAAACAGTTAAGTGCAAAAATAACGTGCAAGTATTGAACAAAAACAAACAAGCTGTTTAGATATTCTTCCTCTGCTCGGTCTCCATGACAGTGACCATGCGCCCTAGAAGTCCCAGAAGAGATGCTGAAGTATCATTCATCTGCTTCATGATGTCTTGATGCATCTCTCTTGTTTGCAGCATGAAACGTTCATCTGCAGCTTGAAAATATTCCAGCAGGTCCTGGTTACTGTCACGTTTCCTTTTTTCTGCACAAGAGAACAGGGTCCCACTTTATATTAGGTGGCCTTAATGTAATTACATCAAAAATAAGTACAATGTACTGATTATGTTCATATTTTATTGCAAAATTCTTCTGCTGCAATTAAGGCGGGATACGAGTAAGGTTAGCGACAGGTTTGGTGGTATGGGTAGGTTTAATGGTAGGTTAAGGTGTAAGGGATGGGTCAACAGTGTAATTATAAATGTACTTGCAGAAATTATTTATAGGATGTAATTAGATGCAAGTATTTCTTAATGTAAGTACAATGAAAAAACGTATGTACACAATAAATGCATTGTATCAAATTATTAATTTGAATATAAGTACATAGTAGTTAAGGCCACCTAGTATAAAGTGAGACAGAGAACAGTAACAAATTAAAATGCACAATTTAATGTACACTACTGTAAACATAACACACAGACAAATTTGCAGTAATGCAAAGCAATGTCATTACCTGTTCTTTTGCTCCTCGGTGTATGTGATGAGGCAGTACTGCAGGTGGATGTCTCTGCTTCCTCCAGGTTATCATCATCATGATTGGTACAGGAGTCTGAATACAACGTTACAAATAGTCAAACATGCACGTTAGTTTTTTTAACATGGTTTTCCTTAATGATTTGTAATGTAGCCTAATTGTATCACAATATTAAGTGAAATTCTTTAATGCTTGTTCCAGCAGTGTGCAGCCCATTTACACAATTTACCCATTACAAGTCAAACTACACACATTCCAGTACACTGTATTGTTATTACGCATAAAGCAGACTATACTGTACAGTTTTACCCTCCGGAGTGAGAGCTTCGAAGGGTTGAAGGGTGTAGGGGACCAAACAACTGTTTCTTGAAGTGCCCTTCTGCGTCATACGGAAGCGCCGTCATCATGCAAAGAATCTGTGCAAAGGATCATGGGAGCCCGAAGTGTCCATCAGTTGTACCCTTCGAAATCCTTCATTCCGAAGGGCCCTTTGAAGTGGCTAGTTTTGAGCACTTCGGTTTGGAACGACCCTTCAATATGGCGGCTATGATTGTTTTCACTCTGAAGTGCCCTCGTTATCTCGTCAAAATTAACCATTTTGCTCCGTCCGCTGCCGCTTTTGCCCATCTCTCTTTTTTGATCCCTGTATTCTTTTTTAACTTGTTGACCACTTGGTCGGCGGATCGGTTGAACCCCGCGGTAGTCATTTCCCCCGCTATCTCCTCATATACGTGCTTTTTTCTTACACTACCTTCTAGTTTGTCTTGGATTTCCCTCGTCGACCAGATGGCAAGGAGAGCATTGGTCTCTTCCGCCGACTACTGCTGAACTGACATATTTATTTATTCATTAATTTTTGTTGCTACTGTACTTGTTGTCGTTAACTCCAATGTTTTTTAAAAATGGCGCCTTTCAAACTGCGGTCTGTAGTGGAAGCTCCGCCTACTGACGTCATAGGTTCCCTCGTTCGAGACCAGCAAGGTTTCAGGGCCGGTCTGGAACCACGATCTGGGCACCGGCCCGGGATTTTTTTGAGTGGAAAAGTGCAGCTCGGTTCCCAATTGGGCACCGGCTCCGGCACCAGCCCCGGTGGAAAAGCGGTAATAGTGACGCAAAAGGCGCTTGACCATGCTTCAGTTTCTGACGCCCTGAGAGTGAGAATGGGTTGTAAAAGAAAACGTAAAGCATGACTAAGGGTGTTGATTCAACTCAAGAAAGAATTTGTATAATTAAGTGTATAATCGCCGGTTGGTCTGGTTATGAGTATAAACGTGAATTTGATGACAGCTCAGATGCTTATTTGTGAGGTTCTGGTCACACCCCTGATTTCAGATGCTGACATCAGAAGATTATTTTCATTATGTACATACAGGAATTCAGACAGGACTGCATTTGAATTGCCAGGAGCTCACTGCTTTTTTCATGTACAGTACATAACTGCTGACATATTTCAGAGCACCGATGAGCCCAACTGATGCTGAGTCACACTGTATGTGAGAAACATGCTAATTTCACCAAGTTACAAGCTACTCAGAATTTAAAGGAATAGTTTACACAAAAACGTTGTGAGCTTGCAAGTGTGTACAAGAGAACAATGGTGGCTGCCACAATTTTACTGTAAAACTGTTTAAATGTCAGGTTGTTGGTTTTTTCAGGTTGTCAGAGCAATTAGAATGTGATCTGTAAGCTGCATGCTCTTTTTTGCTAACACTCTTGGATGTTTTATTAAACATTCGTATTAAGCTAATCTACTATCATTCTAGTGAATACACCCAAATTGGATATTCATTAAATTATTCCCTTTTGTGTTCCCCAGAAGAAAGTAATAGGATCTATCATCTTTTGTCCATTTTGATATTCTGGGTATTATCAACAGGCTGGAGTTCTGTGACCTTCATGAGCATAAAAGATTACAGCATGATAGAATATCATTTAAGTACAGATGAGACAGACCATTTACAGCTTATAGCAGCATCTGTCTATGATACTGATAAAGTGATCGTTAACTTAGAAACCAGTTAAAGGGATTGTGAAAATTCTGTCATTAGTTACTCACCCTATAGGTAGTTCCAATGAGTTTCTTTCTTCTATTGAACACAAAAGAAGACATTTTGAATAATGTTGATAATCAAACAGTTGCTGGTAATCATTGACTTCCATAGTTTGAAGAAAAGAAAAGAAAAGAAAAGAAAAGAAAAGAAAAGAAAAGAAAAAACCCTGAAAGTCAATGGCTACCACCAACTGTTTGGTTACCAACATTTTTCAAAATATCTTCTTTTGTGCTCAACAGAACAATGAAACTTATATAGGTTTGGAACTGTATCTTTGAATGATTTGTTTTTCTTTCTTTCTTTCTTTTCTTTTTTTCATTCAATTTAGTAATTTAAACTGTCCTTTTGTTTCAAAACCGTGGCCAAACAGTTATTGTTTTGTTTGTGTAATATGTATAGTTTTATACACGTAATGTATTCAATGACCAACATTTATACATTTATATTTGTTTTTATAGCCTTTAATTTAGCCATTGACTTGAAGAGAACATTTGTCAGGATGTGGATGGATTCATATGGTTTTCACTACCAAAAATGAGATTTGGCTTTTTTAATCAATTATTTTCAACATTATATATTGATAGCTATCAGTTGTTCTGACAGAGCCATTGATTATCAATATATTCATTGCAGCTCTACTGAGTACTGCTAAAAAATAAGAAAATAAATAATAAAAAACCCTGACCAAAAAAAAAAAAAAAAAAACATTCTGAAGTGCTAGATTATATAAAAAAGTAAACTTTTAAACCAAATGTAATACAATTATGCAAACAGTGACAAGACGATAAGAAAAGAGACCCTTTGTAATAGATACGCCTCAATAACAGCTCAGTGGCTATATAATACAATCCACATATCTTTATATGCTAATAAAAAGACAGAAAAGATACATTTTTGTAACAAATGTAGGAAATCGTTTAAGTGAGAATTGACCAGTGGTGTGAGTCAAGTTGTAGTAACATGAGCGGTCCTGCCTGAGTTCCTGTGAAATCAAACGGCGGTTCAGTGGAAATGATGAATCACCAAGGCAGTGGCAGTTTGCACAGGTTAAGTGGATTTCATTCATTTGTCATGTAGTCCGTTAAAGATATCATGGGAAAATTTGTTTTTTTTCTGAAGTAGTCCTTACTAAAAAAAAAAGACAAATCCAAAATTGACATACAGCACAGGAACCAATAGTAACATAGTTTGAGCTCTATGTGATTAGATGAATTTCAGACGAAAAATTATGATGACCTGTATACTGCAGTGGAAATTAAGCTCCTGCCATTTAATTTATCAGCACACATTTTTGCTATTTAACATACATGAACTTCAGAAAATCTTAGTATCAAGTCAAGTCACTATTATTTGTATAGCGCTTTTAACAATGCAAATTGTGTCAAAGCAGCTTTATATCAGCTTGATATAAAGCTGGATGGCTTTATATCAGCTTTACAGTATTTAGACGGGGAAGTAGTGTCATTCTCCTCTGGCCAGACAAAATCAGCAGTTTAAATTTAGGCTAAAGCAGAGTCAGATTGTGCAAAGGACTCAACTGGTTCCTGTGGTCTTGTCCTGATGGCTGTCTAGGAGACAGGGTCTTCACTGGGGATCAGTCTCTGGGGCTCATCTAGTTGTCCTGGTCTCCGCTGATGTTCAGTGCTGTAGAGGTCATCTCTAGGTGCTGATCCACCATCTAATCTGGTTACGGACTGGATCCGGGTGGCTGCAGTGACCATCTGATCTGGATACAGTCTGGATCTGGGTGGCTACGGTGACCTCGGAGTAAGAAAGAAACAGACTAATATTAGCGTAGATGCCATTCTTCTAACGATGTAACAAGTACATTGGGTGTTTTGGGAAGTGTTCCCGGTTCCGGTTGACCTAATTAATCCAGCCTAACAATCCTTTAACGGATTTGAATTATAGAAATGCAATAGTGCATTATGTGTAAGCCAGGTTAAAGAGACGGGTCTTTAATCTAGATTTTAACTGGCAGAGTGTGTCCGCTTCCCGAACAGTGTTAGGTAGATTGTTCCAGAGTTTGGGCGCTAAACAGGAAAAGGATCTGCCGCCCGCAGTTGATTTTGATATTCTAGGTATTATCAAATGGCCAGAATTTTGAGATCGCAGCAGACGTGAAGGACTATAGTGTGATAAGAGCTCACTGAAATACTGAGGTGCCAAACCATTCAGGGCCTTATAGGTAATTAGCAAGATCTTAAAATGTATACAATGTTTAATAGGGAGCCAGAGCAGTGTTGACAGAACCGGGCTAATGTGGTCATACTTCCTGGTTCTAGTAAGAACTCTAGCTGCTGCATTTTGAACCAGCTGGAGCTTGTTTATTAAACATGCAGAGCAACCACTCAATAAAGCATTACAATAATCTAGCCTTGAGGTCATGAACGCATGAATTAATGTTTCTGCATTTGACATTGAGAGCATAGGTCGTAATTTAGATATATTTTTAAGATGGAAAAATGCAGTTTTACAAATGCTAGAAACATGTTTTTCGAAGGAAAGATTGCTATCAAAAAGTACGCCTAGGTTCCTAATTGATGACGAAGAATTTACAGAGCACCCATCAAGTATTAGACAGTGATCTAGGTTATTACATGCAAAAGTTTTTGGTCCAATAATTATCACCTCTGTTTTTTTCAGAATTTAGCAGTAAGAAATTGCTAGTCATCCAGTTTTTAATATCAACTATACATTCCATTAGTTTTGCAAATTGGTAAGTTTCATCAGGTCGCCGAAGAAATATAGAGCTGAGTATCATCAGCATAACAGTGGAAGCTATGAAAGGGTAACATGTAAAGCGTGAAAAGTAAGGGGCCAAGTACTGAGCCTTGAGGTACTCCATACTGCACTTGTGATTGGTATGATACCTCTTCATTTACTGCCACGAATTGATGGCGGTCAGATAAGTATGATTTGAACCATGCCAGTGCACTTCCTCTAATGCCAACATAATTTTCTAGTCTATTTAAAAGAATGTTGTAGTCAATAGTGTCAAACGCGGCGCTAAGATCCAGTAGCACTAATAGAGAGATACAACCACGATCAGATGATAAAAGCAGGTCGTTTGTAACTCTAATGAGAGCAGTCTCAGTACTATGATATGGTCTAAAACCTGACTGGAAATCCTCACATGTATCATTTTTCTCTAAGAAGGAACATAGTTGTGATGATATTACCTTTTCTAATATCTCTGACAGAAAAGGGAGATTCGAGATCGGTCTGTAATTAATTAATTCTTTGGGGTCAAGTTGTGGTTTTTTAATGAGAGGCTTAATAACAGCCAGTTTGAAGGTTTTTGGGACATATCCTAATGACAATGATGAGTTAATAATATTCAGAAAAGGGTCTATTACTTCTGGAAGCACCTCTTTTAGTAGTTTAGATGGAACAGGGTCTAACATACAGGTTGTTGGTTTAGATGATTTAACAAGTTTATACAATTCTTCATTTCCAATAGAAGAGAATGAGTGGAATTGTTCTTCAGGGGATCTATAGCGTACAATCTGATGCGATACTGTGGCTGACAGCTGCATGGTTACAATTTTATCTCTAATAGTTTCGATCTTGGAAGTAAAGTAGTTCATAAAGTCATTACTACCGTGCTGCTGGGCAATGTCTGCACCTGCTGATGTTATATTTTTTATTAATTTAGCCACTGTATTGAATAAATACTTGGGGTTGTGTTTGTTTTCTTCTAAAAGAGACGTAAAGTAAGCAGATCTAGCAGTTTTTAAAGCTTTCCTGTAAGAGAGAGTATTTTCCCGCCAAGCAATACGAAATACCTCTAATTTTGTTTTTCTCCAGCTGCGCTCCATTTTCCGGGCTGCTCTCTTTAGGGCATGAGTGTGCTCATAATTCCACAGTGTTGGACTCTTTTCCTTAATCTTCCTTAAGCATAATGGAGCAACCGTATCTAAAGTGCTAGAAAAGAGAGAGTCCATAGTTTCTGTTACATCATCAAGTTGATCTGAGCTATTGGCTATGCTGAGGAACTGAGATAAGTCAGGAAGATTATTTATAAAGCAGTCTTTTGTGGTAGAAGTGATGGTTCTACCATATTTGTAACAAGGAGTTGGCTTTACAGCTTTAGCTATATGGAATATACACGAAACTAGATAATGATCTGAGATATCATCGCTCTGCTGCAAAATTTCAACACCACTGACATCAATTCCATGTGACAGTATTAAATCTAGAGTATGATTTCAACAATGAGTAGGTCCTGACACGTGTTGTTTAACACCAATAGAGTTTAGAATGTCTATAAACGCTGATCCCAACGAATCTTTTTCATTATCAACATGGATATTATAATCACCAGCAATTAGGACTTTATCTGCAGCCAGCACTAACTCAGATAGAAAATCAGCAAATTCTTTAATAAAGTCTGTATGGTGCCCTGGTGGCCTGTATACAGTAGCCAGTACGAACATCACAGGGGATTTATCATTAACACTTGTTTCTTTTGGATAACGTTATATGAAGCACCATTACTTCGAACGAATTATACTTGAAACCCGACCTCTGAGAAATACTGAAAATATTGCTATAAATTGTAGCAACACCTTCCCCTTTACCTTTTGGATGCAGTTCATGTTTGTAACAGTAATCTTGGGGGGATCCATTCTGAACCAACCATGGTGGCTGCTTGTGAATTGTCTCTCTTTAGCCCAGAAACTATAAAAGCACCCCATGTCTGTCCAGTTAACTCTGTCACTGCCATTGATACCACTTGTGAACTGTCTGACTATCTGGTTTTAGCTAACAAACCTGCTTTTGAACTTTGTGCCTGTCTACTTACTAGAAATGAGCCAGATTATGAACTGTCACCCCGGGAAACTACTGATGAACTTTTTGTGTTCCCTGCCTTGACTCTTGGGGCCCAAAATTCTCTGTCTGTTTTGTGTGTCTCAGTGTTTCCTAGGTCCCAGTCCCGGCCTTGGTTTACAGTTCCTTCTGCTCCAGTCTGGTGGTCTTCTGCTTCGTCTGCTCAGGTCTGGTGGTAATCTGCTCCGCCGTGGTGGTCGTCTGTTCAGGTCTGGTGGTCTTCTGCTCTGCCGTGGAGATCTTCTGCTCCGCCCTGGTGGGCTTCTGTCCTGTCTGCTCCACCGTGGTGGTCTTCTGCTCTGGTCTGGTGGGCTCCTGTCCCGTCTGCTCCGCCCTGGTGGGCTTCAGTCCCATCTGCTCCGCCGTGGTGGTCTTCTGCTCTGGTCTGGTGGGCTCCTGTCCCGTCTGCTCTGCCCTGGTGGGCTCCTGTCCCATCTGCTCCGCCCTGGTGGGCTCCTGTCCCATCTGCTCCGCCCTGGTGGGCTCCTGTCCCGTCTGCTCCACCCTGGTGGGCTCTAGTCCCGTCTGCTCTGCCTTGGTGCCCTGCTCTGCCGGCTTTGCCTCAGTTCCGGTTCTCTTCACTTCCTCACGGACCTGGCCCTCCATCCCTCCCCCTGTTCCGCCTCCGCTCCACCGCCCTCCTGGATTGTTCTGTTTGGAGTGTTGGGAAGCCGCTCCTTGGGGGGGGGCTCTGTCAAGAATCCGGTTCATGGTCTTCCGTCCATTCACCATCAGAGGTCACCCTTCCTTCATATTCACTCTCGCACCACACAGACTGTTGCCCATTACACTGGACTGCATTTCCCAGCGTCCATTGCACTGAGCTCACAACTGTCATCACCACACAGCTGTCTCAACCACACGCTCACACCTGAGAACTATCACACAATCACACACCATATATAAACCATGGACTTCCTTTCACAGATCGCCGAGTATTGTACGCACTTATCTCTCTCCTAGCGATAGCTACTCTACGGAGCCCACTTAGTTATCATAGTCTTATGATTATTGCTCACGTTTTCGGATTACCTTTTTTGTCAAGCCCCTTTGGATATTGTTCGCTGTTTTGGATGACTCATGCCCGTTTTGGATGACTCTTTGCCTTGCCTGTGATATACCTGTTTGCCATTGTTTGACCCTTGCTTGTTTCCTGACCACACCGTTGTAAATAAAAGCCTTGCACATGGATCCGCACGTCTCTCGTCTCGTTGGCTCCGTAACAATATAACTTTGTTTATCAAGTGTTAAAAAATAATTCAATTACTGACATGAAATAAGTGCAGTCACGGTTGCTATAACAGCTTTTTGCTATATTTATTGACATAATGTTACTAATTAGCTTACCATCACAAGAGCAAGCGCAAGATTAATTACATAAACCTGGTCTCTTACACACACACTCATTCTCACACACTATGAACAAACTAATGTTATGGGTGAGTTGGTAACATTAATTAGTGAAACCATTACATGAAAAAATGGTAAATGTAGTTTTAGCATTTCTTTAGCACTTCTTCATATTTATTTGAAGATCAAGAGAGCAGCACAATCACATGTTGATCATTCTGACTTTCATAGGATTGATGGATCTTGATTAGCTGAAATTCCATATTGTTTGTTTTAATCACACAACTGCAAAACTGTGGCAAGACTAAAATATGATCCATGCAATAGACACATGGTGTCCTAAGTACGCAGCTTCGTACAAAGCTTTTTCTCCAGCACAACTGAGTGCATTTTTTTCAGTTTGGTAATGGTTCTTCAATGGTTCTCTACTCTATTGTATCTGAGAACCTGAACTAGTACATAAATCTAGAACTAGTTTCCTGATTTGAACCAACATAAATTAACAACAAAAAAAAACAAAAAAAAAATGGAAATGGAAATGGAAATGGAAAACCACACTGACAAATTTACACATTGCAATGACAAAAACTTCAGTGTTTTGTTTAGAAACTCTTGAATAATCACTCTTAAAAATGAAGGTTCTTTATTGGAAATGATGGTTCCATTAAGAACCTTAAACATCTAGAACTATTGCATGAAAGGTTCTTTATAGTAGAAAAAAAAAAGTTCTTCTGGGAACCAAAAATGTTTCTTATATTGCATCGCTGCACAGTAAAAATTAGTAACCTTCAATTGTTACCTTAAGAAGTTATTTATCCTGATTTAATCCATAAAATGTTACATTTGTTGGTATAATGTATATAGGTTGGTTCTGTAATAATATAAACATATTATTACAGAACCAACCTATATACATTACCTGAATAAAACCAGTTTACTTAGATGCTACCATTTTTAGGTTACCATTTTTCAGTGCAAAAATGCCCTTTTGGAACCTTTATTTTTAGCTAATTGTGCCAGGGCAACAAAAAAGGCTATTTGGATTGCAAGAGACAAACCTCAGCCACCAGTCGACCTTTGTCAAGGTCATCGCCTGATGCACAGCCTGGGTAGAACAGTTTGCTGCACACAGTAATGACCCATCTCAACTGAGAATGAGATGCCTACGCTGACTTTTCTTGCATTGCATGGTTATGATTCTATGCAGCATAATACAGTCTGCTGCTTACAGGACTCAGATTCCAATCTATCGGTCAAACCATATGGACAGAACACACCTGAACCCAACAGCGGCTCATCAAAGTGAGTCACACCAGTCCCAGCGACTGTCCAATGCTGCTTTCTGCAACAACAATCTCAGTACAGCACGCACTCATGATGATGATCTCCAGTGTCTGTTTCCATGACAACCTTTTAGCATCAGCACTGACATACCTGCCCTGCACCTGTTCGCTGTGCACTTCAACATCACACATGATCTGTCATAAATGCCTCTCCAGCACATAATATCTGCGTTGAGTCCATATTAAGCTACTACAATGGTTTATTTTCAATAATCAATTAATTGTAATATGTGACTAGGTACAGCCCTGCTGAAAAAAAAATTAAAAATTAAAAATTAAATAAATACAAAAACAATAGGACCCTGTGGGTTTCTTCTGGTAATTGGTCACCTTCTATTGGTGGCTTGTTAAAACCACTAAATCCTAATAGAATAGGCCTATGTCCCAAAACACACTACAGAAAATGATTTTTAATTGTTAAAAGTTGATAGTTTGTAATGTTTGTAATGGTATTTGTAGTGGAAACCATTAGAATTTCTGTGATGGTTTCTATTGTTTTGTTTTGTTTTGTTTTCAGCAGGCAGTCTGTGAGGGAATTTTTCAAGATGGCTGATATGTAAATAAATATTGATCAAACCGATCTTAATTGCAGCACGTTTATATATTATAATCTTTCTGCTCACCAACATAACACTTGCCAGTATAGCCTAAACCAGTGATTTTCAATCCTGTTCCTCGGGACCCACTGCTCTGCACATTTTGCATGTCTCCCTTATCTGACACACTCATTTGAGTTCAAGGAGCTCTTTCCTAATGAGCTGATGATCTGAATCAGGTGTGTAAATTAGGGAGACATGCAAAATGTGCAGAGCTGTGGGTCCCCAGGAACAAGTTTGAAAACCACTGGCCTAAACTGATGGAACAAATCCCACAATCCCATATACAACCATTATAAATACATTTATACATGAATAGAGAGCCCCATTCCATCCAAATAGCCTATCTACTCACCAGTTTGTTCTTCATTAATTTATATTTCGGCTAAATTTGAAAGTTTCTCGACAGTTCCTGTTGCTTTACCTGCTAACAGGTCTGATGGCATACTAAAGTGATTCTGAAAGATACTTCTGATAATGAAGATACAGAAGGAACCTCTGATAATGATTGATAAAGGAGACAAATTTAATTTAGCATCTCTTAAGTATATATATAGAGTTATATATATACTGGCATATATATATATATATATATATATATATATATATATATATATATATATATATATAATTTTTTTTTTATTTTATTTTATTTTATTTTTTTGGATATCCCACTTCTGGGATATTTTTCTTCCCCGGAGTGGATACGTTTATCCACACTTCTATCCAGACAGGATGCATTTCCCATTTCCGACAGTAGAGGGTGATGCAACTTTACCTACCGGCATATATATATTATACTGTATTATTTTTTGTTCATATATAAATATATATATATATATATATATATATATATATATATATATATATATATATGAACAAAAAATAATATATATATATATATATATATATATATATATATATAATTATTTTTTTTTTCCAGATTATTCTGAGAGGAATGGTAAATCATTGAATTTTTTTTATATATATATATATTTTATATATATATATATATATATATATATATATATAATGACAGATTATAGCGTTTATAAATGTCAGATGAACCATTTTACTAGCTATTGTTGTCCTCAACATGTGGCGAGATTATAGTCAGAGCTTTGCTGCTGAGACCAAGACAAATTTTCATTTTATGTTGTGTTGCATATATTATTGTCAGGGTTGCAAGAAAGCTGGTAATTGTGGGTGACACTATATCCTGGAATAAGATGGAATGAAGATAATACACATTTGTCGCGACAAATGGCAAAAATCTTTAAACCTCATTGACCATGTAGGCTCAGTAAGTTCATTGTTTTAAAAATATAGGCTATGTATTTATCCAGTTTTAAAGTAAAACATCCTAACCTCTGGTAGTTTGATTAAATACTGATTTAAGAAAGATTGTTAAAAAATCATAGGAAACAGTATCTCGTGCATTGTATCAAATTGAGAATTCTGTAGGCCTACATAGAGAAAATTTGAGCACTTTGCACAGTTTTCACATGAGAATAGTAGGCTATGTTATTCTGGACAGCTCTGTTCAGTAACAAAGTGTAAAGTGCAACACAAGCTGTTTAAGATAACGTATGGATCATAGCCAATTCTGTATCTCATACTTTTACTGCCCTCTTGTGTTCATTATAATATAATTCTTTACAGAGCAAGCACAAAAAAAAAGTTTATTAAAGTGCCCTGATGTGTTTTAAAAAGGTTTTATTTACTATTATTATTATTATTATTATTATTATTATTATTGGGAATGCATTTTATGTGCAAGTATTAACACATTTTAATATTTTATAATGTCACAATAAGCATTTAGTTTATCATATTATCAACTTATGCCACGCTTTAAAAAAATAAATGTAATCATATTAGATGTGAAGAAAATTTGAATGCAATCATATTAGATGTGAAGATTTTATGATTGCCAAACATTATTAGAGCATAGTTAAAAGTTAGTTGGTCTGTTAGTCTGACTCAGAAAGTTAGTTCTGAAGGAAAACTCTAGAATCCTTTTGATTTGATATGTTGCATCTAATGTAGTGGCATCCAGAGTGTAACAGTGGCTAATTGCTGTGATTATTTTACCTCAAGGTTACGCTGATTTTATCCTTAGAGTCAAACGCTGCAGGTCCAGCCTCTCCTCGGATCTCTCTGGATGCTGGTTGTCATGGCAGCTGTGAGCCGGCGGGGGTCAGCGGGGAAACTCATCTCTGTTTGCTGTAGCTCATTGCCCCGCTGTAATATCAGCGCCCGAGACACCTGGGCCCGCTGACACAGGACCTCAGAGAGAGCAGTGGACTGGCAACCCCCAGTGATTGCTTTCTCCAGCGTCCGGAACTGCACTCAGTACACACCATTAACCTGTGGCTCACAGAGCAGGACATATTAGTAACCTCACTCATAATAACTTCCTCAAGACGCACACACAATAGACACTGACCCGCAAAGAGTCGGTATAGCACTGAAAAAGAAGAAGGCACCGATCTTTTGCTTTGTCTTGGAGCAACCAAGTAGAGTTAATCGCCAATGACACTTTGGTGACAATAAAATAAATTGCACGTGTTGACAGGTTCCTTAAGTTTTACATATACTGTCCTTTCCTGGTCTTCATGCAGAAGACAACTGAGGGAAACACATGAAAGAGGAGAAAAACCTTATTTAATCACGTCTCACCTGTATTTGGATACTTATCACTCTTTCTTCAAGTAAATATTACTTGCTTTCATAAAAGGGCATTATGTCATGATCATAAAATTTGACAAAATGTATGTTCATAAAAACACCTCCTACATTTCTTTTAGACATTTTTCACAACTACAAATGTAAATTCACCACCCATTTATGAATGAAAGTATGCAACACAAGAAGAATTGGAAAAGACTTTGTTGTGCTTATTTCAAGATACTCAGTTACTGTTATATTCACAAATTGTCTACCACCCTGTCAGTTGGTTATCAGTATTTGAGTATCATATATTTTTGCCTTTTGTCTTTCATGTGAATATGCAGTTTGTATAGTTTTTTTTTTTTTTTTTACAAGCATTTCCTTGAAAGTGATTTCTGTCATGCCCAAAAAAAATGCTGTAAAAATCATGCCTGAAAAAATACAATATTAAACTATTGAGAATCTAATCCAAAAGTATTGAAAATAATGTCAAAATAAAAATAATAAAATATAAATAATGTTTAAAAAAAAAAGCAATAAAAATAACACATACCCATGAACCATACCAATTTACAGTATGGGAGGAAATGTGCTTAACTGTCATAAAAATAATACAAAAACATAAACCTTAATGGTCCTAATTTTCCAATCAGTACTAATAGTGCCAAAAAGGACAAAACAATACAAAATATACAATAGGAAGTGAATAATGTGCTGAAAACAAATACAGGAACTGAAATTATGAAAATGAAAATAAAACACGGGGTAAAAAAAAAAAAAGTAAAAGAAAATGAATGAAGATTAGAAAATATGATTATAAAACTAAACTGTAATTTTCATGTAAATATGGTCGTCTAGTGTAATAAGGCCAGCAGAGTCTCTCTCTCTCTCTCTCTCTCTCTCTCTCTCTCTCTCTCTCTCTCTCTCTCTCTCTCTCTCTCTCTCTCTCTCTCTCTCTCTCTCTCTCTCTCTCTGGAACAGGTCGATCACCTGAAGCAGGAAGTAAAGGAGTAAAGGTGTTAAAACACGTCATAAAACACAAGAGGAGATCAGTGCTTTGTAGCACACACACACACACACACACACACATACACATGCGCGTTATAGATCACCGGAATCATCATCATTGGGAGAATATGGTAGGTCTAAGTTATTCTGTTTTATTTTGTAAACGTTTACATAAGAAACGCTGAGACAGGCATTTACACTCTGTCAGTATTTTACACTAGAGTAACGCGTTATTATTCTTACTTCAAAACTACAAACGGTTAATGAGTCCCTCCGGTACTTTCCCCGGGGTCCGCAGGCTGAAGCTCGGTTGCGGTGAAGGCCCCCGCGATCTTCAAACGCAGACAGCGGCGTTTTTTCGAAGAAGAACGTTCTAAGTTTTATCGTCGCGTCATTGGCAGCACAATATATTAGAGTTTAGTCGTGTATGCTTGTATTATAACCCTGTCTCTGTATCTGTTTAAATACACTGATGTTATCTTATGTAATCAATGAACTCTTTGTGGAAATTGTTGTAAATAAACAGATGTTCAGTGCTTTGTGTGTAAAAAGTTCACAGCATAGACTGCCTAACATTTGAATATTGCAGCAATTAGTAAAACCAAATGCAAATTACTAGAACATCAATAAAGAATAAAACTACACCTGATATAAACCTATATAAACTGATTTTGTTCATCAAATGCACTGGAGTATGTTACCATTATTCAAACATGATGCCTGAGCTCCTTGGACAGTCTGGAAACAGATTTAAAGCCATTTCCAACATTTTTAGTCAAATAGCAAGTCACTATTAGGTTGATCTATACGTATTTTGCATACACTGGACCAATTTTAGAAACAGCCCTCTGCCGCCAGATAAATACATATCAAAATTATGATAATATTGCAAATAAATATCAAAGTCAACTCAAAAAACAACACGAAGACATATGTAACCAGTTTTGTATTTATTTATTTATTTATTGCAGTATCCATGCATGAAATTGTTTATTATTTTTTTGGAGGAGGTTGATGGAGGATTGAATTGCACCTATACATAAATGATATGGTCACTGTAATTGTGTTGTTTATTACGTTATTACTAATGTTACATTTATTGAGCTTTACAGTTATACATGTTGTCCCTTAATTATTTTTGCAAGTTGTAATGTATTAAGCATTCTTTATAACTGGTTCCAAATTACAATAGAAATTCCATTTTGTCTCTATTAATAAATTGATGACTCAAAGGAACGAATGAATGAAAATCAAATCATATAATGCATGAAATATGTGTGTGTATAAAGATATTACCATGTATATTATATTTTTTATGTAAATATAACATGTTTAATTGCAGTTTATAACTTGCATTGTTAGGACTTCTGTTTTATTTACCATTTATTTTGTTTATGTTTCAGCCTTATTCAGAAGCAAGAGCAACATGTCAGAGCAGCATATGGACGACACAGCAGCTCTTACACTGAAAAACCCCAGAACATCACACATCCAACAAACAGTGGGATGCAGTCGAGGTGCTACCACCAACCCGCTGGCCTGGGCCAAGACGGACATGACCTCCGTGACCTGCAGATGAAGGTCAACTTCTTTCGTAAGCTGGGTTACTCTCCACAAGAGGTGAAGGCCGCCCTGAGGAAGCTCGGCCTGGGGACGGACACCAATGCGGTGCTGGGAGAGCTGGTGCGTTCAGGGGCCAAGGCCGTGCCTTCCTCTAGCTCTGACAGTGATGATGGTGGGTTCTCATCTAGGGCACAGGGCTCAACGCTGGAGGACACCACTGAACCCGAAAGTGACCTGAAACCTATTGTTATTGATGGCAGCAACGTGGCCATGAGGTGAGGACATGGTACTACCGGCCTGATTTTTCCTATGTGATTTTTCACTAGTCTTTCAATGGAAAGAGAATACAGATTGAAAACTAAGCTGGAGTTTAGTCTTTGCCAGTTTAACAAGTATCAGCAAGTTGGTGTTACAAAGGGAAATTCATGACAGCTGTGCTCTGGTTGTGAATAAACTTTTCCCAAATTATATAAGGCTTTCACTTTCATTCCACATTTTTTCTCAGACTGTTTTTTTTTTTTTTTTTTAAAGCGTATTTTTAAAAACGTGAATATCACTTCCAAATAATGGCACAAATACAGACTTGTTGATAGCTCTTTATTCGTAAGAAACATCAGTTGATTAATAATTCATTTTAAAAGTAGTAACTAGTGCGTTCAATGTAATATTAGTTACCACTTCCTATAGTGAATTGCTCATATTGCCTTTGGGCTTAAACTAGACCTGGTTCTTCTGAAAAGGTTTGTACTTCCCCTTTGTCCATGCTTCTCTGTTCTCCAATATGCAAATAATATGCGCTGTTTTAACCATTTCGTTTCCAAGAGACCAAGGCCTTGTGCTTAACTCACTCGGCAACATTTTTGGTCAAGCTTTCTGCAAAGGTCACAGTAGGGAATTTTGTGAGAGACATTCTTCCTTGAAATGAAGGGTTTATAAGTAGTCTAAGAGAGATGGTATTAAGTTACAACACTTCACGCACATTGTGTATATCATTCATTGATATTTGCGATAATATCATGACGTAATGGAAATGGCTGTTGTTCTTTCATGTGTCTTGTTGGATGTAGCTTCCCAGTCAAAGCAAACAATTCTCTCATCATTTCTGTCTGTCTTATCTCTCTTTTCTTTATTAGTAATACTATAAACATGTCTGACATGCATCTGTCAACAACTACAGTTTGCATTCCAGTTGTACTGTTGTAGTAATACATAATGAGGTTATGCAAATCAAGTTGTGTTTTAGCATGCCTTGTAGTTGCATTATTGTTATAAGCAATTCCAATGTCCACATCTAAAAAAAAATTGCGATGGATCAAACTGTTTAGTTTTAGGTTTACTGAATCAAACCTCTGAATTCAAATATACTTTTTACATTAATAGAAACTGAGAGTGTCGATGCATTAAATGAATTAACCACAATTCATCGAAACATCAAGATTCCTGAATTTCCTGCTGTTTCAAGGAATGTATGTTCTTCATTAAAAACAATAGTTATTGAGCTGGGGGGAAAAGTCAGTTCATATCTTGATTTTTTTTTTTTTTTTTTTTGTGTATTATTTGGAGTCATCAGTATTATTTTGTAAATGTTAATAACACTATATTAATTTAAATATTTTTAAGTAATTCCAAGGCCCCCAGGTTGGGAACCACTGCCTGCTTTAAACACAGTCTGCATCTGTATATAAAATGCATAACAAAAAAATTCTGAGCAATTCATGCAGTCTACTACAGGCAACCCACATCGCCAAACCACATAGAATAATTAAAGAGCCATTCACCCAGGACTTGTAAGGAGACTTTTAAAAACTTTAAATTAATAATGTGGCATGCTATTAAGGATTCATTCCATTCATGGCGTAAGATGCTGAAAAGGCAACATAACCACCAAAGGCCTCTAATATTTATACAGACCAGCGGTTTTTGGCATGCGTATTCACTGATTTACTCATTTGCCAAACTAATATCTTTCTCTTTTTTACTGTCTCTCTTGTTCTCTTTCAGTCATGGGAACAAGGAAGTTTTTTCCTGCCGCGGGATTGAGCTGGCAGTTAATTACTTCCTTGACCGAGGACACAGAAATATCACTGTGTTTGTGCCTTCCTGGAGAAAAGAGCAGCCCAGGCCTGATGTACCGATTTCAGGTAGAGACACTCCCTCAGCACTTTTGGTAAAAATGAGTCATCACAGACCGGTTTGTTTGAAAAGCGAAAACGCCCATCTGATCTGACTGCACAGACTCAGATATACTTCACGCTGCAAAAAAAAAAAAAAAAAAAAACACTTTCTTCAGCAGTTTTTTTTTTTTTTTTTGGGTCATGTTTTTCAGTAAACATACACTACAGTTCAAAAGTTTGGGGTCAGTAAGATTTTATTTAGCAAGGACGCATTCAATTTATCAAAAGAGACAGTGAAAACATTTATACAGTTACAAAAGATTTCCATTTTAAATATATGCTGAACTTTCTATTGATCGAATCAAAAAAATTAATGAAAAAGAAATAATGTATAACTGTTTCTATAAAAATATGAAGCAGCAGTTTTCAACACTGATAATGAAATGTTTACTGATTTCTGAAGGATCATGTGAAACTAAAGACTGGAGTAATGATGCTAAAAATTCAGCTTTGATCACAGCAATAAATTATATTTCAAAATTTATTAAAAAAAGAAAACAGTTATTTTGAATTGTAATAGTATTTCAAAATATTACTGTTTTTACTGTATTTTTGGTCAAATAAATGCAGTCTTGGTGAACATATAAGACTTCTTTTAAAACCATTTAAAAATCTTACTGACATCAATATATTAATGAAAAACTTGTGATGTTATTTTAAGTTATGCATTAAAAAGAATATGGTGTTTTCATAAGCTTTCACATTTTAAAAATTGACAAGGTTTTCATCTGGTCGTAATTTCAAATATTGCATTATTTTGTGAAATGTAACAGCTTGCTGTTAATCAGTTTGTGGTTGCAAAACATCTGGTACTAATACAACATACTAGTACAAAATGACCTTTGTTTCAGGACTTTAGAAACATTCAGGTTCAGTTTTAACAGCCCAGAGGTGTTGATGTGGAGATGAGATGTTTATGCCTCTGGACTGTCTCTCTTTTGTTGTGAACACCCCTGCTCAGATTCCGCAAATCAATTCGAGCAAGAACAGTAATAAAAAACAAGAAGAATAAGGAAGAGTTAAGTTTCCTGCAGGTCTCACTGGGAATTCCCCACCAGGAAGTTCAAGAGTTTTCCTTATCACCTACAGTTTCACTGTGAATCTTTAATCGAGGCTGGTGCTGTGTGATGAATTATTGCCTCTTTCCTGTTTCACAGATGATTGCCTGTGTTCTTTGGAATCTTTTAGTTTACCACCTCCCCAAAGTAGCATTTGATATGGTCACCTTTGGTGGCTATTAAATGCTAGTTTGGGGGAATAACTATTTGTTTTGTATCTGTAATGTAGAAAACTGGTCAAGCAAGGTTAATTGCTTAAAAAATTAGTTACAGTTTAAAGGAGTTGTCTATAATAATTATCAAATTGTTTCAATTTGATGGATGTTATGGTCTAGTTTTTCTATCAGCGAATGGTAAATAATGTCCCATGGCAATAAGAAAGACAGCCTTCATTCCAAACTCATGCTAAAAATGTCCACAAAGATTATGAAAAATATAAAAATTATTTGTCTTTGTTTCCAGATCAACATATTTTGGAAGAGCTGGAAAAGAAGAAGATTCTTGTGTTTACACCTTCACGAAGGGTCGGAGGAAAGCGTGTGGTCTGCTATGATGATCGCTTTATTGTCAAATTAGCTCATGATCTAGACGGCATTATAGTGTCCAATGACACCTATCGTGACCTGCAAAGCGAACGTCCAGAGTGGAAGCGTTGCATTGAGGAGAGATTGCTTATGTACTCCTTTGTTAATGACAAGTACGTTCTTACAACTTCTTTAGGAGCTGCTGATGCTTTTTGTAATGCCTCTTCTTATTCCTATTCATTTAACTAACCATCATCACCACCACCTTGCGCAGGTTCATGCCACCTGATGACCCTCTTGGCCGTCATGGACCCAATTTAGATAATTTTCTTCGTAAAAAAGCAATGTTGCTTGACCACAAGCGACAACTCTGTCCATATGGTAAGTAGTTATCTGTTTCTATCACTCAGAATCATATATGCCATATAAACCACAAACTACTAATTGAAATACATTTCTGTGGCTGTCAATTTAATGTGTTAGTTCAGTGCAATTAATTATAAAAAATATAGCCCAATGAAAAATGGACATCATTAATCATGCCCAATAACTCATCCCATATTTCGTAATAATGGACTTTCCTCCCATCAAAGACATTCACAGCTGGATATAACACCCTGTAGGCCAGTGATAAGCTCATGTTCAATTATAGGAAAACAAAACAAAATGGTATGTTGACTTCTCAAACAATTGTAAAGTCTGCTTTCAACTTCCACATTAATGGAATTTCTTTGAATTTTCTTCAGTTGGCGGCCTTTTCTTAGCAAATACTGATATATGTGATTTGATGAAAATATTAAATTGATTAAAGTTCCCATGTTATGCTAATTTACAATTTCATAATTTTATTTTTGCAGTCTGCTAGAACACATTTAAATTTCAAAAAGCACATTATTTAACATACTGCAGCAACTCTTTATTCTCAACCTTTGCCTGAAATACTCTAAACGTTTATTTTATGATACGGGTTGATAAACGTTTTAGTTCCTGTCTTTTTAAAGTCTGCCTTTCTGAAATGCCCAGTCTGCTCTGATTGGTCAGCTGGCCCAGTCTGTTGTGATTGGTCAGCCACTTGTGTATCGAAAATGTAGTGCCCCTTACCATAATTGGTGTTTGGCTCCAGAGGCTTCATAGGCAGCTGTAAACAGAACGTTGTCTATGGTAACTGTGGTGTTAGTATTAGAATTCCATACAATGTCCAAACAGTGTCTGTTTGACATAGTAAAGTCACCTATTCAACTGTTTCTTGAGGGCAGGCCAAAGTAGGCAGTAAGCGGGCGTTATGCAAATGTGTAACGTGGTGATGTAGTTAAGTCACGGATATAATAGCATGACTATAAACAAGATGTTTCAGGTAAGTGTTTTTTGCTGGAGAGATTACATCCCATTGGCGTCAGCTTTGTTATTTGTACCTTTGCAAATCATTTACATCAGGGATGTCTTATCCTTCTCCTGGAGGGCCAACATCCTTCAGAGTTTAGCTTCAACCATCTCCAACATATTTGCCTAGAAGTTTCTAGTGAGTCTGAAGGCCTTGATTAGCTGGTTCAGTTGTGTTTAATTCGAGTTGGAGCTAAACTCTGCAGGACAGTGGCCCTCCAAGAAAAGGTTTTGACACGTATGGTTTACATGCATAAAAAGCTATTGCCCACTAAAGGTGAAACCAAAAAGCATAATAGGAGCCCTTTAATAAATCTGCATTTGATGTAATTCAGTCAATTGATAGCCCTAGTATTTGACCTAACTCTATATCAGAGGTCTTCAGTCCTGCTCATGGAGACCCACTTCACTACATAGTTTAGCTCCAACCCTAATCAAACACACCTGAATTGAGGTTTACAGGTTTACGTAAAAATCACAGACAAGTGTTAAAGCAGGTTGGAAATAAACCTTGCAGGGGAGTGGGCCTCCACGGACAGGATTCATTCTATGTCAACATACAAGGTGCATGAATAGCAGGAAGTAGACCAGGGGTGGAGAGCCACAATCCTGCAGAGTTTAGCTCCAACCCTAATTGAACACACCTGAACAAGCTAATCATGGTTACTAGGTTACATGTTTACTAGAAAGATACAGGCAGGTGAGTTTATCCAGGTTGGAGCAAAACTCTGCAGGACTCTGGCTCTCCAGGATGCCTCTGAAGTAGACCAAAGATAGGCAAATCTGGTCTTGAAGGGCTACTGTCCTGCAGAGTTTAGTTACATCCCTAATCAAACACACCTGAAAAATCTAACCTATGCCTCCAGGGTTGCTAGAAAACTAGAGATGGTGTCTTTGATAATGGATGGACCTAAACTCAGTACAGCAACCCTCCAGGACCGATGTTGCACATTCCTGAAGTAGACCTTATAACACATTTGTGTTTTTACTCTTCAGGAAAAAAATGCACATATGGGATCAAGTGTAAGTTCTACCACCCAGAGCGCACAAACCAGTCACAGCGTTCTCTAGCCGACGAGCTTCGAGAGAATGCCAGACTGTCTGGTTCAAAAGAGGACAGCAGAGTAACTGGGCCACAAAGAGGCATGTACCGAAGAATTGACCCTGGTTTTGGGTCCAGCTCACCCTCCTTGGAGCAAGAACTGGAACAAAAGCTCAACTTGGATCCCAAGAGCTCTGACGGCAGCGATGTTATGCTCCAGTACTGGGATGACATTTTGTCCACCAAAAAGCCCTCAAATACAGCTAGAGTGGGACTACACAGTGCTTCGGTAGACAGAACTAGCCTGCAAGCACCTTACCCAACAAACCCTTCATCCATTTTCAGTTCTGACTCAGGGCTTGGATCCTACGAAAGCCAGTTTTCAGATCCATCCCAGAGCATTGATGAGTTGCATAGGATGAGATCCAGTCATCCACCGATGTCTGGTAACCCTGGTGTACCTGCAGGTGGCCAACACTATTATGAAAACATGAGTCCTTTCTCCAACTATCAGCCCAACTTTGGTGCCTACAGCTCCCTACCTCTGTCCAACCCTGTCCAGCGTTACAGTCTTCCTGCTTACGGTACCTGGTCTTACCCTTACTTCTCACCACAGGCAGCCAGTTTACCTGAGCCTTTACCCTGTCTTAGCTCACGCAGGTCTCCCAATGTCTACGGAAGCCAGCAGCACTCAGCCACGCCGCAGTCCAATGCTTTCCAGGAAGAAAGAGAGGAGGTCAGGAAGAAGCTTCATGCCATTTTTAACCCGCATCATGTAAACAAAGTTATGGAAATGTTCCCGCAGCTGAAAGATGCGCAGAAACTGGCGGCAGAGGTTCTCAAACTCAAGTCCAGTGGAGAGTTCTTCTGATTCGTTAAAATTTTGGGACCATAAAAAAAGACTTTATGCCAAGTTTCTCAAAAGAAAGAGACTCTAAAAAATTGTGCAAAAATTTTACCTTTAGGGGTACTTGGTTTTACCTTTAAAAATTTGTAGTAGTACTTTAAAGGTACCTATTACAACACTAAGGTACTAGTATACACCTTTTAGGGGGAGATAAGGTACAAACTTGTTCCGGTAGGGGTGAAATAGCTTGTCACTGGGACACTCCCTGAACCTTTTTACCCTTCAAATTTCATAATCGTACTTTAAAAGTACCTATTACTACTCTAAGGTAGTAATAAGCAACTTTTAGAAAATAGCTTGTCACTGGGACACTCCCCAAACTTTGTACCTTTTTTACACCTAAAATTTCACAGTAATACTTTTAAAGATACCTATTACTTACTACTTTAAAGGTACCTAATATGCACCTTCAAGGGGTAGATAAGGTACAAATTTGTCCATTTAAGGGTACTGCCCCATTGATAAGCTGTTCTACATATCAAGGTACAATTTTTGCAATTGTACTTGTTTTCTGTAGATCTTTTTTGTGTTTTGAGCTCTTTAAAGTCTCAGAAACCTGAATGACTTATCACATAGTACATGTGGTAACTATGTATGACTACAAAGTCAAATGTGTTTAGATGTTTTTGAGAGGTTGATGCACATTGCATCAATTGTTGCTCCTAACGTGTAGCAAACTGTACAGTACTTTGGCTCGAAGGCTACAGAATTGGTTTTGGACAGAAGCTGAAATGTAATTTGAGCATTCTAAATATAGTTGTATGTAATTGCCATCATTAAGGAACCTCCCTGTTTTCAATGTTCAGAGTAATTTTGTAGTTTCTACATCTGCTGCTTTTCATTCAAATCAGCTCCACCACAGAATGACTTAAAATAGTAGTAGGTGTGATTCCTTGTCTCCTGAAGTCTTTTCGTTGTATTTCTTTGTTTCTGTTATTGTGGGTGGGAATCCCCTGATATGTTTTTATTACAATACTTATGTCAAGCACTATGATTTGACTCTGTGACGCATTGCAGTTTTGAAACTTACCACAGTACTGGACATCATATTTAATTGTGCTTCAATGTTACATGTTTCATATCAGGTTGGTTCTGCTGTATAACTCTGAGCTTGTTGATTTTGACGATTTGAATGTACAAAGGACATCTCACATCTTTCCTTCTATGCAAAATTGACTTTCGTCATCTCATTGTTCAAACATCTGCTCTTAAACAAGAGAAGAGAGAGTTCTTTGCACTAAGTAGTCATCATTTGCATTTTTGCGTGTCAAATTATGTCAAAGCCTTATTATACAATGAGTATCATAAAAAAAGTTAGGCTTTAGATGTGTCAATTCAACATACTGATGAAAATTATTATAATATATTATGCTGATGTTTTATCCAGTTTTCAAATGAGCTTATAGGTATTTGTGTAATCACAGACTTGTATGTCTTCTAATATCTATATTAATGTGAACAAATTCAAAGACACTGTCAGCGAGTATGAGTTTGTACAGTTTCATGTTTTCTCTTCAGAGGAGACAGTTTTAGCAGATTTATAATTACAGCATCTGTTTGCAAAGATGTTCCATAGACATTATATTTTGCACTTTTGTTGTTCTTATTTTTCAGTTCTAAAAATTTCATAAAATCAGCGATAACACTTAAAGCCTTTATGTATAATGCATTAAAGGTATTCATACTGTAAATTGTAATGCATTATGTTTTTCAGAAATAATTGTAACCAAATTTAAAATGCATTATAACATTTGAAGGTTTGTTTGTCGTGTTTTAATGCATTATACTTTCGAAAAGTGAGTCGGTAAGTATTATAATGTATTACAGCTGTGGAAACAATTATTCATTTGTTCATAAAATACATTATAAGGTGCATTACAAGGCATAATTAAAACTACTTTTAATGCACTATATATGAAGGCTTTAAGTAAAGTGTTACCAAATCAAATGCTTTAACATAGCTTGTTGTGTGTAGTTCATGATGTCCAAGTAGTAACTTGCAACATGTTTATATCCTACCAGTGCATTATAATCATTAATGTGAACAGGAAATAAGTTCTCAATGTTGTATTGGCAAATGCAATGAAATAAACAAAAGAACTTCTTGCTCCTTGTCTCTTAAACAGTAATAAATAATAACATTTATAAAATAAATACATAAAAAGATAAAAATGGATGTGGCAGTATTTGGTACATGCGATGCATCATTTCACTACCCTCACTAATTAAAATGCTATAATTAAAAGTCAAATAATTTATAAAATTGAAAATGACAATAATAGCACAACCACAGTAAATAGTATAAAATCTAAAATATATATCTAAAATATTTTTGAAGCTGTGAAAATAATGAATAAATAGTGTGTTAGTATACATACAAAGACATTTCCCATGCAGCCAGTGGCACCATAATTAGTAACTGACAAACACAACCTTCATTCACTTTTATAAACATCACTATAAGGGAATATGCATATTTCTTATGTGTTCTTTTTATTTGTTTCATTAGAACTTGTATGGTTTAAATAATCCTGCTTCCAAGTTTTGAAATCCTCAATTAATATGAGCTGTAGAAATACTGCATACATCATTTTTTTTTTTTTTTTTTAAACAGCACAATGTTTTAACCATTTTAGGTGGAGATTAACCAGTAATACCACATGCATGAGTATTTTATGTTAACTACATGTTAACAAGCTGGGAAACCTGCTGTTGTCACGAAATAAAATATTTCTGTGAAATAGTTTCTGTTTTGATTTTATTTGTGACAGATTGTAGTTTCAGATGCCATCAATTTAATCCATTACTTAGACACACCTTTACAGTCAACACAAAACGTTTTGTGCTATTTGTTACTTTATTAAATTGTATTATTATAACTACTGGTTTCAAAGAACTGACCCACCTGAATATACGTAATGCTACACTCTTAAAAAAAATAAAAAAATAAATAAAAAAAGGTTCTTAAATGGTTCTTTGGCAGGGTGAACCTTTAAAGGCAGGGTGAACCTTTAACCTCATGAAGAACCTTTAATATCCAAAGAACCTTTCCATTGCACAAAAGGTTCTTTGTAGCACAGAAAGGTTCCAGAGACTATTTAATGGTTCTTCACACTCATCATGTTGTAAATATTTTTGTTTCTGGAAAGTGAGATCAAGTGAGCTAAATTGTCCTGTCTGGTCCAGAACTCATTCCAGACTCATTTTCTATTAGTTGCATTCAATTATAGTGTAATAATTTTGAGTTATATAAATAGTGTTGTGGTGTTTATTAATTAAAAAAGACCAGTAGATCCTTTTATATCTATTATCTATTTTAATGCTGTTTTACATGACTCAAAAAAATCATTAAGCTAGTTATTTAAGTTTAGTATAAAAATACTGCAATCATGTTTTAAAATGAAATAAAAAGGCTGAGTGATACAAAATATTAAAATATAAAATTGCCACTTTGTCCCACTATCCATTTTGCACTTATGAATTGGTTAAATTCACGATTTAATAAAGATTTAATGTGATTTTAAGTTGTTTATTTAGTGTTCTAATTCTAGAGGTTTATTTATGCAAATGCTGCGTGACTTTGATGTGTTTTAATGGGCGTGCGCTCAGAAAACTGGAGTCTCATTCAAACACTGAAGCGGAGAGAGTTGCCATGGAAACGAGGTGACAACACCAACTCACAAACCGTAAATCTCAGTCTCTCGCTGCTGTTCACTGCTTTCAGGTGAGTTTAGTCCCTGAAATCACACAAATATCACATACAACTGTTCCAGACACTTTCTTGTATGTAACTGACACGTTTCTGTTGAATATTTACTTCACAGAAAACTTCCAAAAAGTCCGTAAGCATCTCAACTGTTTTCAGGCGAGGTAAGCTAACTCTATAGCTTGAGCTCTTGTTTATGAGAGTTTGGGCTTTTAATCACATCTTTATGTGTAGATGAGAGGTTTTGATAGCTTTGTAAAGGGTTTGCTGTCAGTTTGTCAATGGTTTATTGAAAGTTGTCTAAATTATTTAGCCTAAAATATGCGCTGTACTGTTAATCGTGACGTCACTCACAAGGAGCGCGAATTAACTGAATCGTCTCGGTTACTTATGTAACCCTCGTTCCCTGAAGGAGGGAACGGAGACGTCACGTTGGATGACCGACGAAATTGGGATCTCGCCAGAGAGACCAATCCACTTCGAGTGTAACTAAACGAGCCAATGGACATTGGCATGCAATTATTGCATCCAGCTGCCGCTGATCACAGTGTGAGCATAAGAGGCAGCTGGTGCACCGCATCAATTCATGCTTTCGCTGAGGAGCCGAGCCGGTGATCCTGCAGCTCAGCGGTGGTACAGCGACTGTGGCGACGGGACGTGACGTCTCCGTTCCCTCCTTCAGGGAACGAGGGTTACATACGTAACCGAGACATTCCCCTTTCATTCGGTCACTTCGAGTCACGTCGGATGACCGACGAAATTGGGATCCCTACCAAAGCGCCACAGGAGCTGCCCCTTCCAGCGCCCTGTGTAGGCCTCCTGATCCTTCCTATAAGGCAGACGATAGGACCGGGCTATACCGTGGAATACACATATGGGATCCCGGCAGGGTCTCTCATATGGGCACTAGCCTCGCACCAGATTTCAAGAATTCATTGGCTGAAGGCCTGGCGCCGGACACTCTGCCGCGTCTGGACGCCGGAGTGCTGGAGGACTCAACAGGGTTTGCCTGGTTAAGGAACTCTCTGCAGAATTAGGCGTAAGGACGCCGCAAGCTGACTCTGAGCCAGCCCTCTCAGTGCCACTACCCGTTTGAGGTGAGAACACAGGAGGAAACCGGTTCGACACGTAGGCTATAAAACCTAGCGAACGTGTTGGGAGTCGCCCAACCCGCAGCTCTACAGATGTCTGCTAGCAAGGCACCACGAGCCAGCGCCCAGGACGATGCGACACCCCTAGTGGAGTGAGCATGCAACCTGAGCGGGCAGGGCAGACCTTGTGCTTCGTAAGCCAAGGTGATGGCATCCACTATCCAGTGGGCCATCCTCTGCTTGGAGACAGCCTTTCCCTTCTGCTGTCCTCTGTAACAGACAAAGAGCTGTTCTGAGGTCCTGAAGCTCTGAGTTCTATCCACGTACTGTCGCAGTGCGCGTACAGGACAGAGCAAAGCTAGGGCTGGGTCTGCCTCCTCCAGGGGCAGCGCTTGCAGGTTCACTACCCGGTCCATGAAGGGAGTGGTAGGAACCTTGGGCACATAGCCGGGCCGGGGCCTCAGTGTTGCACTGGAGTCAGCCGGCCCAAACTCAAGGCACGACTCATCGACCGAAAATGCCTGCAGGTCCCCCACCCTCTTGATTGAGGCCAACGCAGTCAGGAGTAGGGTTTTCATAGAGAGAAACTTCAACTCGACTGACTGCAATGGCTCAAAGGGGGCAGTTTGTAGGGCTTTTAGCACCAATGCCAAATCCCAAGAGGGAAGGGAGGGAGGCCTCGGAGGATTTAACCTCCTGGCCCCCCTAAGAAACCTGACGACCAGATCGTGCTTCCCCACCGACCTCCCCTCTATGGAGTCGTGGTGGGCAGAAATAGCAGCAACGTACACCTTAAGGGTGGAGGGGGACAGCCTACGTTCCAACCCTTGTTGCAAAAACGAAAGCACGGCTCTGATCGAACATCTCCGGGTGTCCTCATGGTAAGAGGAACACCATTCGACGAACAGGTTCCACTTCAGCGCATAGGCCCGTCTTGTGGACGGTGCTCGTGCTGAAGCGATAGTGAGCGCTACCTCCTGGGGCAGATCACCTAGAACCTCCGCGTCCCATCCAGGGACCACACATGGAGTTTCCACAAGTCTGGACGCGGGTGCCAGAGGGTGCCCCATCTCTGAGAAAGCAGATCCTTCCTCAGAGGAATCGGCCAGGGAGGGGCTGTCCCGAGGAGCGTGAGTTCCCGGGAACCAGATCCTGTTGGGCCAATATGGGGCCACTGACAGGACCTGCTCCTTGTCCTCCCTGATCTCGCACAGTGTCTGTGCTAGCAGGCTCACTGGGGGAAACTTGCGCAAGCCCTGGGGCCAGCTGTGTGCCAGTGCATCCATGCCGAGCGTTGCCTCGGACAGGGAGTAGAACCACTGGCAGTGGGTGGTTTCTGGAGATGCAAACAGTTCTACCTGAGCAACTCCGAACCGACTCCAAATCAGCTGGACCGCCTGGGGATGGAGTCTCCACTCCCCAGGAAGTGCTGCTCGGGACAGCTCGTCGGCCGCCTGATTGAACACTCCTGGGATGTGGATGGCAAGAAGGGACCTCAGATGCTTCTGACTCCAGAGGAGGAGGTGGCGGGCGAGTTGCGACATGCGACGGGGGCGCAAACTGCCTTGCCAGTTGATATACGCAATGGTCGCAGTGTTGTCCGTACGGACCAGAACGTCCCTGCCCCGAAGGCGCCCTCTGAGGTGGCGCAGGGCAAGGCGTACTGCCAGCAACTCGAGGCAATTGATATGCCAACGCAGAAGGGGGCCGTCCAAACCCCTGATACTGCGTGCCCGTTGTACGTGGCACCCCAGCCAGTGGCCGAGGCATCCGTGAATACCACAGCATGCCTGGATACCTGCTCCAGGGGCACTCCTGCCCGAAGGAACGAAGGATCTGACCACGGGCCTTGCGGCAGGCTGGTGTAATCTGAACCTGGTGAGTACCACGTTTCCACGCCCACCTCGAGATTCGGCCATGGAGCCAGTGCTGAAGCGGTCTCATATGGAGCAGACGAGTGGAACTATGGCCGCAGCTGCAGCCATATGCCCCAGGAGCCTCTGAAAGAGTTTCAGTGGGACCGCTGTCCTGCCTGATAAAGTCTTAAGGCAGTTCAGCACCGACTGAGCACGTTCCTGGGTGAGGCGTGCTGTCTGGTTGACCGAATCCAACTCCATGCCGAGAAAAGAGATCCCCTGCGTTGGCACGAGTTTGCTCTTTTCCCAATTGACCCGAAGGCCCAACTGGCTGAGGTGCCTGAGCACCAGGTCCCTGTGTGCGCACAACTGCTCTCGAGACTGTGCAAGAATGAGCCAATGCGCACACCCCGTTCTCTCAGGGGAACAAGGGCCGCCTCTGCGACTTTGGTGAAGACACGAGGTGAAAAGGGACAGCCCGAAGGGCAGGACCTTGTACTGATATGCCCGACCGTCGAACACGAACCGCAGGAATGGCCTGTGTCGCGGGAGAATCGAACATGAAAGTACGCGTCCTTCAGGTCAATCGCTGCAAACCAATCTAGGGGACGGACGCACCCAAAAATGCGTTTCTGCGTCAACATCTTCAACGGCATCTTGTGAAGTGCACGGTTCAAAACTCACAGATCCAAGATCGGTCGTAACCCACCGCTTTTCTTGGGCACAATGAAGTAAGGGCTGTAAAACCCCGACCTCATATCGGCTGGAGGGACCGGCTCTATTGCGTCCTTTGCCAGCAGGACTGCAATTTCCGCGCGCAAGACAGGGGCATCGACGGTCTTGACTGAAGTGAACCGGATGCCCCTGAACTTGGGGGGACGCCGGGCGAACTGAATCGCGTAGCCGAGCCTGATGGTCCACAGGAACCACCGAGACGGACTGGGGAGCGCTAGCCAGGCTCCGAGAGACTGTACCAGCGGGACCAACGGGGCCACCGACGTGCCCACGGTGGGGCAGAGAGGTGGAACACAGGGACCGGCCCCGGGGCCTGTGACGGCCTGGCCTGTGACGTCAGGGGGCGGGGTCTGAGTGTGTAGTGTAACACTCACCTGATTTCTCCTCGTGTGGGAGGAGACACAGGAACCCGGCTTGAGGCTTGTGACAGCCCGGCGTGTGACGACTTGAAGCGGGGACTGGAGTGTTACTGCCCTTACCTGGTTCCACGAATGGGCAGGAGGGGTGCTTTTGGGCAACCACCCGCTGCCTGCTGGCAAGAGAGGAGGAGGGAAGCGATTACCACTCTCCTCCTCTTGAGACCCAGAGATTGAGGAGACCTCTCTTTATTGATGTTTTGGGTACCGCTGGCTTGGGTACAGCGGCGGAACAAAATGAAACAAAAGATACTCCACCCGGCCCTTCTCCGGGGGAGGGAGTGGTGCAGTCACCATCTCCCGACTAGCAGTCTCCTCCACCTCTGGGTCGACCGTCCCAGGGCCTCTTGCACTTGCGCTTGCCACCAGGTTTGGTGGGGGCCTGGACGGGCTGGGCGTCCTGCCTGCGACCGGCTCCACAACGCTGCCTGGTGGAAGGCTGCTGCGGCTGCGCGGGAGCAGGGGCGGCTGCAGGGGGGTGACCACGGCGACGAGCAGGCTAAGTGGCTGCAGCCGGAGTGGAAGCAGCAGGTTTCCTCCGGCACATGATGTGTTTGCCTCAGTCTGCTTCTGGGCTGCCAAGAATTGCTGGGCAAAGCTCTCGACAGCGTCGCCGAAAGGGCCGGTCTGTGACACGGGAGCATTCAGGAATTGTACCTTCTCCTGCTCCTTCATGTCAGCGAGACACAGACATCGCATGACCCAGAGACTGTGCGGTCACCTTCGTCGCTCGAAGCACGAGGTCTGTCGCAGCACGCAGCTCATGTAGAACCGCCAGGTCGTGACCACCCTCGTGCAGGTCTTTCGGGGCTTTGGCCTGGTGGACCTGCAGTAACGCCATGGCGTGGATGGCAGAAGCCGCCTCCCCACAGGCTCTATAAGCACTGCCAACTAGAGCTGACGAATACTTACTGGCCCGTGAGGAGAGACACGGGTCACCCCGCAGGGTGCAAGTGGCTGTTGGACACAGTTGCATGGCCACAGACCGCTCCACCGAAGGGATACCCGCATACCCCAAAGTGGCCCCACCATCGAGGGTGGTGAGAGCGGAGGAACCACAAGATTTGTTTCGAGCAGTGAAAGGTGCCTTCCACGCCCTTGTAAGCTCCTCATGCACTTCCGGAAAGAATGGCACCGGAGGGGGGCGCTGAGAACCAGCGCGACCCCCACCGAGAAATCACTCGTCCAGCCTCGAAGGATCGGGACGCGGTGGAGGATTCCACACGAGCCCGACATTCTCGGCGGCCCGGGAAAGCATAGCCCTCATCTCTGGGTCTGGCTCGGACAACGCTACCACACCCGAAGGGTCAATGCAGCCGGGTCGTCATCCGCGGAGAGAGAGGGCCTGCCCTCCGATGCAATGATTGACATCTGGTCGTCAGAGGGGGCACCGAAGGAAACGCGTGGCCAGCACGCTTCTTCGGCAGCTTCACCAGCTGTGGAGTGCTTGAGGGGTGAGGAGCTCCACTTGGGGAAACCCTCACCGTAATCCTCAAATCACCTCTGACTCCACCGGATCCAGCACGCACGCCGGATCGCGGCAGAGGCAGAGGGACTCCGCCATGTTTGACATAGCGGAGTCCGCACTCCGAGATGGTCATGTCCCTGCAAGAAGAACATGAACCATCCACGAAAGCCTCCTCAGCATGCTGAATGCCCAGACAAGTGAGGCAGCGATCGTGACCGTCCTGAGGCGCGAGGAAACGACCACACCCAGAAACGCTCGGGTGATAAGACATCTTTAAAAAGATGCGATCACCTGTGTTACTCTTTTAGAGAAATTGCTCTTTTAGAGAAATGCTCTTTTAGTGCTGAAGCACGCAGGGGAGCTGGCCACCGCACACTCCTAGTGTGGCTGTCAGCAGGAAGACGATCTTTCTCTCCCGGACACCGTGACCACCGCTGCCGCGCCGTAACGCCCGCACTCGCTCGCAGAACACTCTCTTGGAAGGGAGAGCAGTAGCTTCAACCACTACCGCTCGGCTCCGAAGCGAAAGGATGAATTGATGCGGTGCACCAGCTGCCTCTTATGCTCACGCTGTGATCAGTGGCAGCTGGATGCAATAATCGCATGCCAATGTCCATTGGCTCGTTTAGTTACACTCGAAGTGGATTGGTCTCTCTGGCGAGATCCCAATTTCGTCGGTCATCCGACGTGACTCGGAGTGACCGACTGAAAGGGGAACTAATGTTAGTTCAAACGTGTTTTTATCTTTCATGGTAAACAAATATTGATAAAAACTGTTCTGTGGTTTCAGAAGTGATATAATCTCTCTACAACAGAAGAGAAGCTGCTGACAGAAATGCAGGAAACACAGGTGAACTGAGAAAGCTCTTTAAATACATTCATATGCATTTTCTCACAACATGTTTTCTTATATCACCATGCATCTGTTATATTACAGTTATTTTAGGAAGGTTTTGACGTCCAAACCTGAGTGACACAAACCTAAAAACATTAACGTTAATTCTGTTATTTTAAGAAACTGGTTTATGTGTGTGTTTAAATATATATATATGCATCTGTTATATTACAGTATAACAGATGCATATACATACACACACACACACGTCACAGATATGCAGGCGAGGAGACACAGAGGTAAGTGAAACACAGGATGGTTTATTGACAGGATGAATGCAGATCGTGAGGAGAGAATGGCAGGTGAGAATCTTGGAAATAGTAACAGTTCAATGGGTCTTAGCTGTAGACTGAGTGTGAGTCTCTTTGCAGGATCAATGGAGTGCAGGAACCAGGAACAGGGGATTCTTAGACGGAGTATCTTAGACGGAGAGCCGAAATGTAAGTAAACAGGTAAGTGCACAAAGGGTCTGGGAACTGTTTGGGGTCGTGAACGGTAGACCGGACGATGAGAGTCTGAATGGAGAGTCTGTAATTAAAGGAGAGGTGATAAGTGGCTGCAGGTGCGGGTGATCAGCAGTCCAGGTGATGGTGATCTTAGGTGCGCTGGGGCTGATGACTCGTGACTAAGACTCTGACAATATACAGGTACATAAAATATTTTATTTTATTTTCTGCATTTCACTTCTGCTCTAGCTTGCTTCCTGCCTGTATACTAAATATTGTTGGCTCTGTGATAAATTGCATGCTATGTTTCTAGATTCTTCTATGCTAATGGCCGTGCAGCAGAGTTGGAGCAGACCTCCTGTCGAACAACATCTCTAAGGCGCTATGAACCATATGACTTGTAAGTAAATCCTCAAACATACACTACTGTTCAAAAGTTAGAGATTAGTATGATTTTTTTAAATGTTTTTTTAACATGTTTTTTTTTTTATGTAAGTCTTCTGCTCACTGCATTTATTTGATTACTTATATACAGTAAAAACAGAAATACTGTAAAATATTATTACAATTTAAAATACCTCTTTTCTATGTGAATATATTTTAAAATGTAATTGATCGCTGTGATCAAAGCTGAATTTTCAGCATCATTACTCCAGTCTTCAGTGTCACATGATCCTTCAGAAATCATTCTAATATCCTGATTTGCAGCTCAAGAAACATTTCTGATTATTACCGATGTTGAAAACAGTTTTTGGTGCTTAACATTTTTATGGAAACAATACCATTCAAACATTTGTGGTAAGAAAAGAGAGAAATTAATACATTTGTGGTAAAAAAAAAGAGAGAAATTAATACTCTTATTAATCAAGGGTGCATTACATTTATCAGAAGTAACAGTGAAGACATTTATAATCTTGGAAAAGATTTCTATTTACTAAATTGTTTAATGAATTTAATAAATGCTGTTCATTGTTCTTTCTGTTCATCAATGAATCCTGAAAAAGGTATCACCATTTCCACAAAAAAAAAAAAAAAATGTTAAAAAGCAAAAACTGTTTTCAGCTGTTTTAAGAATAAGAAATGTAAAATTCTTTTAAAAGAAAAATAAATAAAAAACAGCAAATCAGCATATTAAAATGATTTCTGAAGGATCATGTGACACTGAAGACTGGAGTAATGATGCTGAAAATTCAGCTTTTTATCACAGGAATAAATTATAATTTACAGTATATTAAAATAGACAACAGTTCTTTTAATTTGTAATGACATTTTACAATATTACTATTTTCTCTGTATTCTTCATTAAATAAATGCAGACTTAGTGAGAAGAGCAGAAGAGATTTTGTTTGTTTGTTTTTTTGTTTTTTTTTTCAAAAACATTGTAATGTTTCCAGAATTTTGACAGGTACTATATAACATTGTTACCTAGTGCTTATATGGCTTAAATACCATTAATTGGATGGATTTGTGGCCAAATATGCTGGGATAGGCTTCAGCCCCCACGACCCTAGAGAGGATAAGTGGCTTGGAGAGTGAATAGATGGATGGATGAACTTCCAAAATTCTTTGACTTGCTTTGATTTTGTTTCTATTCTTACTGCTGTTCAGCTTAAAAATAATTTTATCTCATTATCTTTGTTTGTCAGTTTGCATCATTATACCTGTGCTAAACCTATGAAAATTAAGAAACTGATGAAAGTGTTTTTTTTTTTGTTGTTTTTTGTTTTTTTACAGTATCCTATGTACCCAGCCTCAACCATTCATCAAAAGGACTGTGAAAGCGGGAAGTCTTTGACCCACCAGTGGCAGTTTCCACGGCATGAAAAAGGGCATACTAATGGATGATGGGGGTACTGACATTAACCTGCTGTATTCACTGTATTACACATTAGGAATGGGCATTTTTGTAAATTTTTTATTTCAAGTACTGGTGGTTTTGATTTTGTCTGGATAGCATGCTGTCCTAACACTAACTAGTCAGAGCTCAGGTACCACACAAAATGCTGCCATAACCAATCAGAAAAAGAGAAATATATAAAATCAGGTGATTATCAAGTACTCAGACTTGACAGCGATGACTGATCATGAAAAAGATGATTGCAGTGACTTTAAAAAATGATCAATCATTGTTGTCAAGTCTGAGTACTCTAGTACTTGTGCACATTCCTATTAAACACATATACACAGTATTGAGGTATGATGTATACTGCACTGATGTATACTGTAAATGCAATACACATTTTAATCATACATCTTGTCAAGTCTTGTTACGTGTGGATTTTTTTTTTTTTTTTTTTTTTTTCAAAATTAGTTTATGAACAAAGAAAATTTATAGTATGATAAATGTAAGGATATTGATCTGGAAGAAATGGGGCCATAAAGAACCTATTCATCAGTGTTTCTTTGAAGAACCTTTAAAAAGTGTTCTTTATAGTACCAGAAAAGGTACTTTATGGCACCAAGAAAAACACTGGTTCTTTAAAGAACCTTTCACAAAATGGTTCTTCAGGGAACCAAAAATGGTTCCTCTGTGGCATCGCCGTGAAACCCCCTTTTCGGTTCTTCCTGGCACCTTTTTTTTTTTTTAAGAGTGTAATGTTATTTTTGCTTTTACTGCTGAAAGCTGTTTGCAATGAGAGATTATTAAACTTAAAATGTTGTGACATGAACAATTTTACATATAATGACTAATGTCCAGTATTTACAAAAGGATGTAGAGTATGACAGTTTATTTGATTTGAATAGTAAATCATTCAGTGTCAAATTATGTATAAATTTTCCTCTCTCTTTCTCTCTCTCTCTCTCTCTCTCTATCTCTCGCTCTCTCTCTCTCTCGCTCTCTGTCCTTCCCTCCCTTTTTGACAAAATATTTATCTATTTACATCTACAAGGAAGAAGGAAGTTCACAAGCACCAAAAAGTATTATGAAAATGCAAAACAGCTCCGTGTAAATCATGTGATCATTGTTTATTTCCTTATCTTAATCCATAGGAATGTGATTTGCTTTCTTTGTAAGAGGAAGTTCAGCGACAAAAATAACCAAAAAAGGCAAAAAAACACTTTTGCATAAGACGTGTAACATTATTTCATTTGGTAATATGAGCATTATCATTTATCTTTGAGAAATCTGTGGGTAAACATGTTTGATACAAAAAAATCATCTTAATTTCCATGAAGGGGTATAACAGTGTCGTGTATCCGTCCAGTCTCTTTCCCGAAACATCAGAATAGATCCTTCAGAATACAGAGAAAATCTCTTGACAAGTGTATCCTGGAGATCACAATTGGCCCTGTTGTGAATATTTTGAACCTAATCCTGAATAGCAGAATGCAGCAGAGGTGACTGATTTTTACCTCAGATGGCTGTTAAATGTCATCTTTATCCATGTTCAATAGGGTGTATCCTTCATTTGCATTAACGGATATTGGCAATAAGCAGACATGCATGGAATGCGTGTCAACAGAATTCCACAGAATTTGAACATCACCCATCATCGCTCTCTTACACATACCTGTTCTTTGTATGGAAATATTTTGGCTAATTTGATCTGTTTAACCTACTGATATGAGTCTGCCTATCTCAGCTCTGCTGATATTTTCATATATATTTTAAATACAGAATTTCCCCAACAGTCATAAATAAATATGAAAAAGTGCAGATTCCAACACAATCTCATGGCAATTTGTAACTATATTTTTTCATTTACACCTACATACATGCAGAATTGGTGGCTAATTTGTAATTTTTTGTACGATCTGCTTACTCCCCATTGAGGTTAGCTGTAGGGGTGTACCTTCATGCTTCTATATTTTCTAAAAATCATACAGTTTCATTCGAACCACATTGTACAAATTCATACAAAATCACCACCTTGTAAAATACATATGTTTTCTCACTCGATTGTTAGATTACAGGTAACAGGTCAGACAAACACACAAAAGCATCTAAACAGAAGCAGAATATCTGAAATCATATTCTTTCCTAAACGTTTTTGCTATTTAAAGGTGAAGTGTGTCATTTTTTGTTAAAAAAAAAAAAAAAAAAATCACAGCTTAATAGGCAGAGACACCAAGTAGCTAATACATTCATAGATGCCACTTTCAAAACATTGCTACCATGTACATCCAGTGGCACAATTTTCATTTTTGCTATTACGTTTGGTGACACTAATGCCGCAGAAATTACTCACTTCACCTTTATGGTAACATATAAGGTCACCTGTTTGCAAGTAACAAGTTACTGTTCTACTAGTAGAGTTACACTGTACACAGGTAGTCCTGCAGGGATGATGTATTTTTGTAGGAAAGAGTTTTGTAAATCTGAAAAGAGTTAGCATTTTAGCACACCTGATTCCATCGTCCTAAAGTCAACTGGTTTTTTGAACGGGTTCTTGGTTAAATGCCTGAAGTGAACACAAGCTCAAGATAGTGTCATGTTTTATTCTATGACATAAAATATATCAGTAAAACCTCATACTGTTTTTAATGCTTTTACTTGTCTTGATAAAGGTGGTTGCTAACAAGTTGCTAAATGGGACTGCAGAGGTTGTCTGGGACATTAACCCCCGGTTTCACAGACAAGGCTTAAGCCTAGTCCTAGACTAAAATGTAAGTCTTAGCTGTTTCAGCTGAAATAAACTCGCACTGACTGATCTTAAAATATATCAGTGCCTTTGTTTTGTCTCAAGATGCACACCAGTAATGTTTTTTTTTTGTTTGTTTGTTTTTGGGGTTTTTTCTAAGCATGTTTATAAAAATTACTTAAATGTCCTAATTGAACTATGGTCTAATGCTGGCTTAGTCTAAGCCCTGTCTGTGAAACCGGGCCTTAATGTCTTCAAACTGAACAGGTAAACTCATCTACTCACTACCCAGTTTCACAGTCTCATTGTGTTTATAATCATGCTACTGTATACTATTCGAACTCAAACTTTCAGTGAAAATATTTTTAAATAAAGTTTTTGGTAACATAATGTTGGTGGCATTGAAGTCACGGGACCACGTTTACTTACGTTTAGGTTTTTATGTCATAATTTCTGTAATGATCCAAAAGCCTATTGTGTTTTTGTCTAGGGAATGTCATCATTGCAGCGCTTTATTATGGATCCATACAGCAAATTGTTGCAAGAGTGCCCTTGAGTGGCCTGGAGAGTCTTCACTTAAGCGTTCCAAAAAGAGCATCTACTCCCAAGCCATTAACAATTTACTGAATGCTACAAACGCACCATGTCCAGGGTCACTGAAGAGAAAGGGGAAATTAAAAAAAGAAATATCAGAATCAAAGAAGAGCATTGAAGATAATGATTTGTTTTTTAAAACAGCATTACTCAAAACAAGGGCACTGGCAACAATATTTTTTAAAAAGGTATGTTGAGGTGTTTCTAGGGTTGTTTTTTATTTTAAGTTCATACCAAAGATTCACGACAAGACAAGTTGAAACTTGTAAGTATTTACAGAAGAATATGGTCTGCAACATTATAACCCCGGCTCTCTACACTGGAAGCATTAAAGCAAACATTATAAAATTGTTGTTGGAAGTAGAGCAATCAAATGGATCAGAAAGAGGCATCTGAATAGTGTAGACAGTGGAAAATTACTGCCTCCTCAGGCAGCATACGAAGGTGGCAAGGCAACAAGGCACTGTGATACCTTCATCTGATCGTTTTTGAAGGCAGCATACATGTATCCTTTGCTGACTATGATATCCCACGATGCTGTGAATTTTGATTCTGTGACAACTGAGCTAAAGATGGCGTCTGAAAGTTGTGGTTGATGGTCAGTTTTTCCCCTTTTTATGTCAGTTCTAGCAAGAAATTAACATTGTGGTAATTAAATATTTGCTTAGTTATCACCAAAGCTCTCTCTGTTTTGTTATAGATAACTAAACTTTTATGATGCCTCAGAAGTCTGTCTGAAATCAGTTTGGGGACGTGCACAATTGCTGCCTGCAAAGTCATTGCCTGATAGGGCAGCAAGGCAACAAGTCCGCTTCATAAGCTTGAATCTCTGGCATTAATGGGTCCTATTTGCTTTTGATATGACATGTCGCGCCAATCTTATCTGGTGTAGACAAGGTGTGAAACCTGCCGGTTTACACCAATGCGACTAAACAAGATGGTTTATCACTTCCAAGTAACAAAACTTTAATGTCTGTTTCTGCAGCCCAAGACACAAAATCCAGACACATATCAAAACTGGTATCACTAAACAAACCAGACATTTAAGATAAATCATTTGGCTTTTTTCCTTGCTCTTGTTTTCCATTGGAAAAACAACAACAAGGGTGCTTCCTCTTTGTTGTTGTTTGTTTTTGTTTTTTTGTTGTTGTTGTTTTTTTTATGATGATAATGATATTTCATCTGTCCAGTCAAATCAAATTTGTTATCTGGCATTCAATGACATGCTTTTTTAGTGATAGAAGAAGAACATTATCAACATTAATATTCTGGGAAGACAATAGCCTACAGTTTATTTCATGGGGGCGGTAAGGAATCTGGATAATGAATAGAGGGGTCACTCTCTTAAAAGGCAAATATATTACCAGGAAGGTTCGATACGGTAAATTTTTCCTCATTTAAACATTAAATATTAAATATTTAAATAATAATGTACAAACCTTGAAATACAGTATTTAATACCTACTTTGCTGAAAAGATCAGTGTTTAACTGTGGTCATTCTTATCTGGCCTTTTCATGAAGGTATACACAAATTTTCCAATCATCTGAATTTTTGAACGGAAAAAAAAGATCATACCAGTCAAAGTAGTGCTGTCCTTCATAGGTGCCATCATGCTCTCCATTTTCAGCCAACTCCAGTTCTACGCCAAGATGGTGTTCGGGAGAGTTTTGAATGTTGCCCAGGTAGCGCAAGGTACCGGTGCTGATCCGTCCAGAGGGTAACATGATTCGGACCCTGTGCCCAATCTTCAGATCCAGGGGGGAGTGGGGTACAAACACTCGATGAGGTCCCCCTCCGCTCCTCCAAGACCTTACACTGAAGAAAGAGGTCGTGCAAGCACAAGTATGGTGTTTAGACTGGACGTTAAGTTTAAGATTGGAATTTAAATTTAACACAAAATGTAACACTTTACTATACTCATATGAAAATAGGAATTATTAAATGATTTATTATTACACAGCTCTCTAGAATATGGGCTTCTGATTGGTCAGTGCACTGCATTCCACAGTTTTGTGTTTATAACACAGTTCTCTGGAACACTTTATTGTGACAGCACTTTTCAATGACAGGAGCAGGACATGCATGAACATGTCCAGCTTAAAACACTATCAAAGATACCTGACGTTAGACATGACAGAAGTGGCTCTGGAGTCTGATGGGCAGGAGGTTTGAGTGCCACACAAACTTTTTTGGTCAACACCATGTCTAAGCAATTCCACATCAAGTCCCTTTTGCTGGTGTCTGAGACCACCTGTGGAAAGTTGGAAAAGATGGTCTCATTTTTTCAAATTTTTTAATTTCAGTTATCCTCACACAAGGGCAGTTCTGACATACAGACAGTCCACCAAAGGAAGCTCTTACTAGAACATTCATGCTCCTTCTCCTCAGGATAAAGTCCATTCTCCAAGCCAGACTCTAGAAAGACTTCATTTGCTTCTTCTGAATCAGTGTCTCTGTACAGCATTCCAGTCCTTACCAGAATCTCAGAGGTCAGCTGAAAAGGTCACATAACACAATTAAAATACAAGTTAAAAAGGTTCCACTCAAATCTTATCTGTTCCCACAATGCAAAAAAGTGACTGTATTTATGAGTTAGTCATGAATCATTTATTCAGCCAATTTGTTCAAACACTGATTTATTCAGAAATGAAACAAGTGACCGTCTTTATGATGGAGTGACTGAATCATTCACTCAACTTATTTTTTAAAAAATGCTAAATAATTTATAAATAAAAAAGTGACCCTCTTTATGATGGAATCACTGAATCATTCAGTCAACTGATTTGTTCAAAAATGCTGATTTGTTCAGAAATTAAACAAGTGAACATCTTTATGATGGAATCACATAATCATTCACTCAACTCATTTGTTAAAAAATGCAAATTTATTTATAAATTAAACAAGTGGTTGTCTTTATGATAGAGTCACTGAATCATTCACTCAACTGATTTGTTCAAAAATGCTGATTCATTCAGAAATTAAACAAGTGAACATCTTTATGATGGAATCATTGAATCATTCACTCGACTGATTTGTTCAAAAATGCTAATTAATTTATAAATGAAACAAGTGACATTTTTTAGGATGGAGTCACTGAATCTCTCACTCAAACCGATTTGTTCAAAACCTAATCATTTAGAAATAAAACGCCACTACGATGTGTTTCTCAATGTTGCAGTGTTTTTGTGGCTTTGTTTGGTACTATTTTGATCTCCTTTGTCTTTTAGTAATAGTTTAGCGATGTAGCACTGCTCACACAAGTTATTTTGTTATACAAGTTATTTACAAGGGGAAGTCGTGGCCTGATGGTTAGGGAGTCGGGCTTGTAACCTGAAGGTTGCCGGTTCGATTCTCGCACCGGCAGGAATTGAAGGTGGGCATTGTGAACAAACAGCACTCTCTCTGCCTTCGATACCATGACTGAGGTGCCCTTGAGAAAGGCACCGAACCCCCAATTGCTCCCCGGGCGCTGGAGCAATGGCTGCCCACTGCTCCGGGTGTGTGTTCACTGTGTGTGTGTGTGTGCGCGTTTGTTCACTACTCACTGCTGTGTGTGTGCACTTGGATGGGTTAAATGCAGAGCACCAATTTCGAGTATGGGTCACCATACTTGACAATACGTCACGACTTTCACTTTCACTTTCATTTTCAAACCAAGCAGCTTTTAGCCCATTACAAAATCTGCGTATCTTTCACCTTCACATAAAAATTTTGGATTATGAGGATTCCAGTTAAAAACACTGGATTTTGCCTGTAATATTTCACACCTTCAAGGTGCGAAATTTATGCTATGAAAGTTAGCATTCTAGCTTATCTGCCATGATAGATGCTAGTAGCATTTAGTGATAAACAGAGATGCCACATAGTCATTACACCAAGCATTTTTAAGTACTGCAACCTGTAAGCATTGCTAGTTCCTGTTACAATTAGTTAACTAATCAAACAGTTATGGTCATTTTCACAAAACAAAAACAAACAAAAAAAAAGCATGGATACATTTTGTATTTAGTACAAGGGCCAGGCAATAAAAGCAGCGATGCAGAAGAAGCAATAGTGTAACAGGTTATATTGTAATGGATTTATGACTTTCATTTCTGAAATATTAATAGACCTACATACCTGGTCTCTTAGATCAAGTTGTCTCTTTTGCAGCTCCACAAACCGCATCTCCCATGATGCTCTCTGATTTGCAATCTCTATCTTCAGCTCTTGAATCTCCCCCTCAGCCTTTAGCAGTCTCTTGAACACGCCACTTGTGCGTTCACGCTGAACACAGTTTTCTGGTTTGGCCTTCTTCTCTGAGGCTGCATTTACATCTGTCCTTGCCAGTTGCTTGACATCCTGGACAACTACAGATTTACGAAAGTCTTTAGTATTAATATTTTGGCACATGCTGATTCTGTTTTGTTATGGATAATGGAGTCAAACACTTAATAAGACAGTCCACCTAAAAATGAAAAATCTGTCGCTATTTACTCATATGTCATACGAAACCCTTTTTTTCTAAGGTGGATATGAGAAATGTCTAAATGTTTTTTTTTGTTTTTTTTTTGTTTGTTTGTTTGTTTGTTTTTTTGTTGTTGTTGTTGTTTTTGTTTGTTTGTGTCTACAGTGAAAGTCAGTGGAGTCCAGTGTTCTTTGGAACCCTATTTACTTTCACTGTAATATCTTTGAAATATCTTCTCTTGTTTTCCTCAGAAGAAAGTAAGTCATAAAGGTTTTGTATGACATGAGGGTGCCTAATCAATGACAGACTGTACATTTTTGGGTGAACTTTCCCTTTAAATCCTTTAAATCAATAACTCGTATATAAACCTTTTGAAATTCTTTACATCAAAAGGCTCCTTAAATTGTAGATTTAAGCAAGATGCAATGTGATATTGACAGCCTATTTCTTATTTCGCAAAACTAGCCTGACATCTATTGGACAGGTATAAACATTACATTTACATTGCAATTGGAAGACAATCAGCAGACGTTGCTTCCTTTGCATAATAATTGACTGATTACTTTTTTTTCTTTTTTTTTTTTCTTTTTTTCTGTGACTTACCTGGGGTCAGTTTGGATGATAATTTATGGTCAGTGTCAGCTGCATGCTGTGTTAATGGTGCAGATTTTAGAGCACAATATGGGCTGACCTACAGTATAAATAAATAACATTTGATTTGATTCACTAGTGCATTTGTGTAGCGATACAGTAAAACTAGAATATATTTATAGAATGTATTAACATGAAGATGACATAATTACCCAGAAAAATCTCCATGTGCACAACAGGCCCTTGAGAGTCCAGACGACTGCTGACCACAGTACATAAGTAGCCATTTTATGAAGATTTCACATGGTGCTCTATTGCCTGCAATATATAGATGAAATACAATACAAACCAAGCCGTTATGTATATTAAGACTCACCACCAAAATGGACATCTGCTGTGGCTTTGAGAGAAAGAGGAATCTATTTACTTTCTTTAAAACACTGAAGCAGGTAAATACATTGACACAATGCCTGGTTGAATGCTTCAGTAGCCGAATACAGATCCCTGTTGAACTTCAGTGGATAAGAATTATTCGGTTGGTTTGTTTCTCTTCATCTGGTTATCCGATGGCATGTTCACAGACCAACCTGTAGCTACCAAGCCTGCTGCAGACGCATCGAGACTCCAGAGACGTAATCCTGTCTAATCTCATTAGTGATTGGGTTACGTGTTCCTCTTGTGTCCCATCACATACTAATTCTGGTACCTGATCCTATTTTTCCCAAGTCCATATATCAGTGTATTGCAGTGAGTAGTGATCAGGAAGTAAACACACTCAGATTTCTCTAAAACAGGCCCAATCTAGTAAGATGTTTGTGTTTTAGTAAAATAATTGCCACCATAAAACCCTAAAGTATCCAGTGTCCTATAATGTCCTTTGTAATACACAGTCATATTGATGATATATGACTATTTAAAGATGAATAAGAATTAATTAATAAAATATTCTATTAACTATTTTTCACAATTATAAGGGAACAGGAATATGAATAATAAATCATTTGTATTTGTCTGTATTCTCATAAACACATATATTATTTGAAATTATTTTGTAGTTTCTACTAAAGTTTGACACAAAGTGTCACAATATTTTTTTGTTTTCATTTCAATACTCTATATATTGGTTTATCATTTCAAAATTAAAAGACTTTGATGCAGTGACATACAGATTTTTTTTTTTTTTTTTTTTTTTTTTTTGAGTTTGGGTGAGGTGTTTTTGGGGCAGGTGCTTCAGTCCTGCCACTAGATGGCGGAAGTATCCATTTCCTGATTTTAAACTAAATATAGTAATGAGCTCAGATGTCCACAGGATGTCCAATGTACTTCATTTCAAAATGCTGTCTGCAGCACAGTTACTGGTAATAAACAAATTCTTGGGAAATATGGATTGATCATGGATGTATGGATTATATATTTTCTGTGTATTCTCATAGACAAGTTGTTTGTGTTAAGATGATCAAGCTCAGACAATTAGAAAAGACAAACTGAGAAAATGAAATATTCCAAGGCACTCGTGTAGTAAAAATAAAAAGCCTTTAATTAACTGGCTTTCCTCCTTGTTATTAGAAAAGACAGAAAAGAAACAGGGTGGAAATAACCATATTTTGGTATTATCTGAATTACTTTTTCTTTTTTTTTCTTTTTTTTGAGGGAAAAAACTGAATTCACCAACTCCATTCTTATAGTAAACTAATGAACTAAAAAAAGTGGTGAAAATTCACTCACCCTCAGGCCATCCAAGATATAGATGAGTTTGAAGAACTGTATCATTCCATCACTTACTCACCAGTGGATCCTCTGCAGTGAATGGGTGCCGTCAGAATGAGAGTCCAAACAGCTGATAAAAACATCACAATAATTCAAAAACCTTTACTTCTGGTCCATAATAATAAAAAAAATAATAAAAAAAAATCATCCCCTGTTATCCTCTCACATCAAAAACCACCCATATACTTGTTTTGAAATATTTTGGCTTGTAAAAAGTTTTTTTTTTTTTTTTTTTTTTTTTTTTTCTGGAGAAACAATAGCCGGAAAAAAAAAAAAAAAGGTTTTGAAGTTTAAAACGTCTTAATGATGGATTTGTTTCTTACAAACACAGTTTTTGGCTTCACAAGACATTAATTAATGGACTGGAGTGGTGTGGATTACTTGTGGATTATTGTGATGTTTTTATCAGCTGTTTGGACTCTCATTCTGACGGCACCCATTCACTGCAGAGGAGCAAATGATGCAAGTGATGCAATGCTACATTTCTCCAAATCTGATGAAGAAACAAACTAACATATATCTTGAGTGGCCTGAGGGTGAGTATATTTTCATTTTTGGGTGAATTATTCCTATAATACAGACTGTATGTTTGTGCTATTGTTTTTCCACCAAAATTATGTCACTTCTTAATGTCACTTACCCAAACTTTTGACACGGTCAGTCAGAGAAAATTATTCCTGCAAAAGCCCATTGGAAAAGCTCCAGGTGAGATGAAAGCTGCCGAACGCTTTACCAACTGACAGTCATTTCCAAGGACGCAAACTACTAGCCTGCTAGTGATGTTTACATTTTTTAATTGAAAATATGCCAGTTACAGTATGTGATTCCTAATGTAATGTATAGTTTTACATTTGTGCATAGTATATAACATAATTACAGCCTTATGTTAAACAAATGTTACAAAAGTCTAAAAGAATGGAAAATAATAAATATTAATGAAAGGAAGAACCTTTATCCATTTTTTGTTTAAAATGAAATATAATAGGACCAATAATAGAAACATGAAAATACAGCAGCATATTCATATTTTCACATAAAGGGACTGAACATGTGATATAGAATGGCCTGATGATCCCACTCAGCTATGTTTCTTTCAGCATTTCATTGTCACAAATATCTCAGCTCTAGCTGCACAGCTTTTTTATCTAAGAGCATTTCATCCATCATTCCAGACACATGTGTTTATCCACAATAAAATACAAAGTGTGTCGTGATTTAACTTCTGTTTGAACATATCCGATAGCATGTCACTCATTTTTCATTCAGTGTGAATTCTGATGTTGATCCTGAGCTTTCAAATGAAATTTGAGCTTAAAATGACAGCAACTGATTGTTCTGTGTACTGTGTATGTTTGGATTGTCAGAAGTGGGATGGGTGGAAAATTGTGGCCTGGTGTAAACAGCAGTTTAATGCTACCACAAAAAAAACACAGCCTCTTTAACAGAGGCACTGGGGACGTTTATCTGTCTTAAAGGGATAGTTCACCCTAAAATGAAAATTCTGTCACCATTTACCTAATATTATAGCATTTCAAACCCACATGGTTTTCCTTCATCTGTGGAGCACAAAATATACATTTTTGAAGAATATCTTGGCCACTCTTTTCCATAAAATGAATGTGTCTGTCAAGCTCCAATATTATCAGGAAAGAACTACAGTTTACTTGTATTTTTAGTCTGTCAAACGTGCACTTCACCTAAAAATAGTCACATCTAAATTAACTGGTTTATTCAAGTTAGAAATGTTATTTAATATGACAGAATCAATCCAAATAATCTTAATTTAGGTTGTCGTTCAATAATTCACAAAATAAATTTGTTCAAATTCATCAAACTCTGGCCTATAAGTCGATGTGCATTTATAACGTGTCTGATATTAAAGTGCTGTTATCTGTCGGGCAGCGTTTGGACTCTCAGGGGTTTCATTAGCACGCTCTCAGAGCACCTGTCCACCGAGACACAACAGGCCATACAGCCTTCTGAATTCAGATGCAAGCAACTTAATGAAGGATCTTATTGGGTCACATCCCCTCATTCACTTCAGTTATGAATTACCTGCATTGTTATAAATGACAGAGCATTTTCATTCATTTCATTCAAAACAATTTACAGTGTTTGTACAGTGTCTGGCAGTAAGTATGTAGAGCCTGCCTGTCAGTAGTGGCTGTAGCATGGTATCAGATACTGTAAGTGTCACATTATTTGATATGGTAGTGCCCTACCGTATTTATGTACTACAGTAGTTACTACATGGTACATGGTACTTCAAAGGTATTTATTCAAAGAGTTTTATGGTTGGTACTACCTTGTTAAAAAAAAAAAAAAAAAAAAAAAGAAAGAAAAGAAAGAAAAGTTGGTAGCTTAAGGATCTATTTTTACCTAATTAACTGATTTAGTCTTAATAAATAATTGAAATATCTATATAAAAATATTTAACAAAACACATTTGATTTTTTGGTACTTTTTATTGTGTATTGTATTTTCATGTCGTTAAGTTAATGATATATTTATATAATTAGTAAATATATTTCTGTAGCTCAAACAGATGAGACTGGCACTGAAAAAATGGTGTAGAAACAGTTTTCACCCAGAAAGCTAGTAAATTTCACAATTAATTACAAAGAAAAAGGGCAAGTAACATTGAAATAAGCATTATATTTTTAAGTAAAAAGATTGAAATTGTATTTTCTTGTAAAATCCACTCCAATATATATATATTTTTTTTTTACAGTGCAATGAACATTGAATGCAATGTACAGTAAGTCGCTTTATGTTAAATGAAAACATAAATATAAATTTAAATACAAATGTATAACATTATTATACATTTGTATTCATTTTTAATATATTTATTTAATGAGCAATGTAATGAATAAAGTTAGATGGAAAGTTATTTGCCTGTGTCTTCGACATGACCATATAATTTGATTATAGTTTCACTGCAGTTCAACAGCATGCATTTGTCCCAAATGAAGTCCAGTAATTATGAAAATGAGACATGCAATGCAAACGTGTCCCCTGGTTGCGAATGGAAATGCAAAGCCACATATTTGAGAGCAAAATTTTACAGATGACAGAAACATACTACATTTCCTTCTGCTTACTACGAATGGAGGGCTTAGTTCTGATCATTGCTTCCTCTGTTCATCTTTAATATTTAATAAAGTTATTTGTGAGGAATACTATTAGAATTACTTTTTAAATGTTGATGTTTAATATTCTTTATCAATTTTTGAACAACTGGGTCCCAAATTATCCGTTTTAAATCCAAACGGCATAGAGACATGCATAAGTTGTGCCATAACTGTGCATTTTCTGTGCTATGTATTAGTCAAGGAGAAAAGAGGCACAAAATAATACACTTCATTTGATTTCATGATGCCTGCAATCAATTAATCACAACAAAGTAATCACTACATATTACAGAGATCTGATAAAGAGATCTTATAAATGCTTATTGTTAAGCAGGCTATAAAATTTTTAATAGGGATAACATCTGTTTTATCCTGTGACTGGCACTGTGTATTAAAAATATGTATGCTAACTTAAATGAAAAAAAAAAAAAAAAATCTGTAATGCTTTGAAAAAAAACTGCAATGTAATTAACTAAAAACAAACAAACAAGAAAAACACATTTAATAATTCATCATAAAGCACATGTATAATCCCATTCCAAAGTTATATCTTGCTGCACATTGTTCTCATTCTCAAAATATCAGAAACCAGACAGGAAAGGGTTTAGTATTAAGAACATTTTAGTGTAGTGACACAGTTTAGGTTTGCCATAGCCATGATAAACTCTTGATAGACAAAAAAAGTTAAAGAAAGTTTAAAATAAGATCCTTTATCAGACTGATATTACATTTTATTACTTCATTATTATTTTGCACCATACAATTTCTTTGCAAAGCCTGAGCTATTTTTATTATACATCACTCCATGAAAAAAAAAATCATGGATCCTTGATAATTTACTTTAGAAAATAGGTTTCTCCCTAAGAAATTTGACCTTCACTTCACACTTTGTCAGCTAGATAAATCTCCTACATTTGAATGCAAAATTCAGTCTCTATTATTTGTTGAGCAACTTTCACTGTTTACCCGGAAGCATCTGGCACACTGTACCCAGAGCTATCATTTAGAGAGAAAAAAAATCATTAATGGCCAGTCTCTAGCCAAATAATTTACATGATTTTATAGATGCATAATATACATTGGATACAGTGATACATTTGCTTTGGCGTAAAACTCATTGCAACTGTCTATAAGGGGGAAAAAAACTTTTAAGCATAAAAACAATCACTAAAACAAGTATAATGACAGATGTCATTGCTCCAGTAAAGTACTTTGTTAGATCTGAAGAGAAATGGTGTTTTGTTAGCCATAGAAGTGAAACAGTAGTATACAACCCTGGGAGACAATCACTTGTATTGGGTCTCATCTGTGGTCTCCTCTACACATCTGCTTCCCCTTCTGTGGTAAGCATCATTGTGCTCAATGGGAATGGAAGTGGAATTGCAGGAACTGATGGATCTTGTAGCCTAACTGAACGCAAATAATGAAAGCCTGCGTCAAGAAAACAACAGTTGTGTTGCCAGGTCCCAGTGCAGCACCTTCAAGCAGCTCCACAACACCATCTGTTACACCTGAAGCAGTTGGTGCCACTCTGACTGAATGATTTGTTTGTTATTTTGTGCCAAGGAAATGAAGCTGCCCAAGTTTAACCTCAAGGGTCTGAGCTGGGGGAAGTTTTTGCAGGGAATGTGACGGCAACATGCCTCCTGTCATCTTCCTCTATTTCGGTTCCACTTTCAACTGGGGACAGGCATCTCATCCAAACCACAGATCAGACAACTAGTCTTTATCAAGCTGTAAAGCCACTGTATGTTGGCTCATGTGTGTTTCTGTATTTTGGTTAATGTCTCCTTGTCATCATCATTGTTGGAATTCAAGAACATTGCTTGCTAGACACAGCTACATTGTGTCTTCTCTTAGAGAGAGCTGTTTTTGTGTAACATTTTGAACCATGGGATAAGGCAGTGGTTCCCAACCACATTCCTGGAGGCCCCCAAACACTGTATATTTTCCATGTCTCCTTAATCAAACACACCTGATTTAGATCATCAGCTCATTAGTAGAGACTCAAAGACCTGAAATGGGTGTGTCAGACATAGGAGAGATGCAAAATGTGCAGTGTTGGGGGGCCTCCAGGAACGTGGTTGGGGACCACTGGGATAAGGAGTGTCCATGGAGTTATACTAGTATACACTGGTTATATCAGGTGTCCAATCCTGCTCCTGGATGTCTAATAACTATCCTTTAGCTCAGGGGTGTCCAAACCTGTTCCTGGAGGTTCACTGTCCTCAACCCTAATTAAACACACCTGAACCAAAGTTTAAGGTCTTCAGACTCACTAGAAACTTCCAGGCAAATGTGTTGGAGCTGATTGAAGCTAAACTCTGGGCCTCCAGGAGCAGGATTGGACACCCCTGCTTTAGCTCAAATCTTAATTAAACACACCTGAGCAAGGTGATCAAGGACTTCAGGATAACTATAAACTTGGGTTGTGTGTTGGGGCATGTTAGAGCTAAACTCTGCAGGACATCGGCTCTCCAGGAGCAGGATTGGACACCCCTGGGTAATATGGAGATGATGTCAAGCTTTGTGGTTGGTTGTCAAAGACAGTCTTGGAGGGTTATGTGTTTAAGTCCCTGGTGTTTTGGGGTTTGAGTGCCCTTAATCAGCTGGTAGTCCCTCTAAAGTGGTGTCCAAACCTGCTCCTGGAGGGCCAATGTCCTGCAAAGTTTAGCTACAACACACCTCCCCTATTTGCTTAACCCTAAACCTTCTACACACTGCACGATTTTAGCAATCATATAAGATTATTGCAGACCACACTGTGCGACATGGATCTAATAAACTTGGCTATGACATGCATGTAGACTGTACGATGATGACACCTATTGACTCGTGTGCTACTACGCACGTTATTATAGAATAAAACGTCATCAGCTTGCGCTAGTTATAAACAAAAAGAGCATGATGAATCACACTTTGGCAGTTGTAGTTTTTATGTGAAAGTGGCGAAAGAAGAAGGGATAAGAGCTTGAGGTAAGAAGTTTTATGTTTTAGCGCTGCATCACATTGATTTCATGTTGCATTTTTATCGGCAGGTCAGTAAACATGGGTTGTAGCAGCAAACAAACTGTGCGATGATCATGCTGAATTTCTGACACTGTCAGAAAATTACTGCAGGCTATCTTTGATCACAAGACCATGAAAACAGCCATCTTTGAACCTCTCTCACTGTACAGGAGCACCGCTTAGGAGCCACGACGGTTTCACAATGCCAATCTTTCATCTTGGACAGCCGAAAATCCCGCAGCCTGTCTCGGGCTTTAGAGGCTTGTCTTAAAGGTCCTGTCCCAAATGGCACACTTCATGTGCACTTGCAGTCTTGCACACTTACAATAGTTCATTAAGTCCATGAGACCATAGGGTGTCCCATTTGTCATTTTAGCTTTCGGAAAGGTGCTTGTGAGTTTCCCCTTTGTGGCCGCTATGCTCCCTTGATGCACACTTCAGCAGATTTCTTCCCAACAGTCAAAGCCGCATTACATCACAAAGGTGTGGAATGTTAGGATTTAGGGTGCCATTTGGGACAGGGCCAAAGTGGTTCTTTCCTAAAGACCTTGTTTAGCTGGTTCTGGTGTGTTTAATTAAGGCTAGAGCTAAACTGTGTTGGAAGATGGCCCTCCAGATGTAGGATTGGACACCCCTGCTCAAGACCAAGAAGTCCATTTAAAGCTCCATGAGTAGACCATGGACCAGGGCTGGGCAACTTCGGTCCTCTAGGGCCACTCTCCTGCAGAGTTTAGCTCCAACCCTAATCAAACACACCTGAACAAGCTAATCAATGTCTTCAAAATCACTAGAAAGCTACAGGCAGGTGAGTTTGATCAGGGCTGGAACTAAACATACAGGAAAGTGGATCTCAAGGGCCAGAGTTGGCCAGCCCTGCCTTTATGGATAAATTATTTGTTATTGACATGGTAAAGAACTTGATTCAGGGACCACAAATCCAGTCTCGTTGTAGGTGTAGAACTGGAATTCTCAGTTCTGGCCCTCAAGGTCCACTTTCCTGCAAAGTTTAGCTCCAAACCTAATTACACACACCAGAAACCAGACAGTCAAAGGGTGCTTCTCAAATGGAAGACTGCATTCTACGAAGGCTACATATCTCGGCTGCCATATCATCAATCTTCGCTGAAGGCCATCTCAATCGGAACGATCCTTGTAAGGCAGCCTTTGTTTCGGGTCCTTCATTCAGCTGAATTTGAAGAGGACGTATCCTTCGCGACCTTCAGTCACCCAATTAATTGCATTGCATTAATAGAAAGCCAAATAATATAAAGATTTGTAACACAAACTAGTTTAGTTTTATTAGTATTTTTTTTATTATTTATAATTTATTAGTATTTTCATGCCGTGACGGTGTGGGCAAAAACATATATGTGACATAGTATATGTGCACTTACTAGACCGTCTCATTCTAGCGTTTAACGCCGAGGAGGACTTTAGCCTACAAGCCTCTGAAGTACTAGGAAGGATGCAGCCTTCCGTTTGAGAAGCACGCAAGGTCTTCAGACCTCTGCTAGAACCAGGCAGGTGTGTTTGAGCAGGTAGGAGCTGAACTCTGCAGAACGTTGGCCCACCAGGTGCAGGATTGGACTCCCCTGATCTAAATAAAGTGTTTTGTCCACTTATTCTGTCTCTGATGTGAGCTCCCACTAAGAAAATGGACAAGATTCTTGTGGTTTGATATCCCTGACATCTCCACTCAAATCAGGGTTGGAGTATTAGATCAATTTCATTTCAACATCTTTGCAGCTTTTTAATGAAGTCTCATACTACATTAATCATCTGTCTGGCAACGGCAGGTGCAAAAGCTATCTTTTGATACCATGCCAATCCTTATCAAGGGACAGACAAGTCTACAGGTTTTCTAATGTTTGGCCAAGAGCAGGGATTAGAATCAACAGTTCAATCAACAATTTTTTTTTTTTTTTTTTTTTTTAGTGCGGAATGTAATAGAAATGGGAACAGAATCCTTTTCAGTTGTTCAAAGAGTGATGTGATTCTGAAAGTTTCCTCTATATATATATATATATATATATATATATATATATTTGGTATTTAGTTTCATGAAAACTGTTTGCTTGAATCTTTTTAAAGATGCACAGCATAATCAAAAGTCTAATAAACATCAGACTTCAAAATAATCTTCAAACTGTTTTGTTCTTTGTGCAGCTAACATTCAGATTTATCTTGACAAAGTTTCAGTTTTGATTTTGTAACTTAATAGTCGAACACAAGCTTTGCATATAGACTACGCCAACCAGTAAAATTAGTTTTAGCAACTTGAATATCTTGTTTTCATAGACCTTGAATCATACAGGACATCTAGTGCTAAAACATGACTCTCTTTCCATTCACCATCAGTTGTGCTTTCAAAGAAACATTTGATTAGTGATACTGGACCAGACCTGAATTTCAGTTTCAGCATTATAAGTACTGGCAAAGTTAACCCTCTTTATTTCCAATCCTCCATACCTGTAAAACAGTGTAGCGTGGGTTAAAAAATTAAGTCTAGAAGAGCGTATAAACTCTGAAAGATATTACAGTATTAGGAAGTCCCAGATATCCTTGTTTGTCATCTGAGCACCCACAACCCTTCAGTGTCTCAGAACTGGTGCTCTGCATTTTTGTGATACACACCACTACAAAGGGGTAATTGTTGTGGGAAAGTCTTGATTTCACCAGCTGAAATCACCTTCAAAGTCCGTCTTACAGCAGTGTGACATGCCACAGTTTCTACTTCTCTCAACTTGCCCCAAATAGGATCTCCAGATAGTTTCAAGCATGCAGTGAGTTTATGTTCAATCTGAACAAAGAGCTTTAAATGTAAAATTTACAGAACAGATGAGATGGACCTGAATTCACGAGAGTAGAATATCTTTGTTTCAAATTATCTGTGAATGGCCATTTGTGAGGATTGCTGAAACTAGAAGTATCTGCCATGGAATTTGTTGTAGTATTGTGAAAAGTTACGTGACAATAATTGAACTAAAAACTAAAAAGTTTTTTGAAAAGTTTCATGCACAGACGACAACATTGTCAAAATGATCCCAGTTCACACGGATACGCAAAAGCTACCACAAATGCTGTATTATGCATGCCAGGCCAGTTGTTGGCGATGTCACTTTGTTAAGAAACACTACTTGCCTGCACACATACGCATTCACACATTTGAAAATAATGTTTTATTTATTTATTTATTTTCTTAACTTGCACTTTGAAACCCGTTCTCAAAGGTTTACATTTTCAGGCCCTCAAAATGCCATTGCCGTGAAAATTAACAGCAAAAATGCATAAAAAATCTTTCAATTTTTATTTGAAAATGGTGTTGTGTAAATGGCCCCTTGGTAGTTTTTCAGATTTGCAAATGGTAGTTACAATCCTTTAGGGTTACTTTTTATACCTTAAAATATAAATTTATTCTATACTTTCCATGGGTCTAATTGTGTTTCCATGCTTGAGTTCATGATATTTTATTGTGGTGTCTGTAGTCAAAGAAGTATGGAGGCACAGACAGGGCTATAAAGAGTTATTTAGTTCCAGGGAACTATAGCTGTATCAGTTGATTTTCAATTTTGACTATTTCATTAAAATCAGTTTCATTTGAACTCTTAACTGTATTCTGCTTGCACTGTTATTGCAATAGTAGTTCTTTCAACCAACTTCCTGTATCCTGTGATGCTTTTTAAATATTTAATAAAGGAGTTCCTATGCGAGTAATTTTTAATTTCAACACTTTTTTTTAATTAAATGTTTGTTTTACTTTACACTTTTTAATTTGTCTAGCAGTTTAACTTCTCAATCATAAACATAACTCATAATATCAATAGAGTTGAATGCATCATTTCAATAAAGACACACCCCATCATTCCAGTTTAAGCATGCAAACAGCAGACCAATCCCATCAGAGTTCCCACTAATTAGGAAACGTTCCCTCTGATGTCACCACACTGAAGGAGCAAATAGCAACAGAGAGGGAGAGAGAAAGAGAGAGGAAGGGGTAGAGGATCATATAGACACTCTTAACTTCATCCACAGCTGTTACAACTCCAGTCCAATCTGTGCTTTCCCACTGTACGGCGAAGGTAAGAAACATTTCCCAGTGTGCTGTATCAAAATGTTGCAAATATATGAATAGACTTTTGGGTCCAGCTGTGGGCTATAGATGTAGCTGGAAAGATTTCCGCGAGAGATGCTGTTGCGTAGAGAGGGTTGCCATGTTTTCAAACAGGTGATACTGAGAGTCTAGAAAAGACCCAAGATGCTGCATATGACAGACGCTAAATATTACATGTGTGCCTTTAGTGAAAAAATACTGCTGTAAATGTCTTTTGAGAATTCTTTCTTTTATAAATGAGAATGGGAATGCAATCTATGCATTTTTTTTCTTCTTATTTATCAGTTATAAAAATATGAAATAAATGTTACATAAAAAGGTTAGTGAGTAATGCCCAGTAGATACTTTATGAAGAGTAAACAATATCAAATCATTGGTAAATACAGGACATCATCAACAATATATGTGATGTTTATGTTTTGAAAAGTTTCACATTTCGTTACCTGCTGTTTCTTTGCAATTATTTGTGAAATTTACTAGCAATTTCTCAGAGAAAATTGTAAATGCTTCACCTTTTTTTCAGTCCATCTAAAGAAATTGTATTTACATTCAGTGCAAAAACAAAGCAACTCACAAAAGCAATTCAAGAGCCAACGATATTTGTAATATACAATGGCAGCTTTTTTAGACAGCTAGATTCATAAGCAAGTTAGAGAAGATGAGAAATGCAAACAGATGGTCAAAGTCATCCAAAAACATGATTGTATTACTGAGGAATGGAAAGAGAAAGTCATAATTTAGGTGAGCAAATGTTTTCGTATACAAGACATGGTTTCCAGGGTAGTTTCCAGACGGGGTTGATCACCGCCTCATGGGGAAAGGGGTAACAAGCCGTGCTTTGCACTTACACCCGTGGGATTCACGGAGAACAAACAAGTTGTTAATTGTGTGTGGGCAAGCGGCTTCGTAGCAAGGGAACTTTTGTAACTATGAACCGGTGTGTCTGCCAGCGAAATTCAACCGAAGATTTGGATTTCTGTGATGTAACATTGATGTAACATCAATAGATGCCGCCTGTTTCTAATTCAAATACATGTGGCGCTGGAAACCGAATCAATGTGGCTCTGTTTCAGCCAAACAATTGACATCTATTAGAAGAAATTGTCTCTGAGGACATGCTCCACTGCAGATCAAAGCAGAATATCATGCTCAGAGGTCACGGGAGGTTAGGCATGTTCCGCAATGCCAATTATGACAGCTCAGGTTTGCATAGCTCTCGGTGAAAATTTGTCTCCAACATCAGGGATGCAAACCACCATCAGAGAATAATTCACAGGCAAGGGGATTTTTCTGATACTGAAACCTGCCTTGCTTTATGTTGGTTGTTGGACCCTTTAAACATGTAAAATCAGCAATCGAGCTCACCAACATTAATAAACACATCAATATTCTTGCTGTTTTTCATCATTTCATGCTTTCAGATGGCGTTGGGTGAAATATGTTGCACTATCGATATAAGCAAGACTTGGAGGTCTTCGAAAACAGGTTTGTCTTGTAAATCAATATTTGGTAACATCTAAATAAACTGGTTTTATTCAAGTCAAAAATTGATTTAACATCACCAAACCAACATATAATACATTCATTTATATCAACAAAACTAATATTTATGGGTAGAAAAAGCTCTTTACGATAACAATTGCAGGTTACTGCTTTTAACAATGTGAAGCAGATCAAACTTCTGTGTAAACTGTATGGAAAACCCATCTGTGTTTAAAGAAATAGATTAAAATTTTAATTTGAAATTCTTTTTGCTCGTGCTTCTTGCGTGCATGTTTTTCCATGCATTTCTCAACAGGCCAAGTTACATTTAACCACATGCAAATACAGTAAATGCCCTAGTTGTCACAGACATTTGCTGTCCTTTATCTGTCTTTCCAACAGGCTTCCTGTTTTTTCTTTTATTGCAAATGAGTCTGCTCTCTAAAGTATGGACAACTTCCATAACGGCTAGTCCAGCAACCACTGTGACATCGGATGCGATATCATCTACAGTGTCAGAACATGTAAGCCAGACTCAGTCTGCAGGTCCAGTAAGTGTGTCCTCCTCCGTTTCTACTGACCAGATGGCCAGAACAGGCTCTTCAGTGACAGGAGCTTCATCCGCTACTGTACAGAACACTGCTTCTAACAGCGCTACTGTTGCCTCAACAGGTATTACTAGTATGAATACTATTCTAGTATGAAGATTCTTTCTGTATGCCTATCAATAACTTTCTTGTGTGGTTGTGATATGTAGTTTCCATTTACATGTAGTTATTTATTTAATCATAACAATATACCTTAATACACAAAAACAATGTAGAAAAGAATAGAATAGAATATAGAATATAGAATCATTATTGTCACTGTTTTAAAAAACAACAAAAGATGTTTAACAGTACATGAGGACTGGCAGAATAGAAATAGGATAGACATATACTGTATACAGTATTGGGGAAAGTTACTTTTAAAAGTAACTGTGTTACTTAGTTACTTTTTATGGGAAGTAATGCATTACGTTACTTTTGTGTTACTTTTTTTCGCCTGGGCTGGGCTTGCTTATTTATTTTTTTTAATAACAGAAAACCCAAAATTTATATTTTTGGAGACTGCCCTTTCACACCAGGAGTGAAATTAATAAGCCTCAGGCTTAAGAAAATGCCTCCAAATACTCCCAATTTCTCTCAACAGGGGAATAGGGAAGGTGTCAATGAATAAATAGGAAAACAAAGTAATTTGTGTTACTTATTTGAAAAAGTAGGTCAGATATTTTCTTATTAATTTAAAAGTAATGCGTTACTTTATTAGTTACTTGAAAAAAGTAATCTGATTACGTAGCTTGAGTTACTTGTAATGCGTTACCCCCAACACTGTATATATAATGTAAATTAACAAAGAAAGAGATATTATAAACAAAGAACGCCATTGAGGTGTTATGTACAATAGTTTGTGCAAATAACAAAATAGTACTAAATAACTATAGTTTAGATATAACATATATGAAAATATATAAAATCTGTGCCTGATTTAGAGTGGCTAAAAACAAACAAACAAACAAAATGTAACACTAAAATCCCTATACGTGTTTAATTTGGCAACAACAACAATTTTATTTATATATTTATTTTGTCTTATTTATTATTGTCTTGATTTGTCAATAGCTTCAGCGAATACATCTTCATCAGAAAATTACACTGCGGTAAGTGCTGAGCAAGTACAAAAATTAGTGTACGATTTACTTCGAAACAATTTTCACTCAGAAATTGCTAGTAAATGTCATAATTAATTTCAAAGAAATGGCAAGTAACACCCTGAAATAAATATGAAATTTTGAAAGACTTAAATAGTATTTTCTTGCAAAACCTACTGTAATAAGCTTCAGTATATATATATATATATATATATATATATATATATATATATATATATATATATATATATATATATATATATATATATATTTCTAGTGTAATATTTGTGTAGCAATTATTGAACTGCAACTGCTTTTTCCCCCCCAAAAGGTATACTGTCCAGCATTTGCTTGCACAAAAGATTGTTTCGAGCAGTTCATGAATACGACGATGAAGCCCTGCCCATCCAGTGAATATTTCTGTGAGGTCAGTCTGCCGTGCTGCGCTTTCAAATGGGAACCTCCAGTGGAAAGTAATCCATGCAAATCATGCACTGATGCGGGCTCAATTTAAAGAGTTACTTCTTGCTCTGTTGTGCTTCAGATAATGAAAAGGGACGCAGGTTACTCTGTCAGCTGCAGTGCCTCATGTGGCATGTCCTGCGGGAATGGGTCTCTCAGTAATTGCTCTGTGAACTGTTGCAACATAACCAACTGCCTCTACAACACTCTGCTTGCCTTGTCCAATTCACACAGTACGACAGGTAACCTCCAATTCTTTCTCTTATTATCTCTAACATATGTGAGTGCTTACTTTTGAATATTGACTCTTTTATTACTGCTATCTTGTCATTAGTAGCTACAACAAAACTCACTACTACAGCCACAACCATAAAGACCACAGTTTCAAGCACCCAAGCAAACAATGTAAGAACATTGTCACTGTAGGGCATAAATTAACATTTTCTGCCACCTTCTGACTTTTCTTTGTTTTTCTTACTCCCAAAAGGGCAAGAAATGTCATAACTTCATGTGTAACGGTGCAGCGTGTTACAAAACCTAT